>JAEQBH010006127.1:0-403778 GCA_016808115.1 Tetrastigma voinierianum
TGTGTCTTTTGAGCAATTAAGCTGCGAAGAAACCCGAGCTATAACACTTAAAAATTTGTGTGCCTTTTTGAGCTATTAAGCTACGAAAATGGCTGCCAGCTCTGGGCTATTCGCCTTTTGAGCTATTCGCTCTGGCTGTACTTTTAACGATCAGCTACGTGAGCCTTGACTTAAATTTGTGTGCACTTTTGGCTTGATTAAGCTTTGCCAGAAGTATATTTCTGGATATTATTGCCTTTTGAGCTAATGCCTCTCATTTGTTAGGCTTTCTCAAAGCCCCATCTTCAGGGCTCCTGTTATTATGCCTTACTGACAATTAAGCTCACGAAAATCGGCTATAGCTCTTGGTACAATGTGCCTTTGAGCTATTCTACTCGAGCACATTTGTTTCTCTCAATGTTGTTCGGGGCTCACAGTTATTGTGCCTTTTGAAGTCGATTAAGCTTTGAAAACAAGGCTGTAAGCTCTGACTTTGTGTGCCTTTTAAGTAGTTAAGCTGGCGAGTTGCTTGGCTCTGGGTGTGTGCCTTGGGCTGTCTGCCTCTGAGGGCTTGTTTAGGCTCTCTCAAACTAGGCTGTGGGGGCTCTGGGCTGTTATGCCTTTTGACGGTTAAGCTACGAAAATGGCCTTGGTTTCTTAGGCTATTATTACCTTTTGACAATTAAGCTCCGCTGAGAGCTATGGCTCTGGTGCATTGTGCCTTTGGGCTATTGCCTCTCGAGTTGTTTAAACTCTCTCAAACTAAGGCTGTTGGGGCTCTGGGCTGTGTGCCTTTTGACAGTTAAACTGCGAGCAGCTCACGGGAGGATATTGTGCCTTGGGCTGTTGCCTCTCATTGTTGTGCTCCTTTGAGCGAGCTATTCGGCTCTAGGCTCTATTGTGCCTTTTAAGTAGTTAAACTCTGGCGGGTTATTTGGCTCCTAACATTGCCTGCCTTTTTTCCTTGTATTGAAGGCTTTCTCGTTTTGATATAAGGGCCCTTGCGGTTGATATACTTCTACGCTTTGTGAGCACCTCAGTCCGTAATTACTTCACAGTTGATTCTTGAGATGGAAAACATCGAGGTCCTTTGATTGTACTCTGGTCGAGCGGTAAGAAGAGGTGATATCGAACTACCGTATGGGACCATCACCTTTAAAGACTTTACATTGAACCTTTGGACGTAAGACGCAGGTTCTCATGTCATTCTTTGCTTGATGGTTGGGTGATGGCTGAAGCTTCTGTGTATCAGAGGCTCCCGATGAAGTGGGAGACGAAGCGATGGAGAGCTCTGAAGGAGACCAAAGATCGGATAGGAAGTTTGTTGAACCGAGGCTAATCTCTTTGGGCCTTCGGTGTGATTGAAGGCTGAGCTCTGGATGTGCTTGTATCCATGTAACTCCATCTCTTGTTCTTGTAAGTGTTGAGGTGATCTACTACGTCCGTTAATTGACAGCCTCGACTTGCGGCATTAAATTTCTTTAGGAGGAAGTGAAGCACCTCGATCGTGAATGGGGACTCGATTTCTTTGTACTAAGAGTATCCATGGAGCGGAATTAAGGCTTTCCTGCTTCCTTCATGCGGCTAGCTCTGTCGGATGTCTGGAACCTCTTGCTCCCCATGATTGTTCTCGGCTCCCTGTGATAAGGGTCGGTTCATTTGCCTCTGTTATTCTGTGGCCTCCCACATTGTGATCCTCTTAGGGGATGTATAGGTCATGTTCCCTGGCTCGGCTAGTTTCCTCGTCTCCCTCAGCGTCCCGAGGAGCGTCGGGGTGTCGCTGTTCTTCTTGCGGAAGGGTGTATCGCGGTAACCAGGGGCATGGCGGAGCCTCTGTGGGCGTCGTGGGCATGCGAGTGAGTTCCTCCCATTCTCTCAGCAAACGTTGGTTGGTGAGACGAAGTGCCTCCATTTTGAGGGTGTTTCCGGTTGTACTTCGCTACATCGTCGAGAGGAGGGTTGGTGTGGCTCAGGCTCATGTTCCCGAGTCGATACCATCGATCCAGCAAGTTTTATTTGTAAAAGCTGTCGTTGCTCACGAGACGATGTCAAGTGATGATGCTTTTCAACCAAAAGCTGGGCTGAAACTTATGGCGGGATTGCTCATTGGAGTCCGTGACTCTGGATATCGACTCCTAGAAATAAGAAGCAAAAAGGATCGGCAGGGTTCACCCGTTGCCTCTCCGATGCCTAAGTCAGTTCTTTTCGGTGGAAGAGAAAATCAATTGCTTAGGGAATGAATTTTCTGTGCGTACCTTTCACCGATGGGGTGGCCTGGTATTTATAATGGATGATCATGATAACTTTCCTAATTGGATGATGATACAAATATTTCTCCCATTAGGTGAGGGATTTTCTTTTCTTATCGTTAACCGATTAATAAGGGATAATTGATAACTTTCCTAGTTGGATGTGATACCATATTTCTCCGTTGGGTGAGGATTTTTCTTTCCTTATCGGTTAACAATTAATAGGGATAATTGATGAACAATTATTAGGAAATATCTACTTCCTAATTGGTGAGATTTATTTAAGGAAGTTGGGTATTTTCCTTTATCTGGAGTTCTTTACATGTTTACGTCCTGCTTCTCAGAGGCGGGTGAACGGTCCCGACTTTAGGCATTCGTGTTTGGGCATATTTGGTGGGCCGAGCTCTTTTATGTCTTTTATTGGGTCTGCTTCTTTATCCCCTCTCAAACCTAGCTTTTGGGCTGACGTCTGAGCCCAAGCACGTGTGGTTTTGGACCCATCATATATACATATATATATATATATATATATATATATATATATATATATATATATATTGGATTTTAAAGAAAGAAATTAGTTTTACAAATATCTCATAAAAATAACATTATATAGATGATAAAATGTACGAGAAATGTTTGAAAAGAAAAAGTAAAGAAATGAAAATGATCGATAAAACATATATTGATGTTATTATATATATATATATATATATATATATATATATATATATATATATATTGGATTTCAAAGAAAGAAATTAGTTTTACAAATATCTCATAAAAATAACATTATTTAGATGATAAAAAAATGTACAGAAATGTTTGAAAAGAAAAAATCCAAGAAATCAGAAAATGATCAATAAAACATATATTGATGTTATTTTATTGATTAAAGGAATTAGGCACGATAAAATTTGTCATGTTTGACCAAATCCATTATTATCCAATATCTTAATTTTTAGGTCTCCTTAATTATTTATTGGAAGACTCAAATTATTATTATTATTATTATTATTTACTCGTCGATCAATTACATATCACAAAGGATAAAGCTTCGACTAGATTTGCATGGTTGGCCGACCATCAGGAATCATAAGCTCGAGGATGACCGCGGTTGATCGAGCTAGTGATTGAGAAAGAGCATGGCGATCATTAAGGTGAGGTCAATGCGGAAATGGACACTTCAAGATGGTGAGCGATGCCGTCAAGAGTATTACGATAATGATTACGCGATTGTATGGATTGGAGGTGGTATATGTGGAGAAAGTCAGATAGATAGTGATGATGAAACCTTTCGTCATATTCTATGGATCGCTGAACAACTTATGCCAATACTATCAGTTTGATGGGATGGCGGCGAAGTTCGGGATGGTTGACAGGCATGGAGGATTCCATTTAGAATTGACATATTCTTCATCGGAATGTTGATGTGTGTATTATTGTATGAACATGACATTGTATGTGCACTTAGGTGGGGAGTAGCCCTTGTAGGAGTTATCCTTACTGGGCATTGTTCACCCCTTCGTGGGACCCCCCTTTTAGGTACAGGTTATGCTGTGGAATTGACCCTCATCTGGGACTACAGGTGTGAAGAAATCCGAATTGTGGCTTTGAGAAACCTTTTTGTAAAAACTAGATTTGACATGTAATATTTTGTATATAAAAAAAAAAAAAAGAGAGTTACTTAAAACAGGAACTCTTATGAATTGTTTGAGAAATTTATATATTTTTCTTAAATATATGCATGAATGGATCCGGTGAATGGGATGCGATCTGGTGTGGTATCGATAACCCACAGGGTATTGGTCAGTTGGCCCGGTTGTCGATGGGACCCCTACAGGTTTTTGGGTTATCACGACTTAGTATCGAGCAGGTGTCTGTTACCTAGGGATTGAGGGGCGTGGGCCTAATTTGAGACATTTATGGTGCATCGATACCGTCCACCCTTGACATAGTATCGAGCTTAGGTATGCGGAGTACTGAAACCAGTGAGAGCATAGGTTTAGGACATACGGTTATAATTACAAATCTTAGGTTATGAATGCACAGGACTCGATATGCGATGTTATTAGCTTGGTATCAAAGTATTCATTGTGCATTCTTGTGAATCGATGTGTGATGATTGTGTTACATAATGTGTGTTACATATTGTGTGGATTATATACATGATAGGTTGTATATAGAAAACGAAGAACACTAGGGTTAGAGAACATAACCTTAGGGGTTTGTGAATAAATGAGCATGATAATCGAGGCGATGTTCTTAGTGTTTGGCATTATGCACCACTAATGAAATGAAAAAAAAATCCCATCTTGCTAATTGACATGTGGCAGGAAAAGAGGTGGGGCTTAGAGGTTGGGGGACCTTGGAAAATTTGTTGCATGTAAGCTATCCCCTAGGAACTGAGGTGAGGTGTTGATATGATATGGCAGGAGATTGTGAGTTAGATATCTTCGAGATCCCTACTCATTGTGGACATATGGTCATGGACATGTCGAGTTTGAAGTCATCCTTGGATGGGTGGTTGTCTTTTACCAGTCTTCATTGGTTGCGTCGTGGGAGGATTCTTGCATACACGAGGACGGTGTTTGTCACACCCCAATCCCATGAGCGGATGAAAGGCTGAGCTGGGATTCTTTGTACTTTTTCTTAAGACATTAGTGGACTGAGGTCTCAGCTAAATCAAAATATCATATCTGAAAGATACAAACAAAACTACCACCGTAGTGGTGTTTACGATATTAATCAACCCATAGAGTCTTAAGTCAATTTACATATATATATATATATATATATATATATATATATACTTTTCCTCTCACAAAAACATCCATTTATTACATGTGAGTGCAAAACCTGTGATGGACTCCTAACAGTTTGTTGGCCCGACGGTATGCGGAAGATCACGAGGCGGCCTCATGCAATGCCTACGAGTTAAAGAGCGTGCTAAACAACGCTTAGTGGGAAACATATAACATACGTATACATGCCTGTTTAGTACTCCATTTATAGTAGGCATATAATATTAACATATATACAATAAAAATATCGTAAATTTTTCATGAATTCATATAATAAGCTTATACACGTACTTATACTTATAGTAGACTATACTTGTTCGGATCTCGAAGTAGGAGTTCTGAGCTTATACTTGTATAAAAATTTTGAAGTAGGTACTCTGAGGAGCTTATACTTGTACATAGGTACGAGTAGGTACATTCAAAGCGGGAATGATGTACGTGCTACTCTTATTCGTTATTGTTATCATATATAACTATTTGACTACAGACCGAGTAATAAGAATGAGTGAGACCTGACCTGATAGGTACCCGAGAAGGTCTGATTGTTCTTGTCTTGAAGTAGCCATGGCCCGGGGAGTCTTGAGAACGTTGACGAGAGGTGTAGTCACACTAATCGGATAATGCGAAGTACTACCGTGTGCGAAGCATGGTTAGAGTGTCGTCAGCACTAATAAGAGTACCAAAGTACTATCGTGCACCTTGCACATTATGAGGTGCCGTGTCATTCAATGATCGGTCTTAAGCGGAGTCCTACGATTACTGTGTTCGGGAACTCTATATTATCATATGGGAAAAATTAAGTTTGCCAACATCAACTTTGCTTCGCCTCGAGGAGAATGCTGGGTGAGTTTTTCATAGTTTCATTCTTATTTAGACCCCAGTTAATAGTCATTTATTAGGGTTCCTATACTATCAGTGTATGAATCTGGGGCTTAACGATACAAGGGTACAAGTAAGAGGCTCTTTGGAAGCATCGTCTGGGTACCACTTTGATCGGTACTGGTAGCAACTCTTTTATGGTGAATGGGTACCGATACCATTTTGATCGATCTTGTACACTTTACTCTTTCTAATGGTGCAGATACCATACTTTTGGTACCCGATCTGGGGTGCGGGTTACTTTGAAATAGCGGATTTTGCCATCTCTCGCTCACTTTTTTTTGAGTAAACCTCCTCAATTCCATCCTACATCAAAACCCACCATGGAATCCACGAACAACTCCAAAATGGTTCATAACTTAAACATAAGCCTGATAGGGAAATTAAGAGGATTTAACTCAACCAAACTATTCATACACCCCGAATAAAATAACATGATTATCACAAATCCTTGAGAATCATACTTCCAAACTTATCTATACATATTCCCTGCAAGTTCCTAACCTTGACTTCCACTAACACTTATAATGGTGGGTTGGAACTTCTCATAAAACCACTAGACAAAGAAGCTGAATCGAGAATCGAATCCATACCATACAAATCCATACAAATGTTTTAAATCCATACAAAACCACTTAGCAATCCATACAAACCCATAGTAAACCATACAGCAAATCCTCTTCTCCCCTCTTCACGTAGAAACCCTCCCGATCCCCCAAATGAGACCAACGGTCTTATCCCATTTGATTTTTAATTTTCCTTTATTACGCTTTGGTCTTGAACTGCATATTTGCACCCTGACTTATGCCATTTCTATAATGGCATCTCATCTTCTTATCTTATGACTTTTATATCTGTTTTGACAAAATTCACTTTTACCCCTTGTATCTTGTACAAATTCGAGTTTAAATTTTCTCATAGAAAATAATGGTGAGAAAAATTTCAAAATGCACTTATAATATACCCTAATTATGTTTAAAAACGACTAGGGTTTATTTCGAGGTGTTACAAAGAGTTTAGGTTGCGGTTTCAGGAGACAAGCACTATGTTTACCCTAGACCATGTACCTAATTTAGGTACTGCACAGCCTGATGGGTTGGCTTGCAAGCCTTACTCTAGAGGACGAGATGAGATGTGTGGATTTTGAGTCTACCCGGGAAGTTTGCGACCCGGGGGATGTCTTTCTCCTGATGAGCTACCGGATTACCCCCTTAGAGTGGATGTAGATCTTATCATCGAGTTACACTGTATGTCATTTCCATTTCTATGACTGCATAGATGGCTACTGGAGTTGTAGGAACTCAAGGTCCAGATACAGGAATTGTTTGATGAAGGTTTCATTAGACCGAGCACTTCACCTTAGGGTGCTCCGGTTCTATTTGCTAAGGAAAAGGACAAGACCCTTTGACTGTGCATTAACTATCGACAGTTGAATAGGGTTACGATCAAGAATCGATATCCTTTTCCGAGGATTGATGATTTATTTGATCAGTTGAGAGGGGTGCGGGTCTACTCTAAGATAGATCTCCGTTCCGTTTATCATCAATTGAGAGTTAGGGAGATGATATCCCTAAGATACGCTCAGACGCAGCACGCATTTCGAGTTCACAAGCGATGTTTTCTGACGATTTAATGTGCCAATAACATCTTACGGATCTCATGCATAGGGTATTATAGCCTTATTTATATCAGTTTGTGATAGTCTTCGTTGATGACATCTTGATCTACTCTAAGATAGAGGAGGAGCATGAGGATCATTTGAGGATTGTTCTCCATGCCCTCAGAGAACATCAGTTATACGCCAAGTTCAGTAAGTGCGAGTTTTGGTTTACTGAGGTGAAATTCTTAAGACATGTAGTGTCAGCTTTGGGTGTATTAGTGGACCCTGAGAAGGTAAAGGAATTTATGAGTTGGGAGAGGTCGAAGTCAGTCTTTGAGATACGCAGTTTCTTGGGATTGGTAGGGTACTACTAGAGATTTATTGAGGATTTCTCTCGACTAGTTGCACCTATGACGAGATTGACCCAGAAAGAGGTCAAGTTTGAGTGGAATGACTAGTGTGAGAAGGCATTCCAAGAATTGAAAAGGTGGCTGATTCGTACACAAGAGGTGCAAATTCTAATGAATAATATTTATAAACCTAATTCCTCCTACTCATCGTAGCAAAGCTACCGGCAGCATGGGCTCTAGGGTCAACACGTATTATCTTTCGTGTAAATGATTTGCGCTTGGTCTAAATGGTGAATCTGCTTGGATTTCAAGGTTTTGTAAAACAAAGGCTGGAAATGTTCAGGAACCTAAAATAAACCGAACTAAAAAAAAAAATATGAAAAGAACTCCCTTGACATCTGCCATCGCTGAGGTCCTAAGGTAAATGAGAGGTCCTCGGTCCTTCCTCGCATCGGGAGGATGACATAGTAGCTGGCTTCCGAACCGGATCTTCATTTGGCCATAAAATCGAACCCTTTATAATTTTCCTTTGAAAATGGCATTTAATGAGCATAAATGCTCCTAGACATGCTAACACACCTCCTAAAAAACCTACCCTGCATAAAAGAACTAATAGAGGGCAACTAACCCGATGTCATGATCTAGCACGCACCACTGAACCCAAAAAAGCTACAAATACAAGTTAATCAAGGTATATTTAAGTGGTTTAACCTAGAGTGAGAGATAGAAGAATAATGAACATAAATGCTAGCATTAAAAACGAGAGAACCGTTAGTTTACCTTAGTTCTAAAGCCGAGTAGCCCTCCTCTTCAAGGATGGGGTTTAGCCAACCATCCCTTGAGTTGTCATCCCGCTGTGGTGTGTTTGGGTAGGTGGGAAAATACAAGAAAAGGAAAGAAAATGAAAGAAAAGGGAAGCAACGGGAAAACTTACTGCTGCTCTGTATTTCCACCCAAAAGTCCACCAAAAAAATCGATCCTCCTTTCTATAAGGGTTTGAGCTTATATAAAGCTCTCATAAGAAAAATACCAAAAATACCCTCAATTCATACTGGCACACATGATAAAAAATGGGAAAAAGGCAAAGGGACATAGGAAAGTCAAATGCTGGTATGTAGGTACTGAATTACATGATGAGGTACTTTATCACATAAATTTTCGCATTGTGGTGCGAAATTTCGCTTCTCTTCTTTTCTATGCTTCGCTTTCCTTCTTTCCTTCTGATTTCCTGATCCGGCATCGTTGGTTCAACCCCAATTCTTCAGGGTTGGATCTACGAAACAAATTGGTAACGAATAGCTTCAAAATCACAAAATTAGCCACAAATGAGGATCAATGTATAGAATATCGGGACCTTAGTCGGGAAAATCGGGTTAATTTGGTTGATTAGTACACAAAGTTTTTCAAAACCCTACAATAAATATGGTCAAAACAACACTTTTGGGCATTAATCATGGGCTTACGCCAACCCTCATCCCGATAGTCCAAAAAGGGATAGATGTACACAACAGTACGATAAGTTTCAAGGACCCGACCGGGATGTGTTTCTGGCGCATCCGAGAGGTGGTAGCCATGGCCTAGGTACTAAAGAACCATAAGCTGAATCATTCCCACAATACGATGATGAGCCGGCAGCATGAATTTTGCCTGTAAAGATCGGCGCCACCATTCGCGCGAAGTAAACGGGGCTCTCAAGTATTCTCGCATCACAATATTCTCAAGAGCCTTACACAACGACCTCTCAACATGAGGCTGCAAATGGATGGAGTATCTAGAGATTATGATTTCCTGCATTACCATCCCCGGTAAGCAAATGTGGTGGTCGATGTGCTAAATCTAAGTCACGGGTGGAACTGGCTAGTGGAAGCCCCACAGAACGCGTGATGCTCGTTTCTGACAAATGATCACACAGCGACAATGGTCGTGCCAGTGGTGTTTTCGTAGTTTAGTTAAGCCATGCCTTCCCCAATCGGTAGGGGTGATTGAGTCCCAGGACAAGACACAAAGATATCATTCATCGTGAATGTGGCATAGTCGTGCACAGTGATAAAGGTCGCTATTCACATTACGATAATCTCCTGATAGTGAGACTGGGCCCAGGTTCTCAAATGATGTATCCAGATGTATATTCCTCAAGGAGTTCCATTGCTCTTGTTTTATAGTGAATCTAGGTGGAACAAAGATACCAGATTCTCATCGTTAATATTACACATCGGAGCGTGACAAAGAAACATATGGCGGACTTGTTCGCCGATGTCTCATGTGTCAAAGAAAGTAAATGCTGAGCATGGTAGGATATCAGCAATATTATAGCCTCTGGTGAATGAGCTAGTGAGAACATATCACGCTGATTTTATGTCTCACTTGTCACCAACATCGCGGAAAGGCGTGATGTGTGCGATAGCGGACTAGGATCACCAAGTCGGCACATTTTCCCTCGCTGTGCATGACCTTCACACTAGAGTGAATTCGTAGGTTACACATACAAGAGATGGTCCTAAGCATGGAGTGCTAGTCTCACACCATCGACTAAGATCCTGTTTACTGGCCACTTTTGAAGAGTTTCCAGAGCCACACGTGAACACAAATGGATGATGAGCACCGCTTTCATCCACGCATGCATGGCTGGGGGTCAGCAATTCATATAGGCTTGTGGATGACACGCCCGCGCATGCGTCCTAGATTCTTTGGCGTAATGGAGAGAATTTTCCCTTAAGAGAGTCTCACCATAACAATGTTATCATGAGCATACGTGATGGCACCCTATGAGGCTTTAAATGGGAGGCCATGTTGATCTTCGATTTGTTGGACAAAGGTGAGAGAGAGATCCACCACAGGTCCGGATTTGATTAGAGAAACCTCTGAGAAGGTGGATTTGATACGGAAACGCTTCATTTCCGCCGAGCCAAACGTAAGAGTTACGTTGAAATGCATCAGAAAGACGACCCTAGAGCTGAACATGATCATGTCTCTCGAAGGTGATGTCTAAGAGATGAGTGGGACCAGCTTGGCAAGTGGAGGAAACTATCACTGGTGTATGATTCGCCCCTTCAATATACCCTAAGAGGGTGGGCAGCTAAATCGGCAGTATCTGCTTGGCTTTATCGTTGAGTTTAGATTCAGTGTCCACGAGGTATCTCGGCGTCCCCATGCTCCGTATAATACCCCATCCAACTCATGAAAATGCACATCTTGTTATTGATGTGGATGGGACCTTCAGAGACCTACCAAGTTTTGCAGGAAAACTGTAGTTGGTAAAGGTGTTGTAAGGGCATCCACGGAGTGAAAAGACAACATAGGAACGCGAGGACACGATGTGTGCCACTTATCCTTTCTTATTTAAGGATGCAGGTATGTTGTTTAGTCATTTCGTACTTGAATGAATGTTGCATATGCATGAGATTATAAGGGTATGTGTGTACTTTTGGGGATGAAATTTTTTTAAAGGAGGGGGGATGTAAAACCTAGGAAACATGCAATTTTTCTTAAAATGGTAAAATGTAATTTGTCATTGAGACAGGTTGAAAATCTTTGAAATTTTCTAGATCTCTGATGGACAATGAATTTCACCGTTGGATTCGCCCTCGCGAAATCAGATAACCAGCCACCCCCTCGTGAGGATTTGCAGATAGTCGGAATTCCCAAGTATTTCAAAGAACAGGTGCCTGGACGACATAATGAGTGGTGCCACATGGCATGACCATGTGGATGCCACATGGCAAGCTTAGAGAAGTTCACATGGCATGAGAATCATGTGGTGTGGCATTTATCACCTAGTGCATGTGTCCATGTGACACGTGGCACATGGAAAATGAATCATATGAAGACACATGTCATGTGAGAGGAATAGGAAAGTGAGGAAGTTTCCTCTCTTTGGATCAAACCAAGAAACAATTTAGTGGTGGAGAAAAGGAAAAGAAAGAGAAAATAAAGAGAAAAGAAAGAAAAGGAAAAGGAAGGAGAAAAAAAGGAGAAAAGAAAAGAAAGTGAAGAAAAAGAAAAGAAAGAAGAGGAAACAAAAAGTGAGAGAAGAGAAAAAATCCTTGTGTGGGAAAGGGAAAAACAAGAAGGGAGAAACGGTGGTTCCGCCGCATACTCTCCGTTCCCGATGCTCGACGGTTGGAAGTCAATAGGTCGAGAATTAAAGTCGGTCTACTCACGAGCTATGAGTGTGTGCCAAAACAAAAAATAGCTGTGGTTTTCTCCTACATTGGTTCCTCTGATCTAAGGGTCATTAATGGTCGCGGTGGTTTAGCCCCTAACCACGGGTATGAGTTTCTTCTGACGCGGACTATTTTTAGGGACAGTTTTTAGGCTAAGTTTGAGGATCAAGCTTCATGGCTGAATTTATAGTGTAAACCTATGAAAAAGTTACATTTAAATTTTTCGTAAAAATAGCAAATGGTAATTTGCCTAATAGTCCCAGAGGAAAAGCTAGGATTTTTCTAGATCTCGATGACTAAACATATTTCACATTGGAATCGTCTTTCGGCAAAATCTAACACCTTAGTCGAATCTCATCAATTCCGAGACGATTTTCACTCATTGCATGTGACTTATCTGATCACAAGGTGCCATGTGGTACCTAACAGGACTGAGGCCAAGTGTCAAATTTTGTAGGCTGTGCTGGAGGGAGTGGTGTGTGTCTAGAGTATGATGGGAGACACATGGCTCACCAAATGCCATGTGTCTAGCACCATGAGAATGGCTTGAGTAGTGGAATGAGAGGAGAATGGATCAAAACCAAGAGAGGAGTGCTAGAACAAATGGGTGAACGGGGGAGAGAAGAGGAGGATTGTTGTTGGGCAAGCTCAGTTCATGAATTGAGGAAGGAGAAGGAACCAGAAAACTGAGAAAGAAAGAAAGAAAGCCGGCAAAGAGGTGCTATGAGAGCCAAAACTCCATTGTCGTAAGGTTTCAAGATCAAGGACTTGATTCCACAAGCTACACGAGGTAAGGTATCTCTCCTATTTGGTTTATTCCTTGCTTGGGGCCATGGAAGTGGCATTTGGCTGAGTATGGTTGTGACCTCAATGGAGATTTTCCGATGTGGTAAATGTCAGGTTTTTTGGGTGAGATGTTATCCAGTTTTTTTCCTTCAACCCCATGACTGTGTTTTGGCCATAACTTGGCCATCACTCATACGAATTGAATGATTCCAATTGATGGGTAAACTAGACTCATAGGAGAACATATGTCCTTGAAATAGGTCTATCCAAAGTTCGACTCCTTTGGACTCATAAATGCATTCCAAGGAGAGCTATGTTCAGAAAGTTTCTAGTCCTGTTTGAAAACTGAGTAGTCCTGTTTAAAAACAATGTTTCCAACACTGTTCTCCTTGCTTTTTTATCGGTTTTAATTCATAAATTTTGTGGATTGCTAATTCCTCACACTCGGGCCAGATGGTATGAGGCTTGAATTTAAAGCCATTGTGAATTGCCGATGTCACATCTCTTGGTTAAGAGATGACATGATGTCTGAAAAGGCTCCAAATAATTGGGATCGTATGTGCTTTCATTTGAATATGGACTGTCTTGGCACTGTCTTGCAGGTTGTGGGACTGATATACATCATTTCTCAAATGGTGTGAGTTGTGTCATTAAAATTACTTAATTGAAGTTAGAACTCGTGAGACGCGATGCTTTGTGATTCATTGAATATGAATGTGTGGAATGCTATCATAACAACATGAGTAATGATATTAGACTAAACATATGAACTATTGTGTGCATTTAGACATAGTCGTTCATGGTACACGAGATGGTGTACGGTATATGTTATCCATGTAGAGGTCATCTTGCATGTGGCATGGTATAAAGTGCAATGGCACATTCACGTATGACCGCATTTTACTAAACATCTCATTTCATGGGTGTGGGTGCATTGGTTGCAAATTAACACCGCGTGATGGTGTTGACAGGGCCGGGAAATGGATCGCGTCCAAGAGAGTCACAAGGTTTATCTGAGACTGCCCAATGCTTAAGTAAAGCGGTTATCGGAGATCGTCATTGCCAATTAAAGCGGTTTATCGGAAACTGTCCAATGCTTTTGAATTAAAGCGATTTATCAGAGACTATCCAATGCCTTTTAATTAAAGACGATTTATTAGAGATGAATTTTAATGCTTTTGAATTAAAGCGGTTTATCAGAGATTGTCCAATGCTTTTGAATAAAGTGATTTAATCAGATTTTTTAAATGGTTTAAATTAATAAAACAAAAGATTTGTTTTGGAAAATGGTTTGCATCACGCATGAGAATCATGGGTGTGTGTGGTATGAGTCAGTGGCTGACTCAGGATTTATTACCTAGTGGCACATTGGGGAATGGAGCCCGTAAAGGCTCGGTACATGGGGCATGTAGAGTGTCATCTCATATATGGCATGTAGGATTCAAAACCTCGGGATACATAGTCTCGATTGAATGTTCAGGTGAATTATGACACGATCATTTGCATGTGCACCTAGGTGGGGAGTAGCCCTTGTAGGTGTTGTCTCTATTGGGCGCGTTAGCTCACCCCGTCATGGGACCCCCTTTTAGGTATAGGGCCCATGAAGGTAGACGACGCTCCTTAGAGGCTCTGGATCTTAAAGCGACCGATTGTGGCCTTGACTTCACGTTTTATTTATGTACGAGGGCCCCAGTAGTTTTAATATCCTCGCTTTGGTATATTAGAACACTGCTCTAATAGATGTATATTTTTATACCATATGTGAGAGCAAGGTGCCCTGGACTTTACTTTAATAGTATAAGGTAATTCCCAGATATTTATGAATTAAATAAGCAGTGAATGAGTCTCAACACATGAGACGTATGGGTGTAATAGGACACCCAATATTCACATGCTCGCGGCCGACGACCCCGAAGCCACGCCACATATAGCCGTGAATGACAGCCTTCAAAGTTGAAAAAATAACAATAATAATAATACTAATAATAAAACATAAGTTGAAATTTTTGACTGAACAGATTATTTCCAAGGTCGAGCATGGCGTAATTTATGGCCGAAGGGCTAGTTTGTGTGGACTATTTTTGTGGTGTAATTGTCAAAAATTTTATAACATGTCGAATGTGTTGTAAATATGTTCATATAGTAAAAGTTATAAGATGTTTTGCATGAACGATGTATTAAAAAGCTTCCTATACTTATCCACAAGATTTGGCATAAAGTACCATTTATTAATTGTTCTGTGTAGTGTTCATTATACATGTAACATGAGATAAAATGCAGTGACATTTTGCATTGTATATGCACGGGGGCATCGCATTGAGTTGAGTGTGTGTATATGGTTATAATCATTCATCATTCTTAGTGAATGGATGGTGAGCTCAGTACCTTGGACTATGTCCAATGGAGTCTCACGGTTTCATGGCATAATATATACATATATATATACACACACACACACACACACACACACACACACACGCATGTGTTGGGCACAGCAGCAGGGTTAGTCCCTTAAGTTGAAAGACCTAGTAGTTGCGGTTATACGTGATCCCTGTCGATGAAAGCTCGTAAAAATGTAGAAGGCGTGGCATCCTCTTTGTGAAAACCCGAGAAGTAAGTGGCCTGATGCATAAACACACAGGATTTGATTAAATCAAATGGACATTGGATGTATATTCAATGAGTTTTGTTTTATAAAACAAGATATTTTGTTTTGGAAAAAGGGTCATTGGATGAAACACCAATGACGAGTTTTCACACTTGGCATAAGCATGTGTAAGAGTGTCGGTGAGGACTTGGGACATGGGGCATGATGAGTCTCATCTCATTGCATGGCATGTAGGATTCCATTTAGAATTGAAATATTCTTCATCTGAATGTTGATGTGTGTATTATTGTGTGAACATGACATTGTATGTGAACTTAGGTGGGGAGTAGCCCTTGTAGGTTTTATCCTTACTGGGCATTGCTCACCCCCTCGTGGGATCCCCTTTTAGGTGCAGGTTATATATGACGGTTGAACCTCATCAGGAGCCACGGAATGTGAAGAAAAGCGAAGGCGTAGCTTTGAGAAACCTTTTATGAAAACTAGATTTTACAAGTAATATTTTGTATATAAGAGAGTTGTAACTTGAACTCTTATGAACTATTTTGATAAATTTGTATATTTTTATAATATATTTATGCATGAATGGATCCTGGTGAATGGAACATGATGCAGTGGTATCGAGTATACGATACCCGAGAGGTGTGCAACGCGTTGACGGGTTGTCAACGGGACCCCCGAGGCAACCATAGATGACAAATTAACCTGGATGTAATATAATCTTTAGAGTGAGCCTTTCACGGGAGACGAGAAAATGGGTTGGTACAACTCATTTGATGTTAAAGCCATGATAAAACATGTTTTCTATTGTTAGGAAATATACATATATTCTATCGTACCAAGGTAAGAGAAGAAAATTAGTATATTAAAAAACGAGAAATTTATTCAACTTTCCTGGCTAGCGTTGATTTTTTGTTACAAATATGGAGTAGGACCACATTTTTACATGTGCCTTCTTATAGATTTCGATGAACACATTCTTGATATGTTCTTATACTCCTTTTGTCCCAATCAAAAGATGTATGGGGCTTGAATTTCTTATACAAAGCGAGGCCACATTAGGTCTCTCTTTGCATCTAATACCTACTTTTACCACATTACACAGTATCATCTAGAATCTTGGATGGATGAAATATATGTTTATAGATTTGTAATCCACATCTCTTTGTTTTCACAACCCTTAAGCATTTAACCTGCAGGTATAGAAACCAACAAAGGGCTCGGGAGGTAGGATTTCACCAAACCATGGAACTTCCTTATTATTCTCTTCCATGGATCCATCGCCATGGTCATGGTATTGCGAAATAAGGAAAAAAGGACATATCGTTGCTAGAATCACATACGCTAACCTCGCCATCTAGTAATTATTTCAACTCAATATTCTCTTCCTTAATTGTTTCTTAGAATGACTTGAGAATAGATCTATCGGAGGGTAAATTTATATTCACATATATACGTGTGTGAATGTGTGTGTGTATATAACTATATATATATATATATATATATATATATAGAAAGAGAGGTGAAGAGAGTTGAAATAATGCTTTTGTATTATAAAATTGCATTTATTTACCTAATGGAAGTTTATTTTAATTTTATTTAATGGAGATAGTAAATGAGAAACATTTTGTATAGATAGATAGTAAGGAGAAACGTTGTGATGATAAAAAACCTAATAAGTTTAACACACTTAAACTTGTCCTATTTTACATTATTTTGAGAATATTCTTTTGGAATAATTATATTTACATTGTAATTGCTATTAACAATCTTTTTTTATTTGTACCAAGCTTACAACCTTTTAATTGTACAATAGTAAAAGATTACTAATAAAAAATATGATTTATATTAGGATTTGACAAAACCTTTACCAAATCATATTATCACTATTGTAACATGCCTACGAAAAAAAGTGTAAGGTTTTTCATTTCTTGGTTTGTCTACACTTTTTCTTATTCTCTTTTTCAATTTCAATATCATGCTAAAATTCTCTTTTAATAACTCTTTAACATCTTGGTTAGTTTAATTTCTAGATGCGGATATTTCTATTTATAGAATCTTTATGTGTATTCTCACAGTTTTGGTTTTGGGGGTGGTAATTGTTTTTCTTTCCCCTCTGACTTTTTGTTCATCCTTCTTGGCTCTCTTGTATACCCACTTATTGTATGTTTGACTACCTTTATAGTATTTTGCTATATGATATATTCATACTCACAGATAAAAAAAAATCTATTTAATAGTTCTAATTCATACATTTAGTCCCGATTTGCTACAAGCTAAATAATAAAATGCTTCATATAATATATTAATAAAAGTTTACAAGATAAATAATAAAGAACTTATAGTTTTTTCTTCCTCGCTTTTCTTTACTTTGTTTTTTTCACCTCTTTCAAATAGCAGGTTAAGTTTTTTTCCCGTTAGGTTAGGTTTCTTCCATCTTTCAGATGGTTTTCTTCCTCCTTATATTTCCACCAAAATAATAAAAATAGATTTGATAGGATTGATGGGTCATAAATGGAAAAGGGTTATAAATTGAAGTTTTTTTTTTTTTTTTTTGGAGTTAAGGACATATATATATATATATATATATATATATATATATACTCATATATATATATTGGTTTTGGTTTTAGAAAGATAGAATGGTAGTTTTGGGTTACAAAAGCTTTATTATAATAATTGGTGTTGGAAATAGTGAATGAAATTAATGACATTCACTCGATAACTCTTTTGACCGATCTTCTCATGAATTTCAGGTTATATGAAATTAATATTCCCAACAGATAATTTAATTCATGACATTCAATGAATAATTAGTCGAATTTAATGAATAATTTAATTCGAATTCTAAAGGAGTTTGGGAAGCTAAAAGGTTTGACATTCAATGAATAATTTAATTCGAAATTTAATGAATAATTTAATTTGGAATTAAGGGACTGGGAAGCTAAAGTTTTGGCTTATTAAAGGCCCATATCTCTCATTTATAAAGGTTGTTGGGGTATTTCAGTAGGTGTGTCTCAAAAAGGTCATCGAGTCTCAAGTTTTCATTCCTTCGTCCTTTTGTTGGTGATAGTGCAAACACATCATGTTCTTTGGAGTGGAAGCGATGTCTTTTGTCATTAGATTCGACCAGTGGATTTTATCTTGGGAGACAAACGGGAATATCAAGCGCCGATGGAGAAGGCGAATTTGTTTTAAGGAAATTATTAATTTCTGTCTTTGATTGTTCTCTACTTTGGTTTTATTTCTCTTTCACTTTTATTACTTCATACGGTTATTGTGTGTATTGTCGGGCTAACCATCTTTATGCGGAGTGCAAATTTTCCCTAATTGGTACAAGATCAAAGTTAAATAAGATATTTTTCTAGGATAAAGTATTAAACCATTATTGTTATGAAGTGTCCGGATAAAAAAAATGCAAAACAAAAATTATCGAAATAATTATCTCGCATAAAAAATTTAATTAAATTGGAAAATTTTCGGGGCATATGCCACCGCTACGACTATGCTTAGTCGGTGCATGTGGGAAGGTGAGGCGTTATAGGTAGAGAATTAGTTGTTTGGTATGACTATCGCGATAGTTAGTAGCGATATAGTGTGCTTGATAAAATAGTTGATTAGAAGTAACACATTGAAATAAAAAATAATAATATATAGAAATTATAACAATATATAACAATAAATTAAAAAAAAAATATGAAAGTTTTTTTATTTAACCAGAAATAATATTATTTCATAAATAAATAAATTTATGAAAATTTCTAATTATCTTTTGTAATATTATTTATAAATTTATGAAATACATTTCATTTTAATGATTATTTATAATTTCATAAATAAAAAAATATTAATGGTTATAATCATAAATAAAAAATATTATTATTTATAACTATAAAATATTTTATTTATTTCATATATTACTTTTGTATGGTGATAAAATTTTCATATTATTATATAAAAGCATACAAAATAATATAATATTTTATATTATTTATAATTTATGAATTAATTTAGAATATTATTTCATAAATAAAAATATGTAAAGAAATTATAAATTCATATAAATAGTATTATTTCATAAGAAATAAAATAAAATATTTATAGTTATAAATTTTATCATTTCATATTATTATTTTACGAATATAACATGAAATAAATTTAGAACCACAAAAAATTCATATTATTTCATATAATTTATAAGCTATAATATTAATAAAAATCCTAATGATGACTAAAAAAAGGAAATTTTCTATTTTAATAAGAGCAAATAAAAAAAGCTACCATTTGTAGCTTTTTTACATTATGACTTATTTAGCCACGATCGGCTATCGTGGCTAAGAAGTATTTACCAAGTAGCCTATAAAGTTCATTGGAGATGAATCACTATCACCTCAACCAAGCACTCTCAAAATCTATTTCATAACTCAAAATATTTTTATTAATTTGGAACATGTCATCGAAATAATGTGTATAATATTTTATTCTAAATCATTCATATATTTATTTAATTATTTTATAAAAAAATCATTAGAAGATAACATAAAGTTGTTCTCAAAATACCGTATTTTTTTCTTAATTTGTATCAATTATTTTATAAAACAATCATTAGAAGATAACATAAACAATCATTTGAAGATAACATATGAAAGGGGATCCACGATGGGGTGAAGCGATACCCGTTAGTTGAATTTTACTACGTTGGGTTGCCAGCGTAAAATGCATCTGATAGTACAGCCAACAGCTCACGGCAGTCGCCTAATTTATATTGTACATGAGACATTATATCGTCGTGAAATGTTTAGTCTTGCATTACCCGAGTCACTTTCGTCGACTCACTCCGCAGCGTACTTATGTCAGTGTGCGATCATCGTGGTAATACGATGACACCCGTATCTAGGAGCCTTTGTTTGCTCTTTGACACCCAATGCAATTTTCCATTGGGTAACAAATCACGAGTCAATCGGAGCTCCTGTTAGTAAACACGAGAAAATTCTAATTTTTCGAAAAAGGTAAAATAGTAATTTGTTAATCAGAAAATTTTCAGTCTCGGATATAGAAATGGACTTCAGTTGGAATCGTCTCGTGAAATCTAGCTATCATGTTGAATTTCGTCGAATTACGAGACAGTCAGAATTTCACGTTCTTCGAGGCATCGGGTGTCGGGTGTTGTATGAATTTGCGAAAGGCGTGTGATGTAATGAAAGTCACTTATATTACATGTCTGCGTGTGACACGTGTTCTGCGTGATTGATGAGAGGATGGAGATGGATGGAACCCAGATTGGCCGCATTATTAAAAAAAATCAAAACTTAAGGACACAAATGGAATTATTGAAAGTTTAAATGAATAAAACGAAGAAATAGTCTTCTTCCTCGCGAACAAGAGAACGTCATGAGTGGTGGGAGATTCAGATTTTGGGGAACGACCTATCTCTGATTCGGCGTTAGGCGGGTTGATTCTCGACAAAGCAAGCGAAAGTTGTTCTAGCTGACAAGGGCTCTTTGCGTAGACACCGATTTTGTGGAGTTCAGAGCAACTCCAAGAGATAGGGATCTTTTCCTACTTGGTTTATTCTTTGGCTAAGAGCCATTTTATGGATGGGGATTTTTTGAGGCCTGGAAGGCCGTGTTATCGGTCTCAAAATCTTTGAATCGAGTGAAGAAATCCCTACTTGTGTGGCCATGAACAGTGCCCGAGGGTTTCACTGTTTACGTGATTGGTTGTGTGATTTTTGTGTTGTTGGCTGATTCAAAATGAATTTCTTGGATTGTTGTTAGCCCATGTGAGCTAATTTTGGTGTTATTGATTGTGAATCGAATAACATGGTGTGTGAATTAATTTTGTTAATATATACATGAAAAATATATTAGCATGAATATTTTGGAAATGACATAATGCATTCCATATGCACCGGGGCACCCTAGATGGTAGGTGTGAGTGCATGACATTAAAGAAATTGAAATAAAAATAGCGATTTGTGAAAAGGAATTTATTGAAACTTGAAGAATTGCTTTAGAAGTGGTCAACGGTTCATCTCGGAGGTGGACCATATTTATTCGGAAAAATTATCCGACAATTAAGCCTCGGAGGGCCAGTCAATATATTTACCAAAACTTCGTTAAGGTGTGTTTTCCAAGAATAAAATCTTTTGTTTTTAAAGCGCATATTTTACTCGCATTTGGCTTGGAGTATGTATAGAGGAGCGGTGAGGACTCGAGACATGGGATTGGGCATGTAGACATTCAAGTAGGATCATGTATTTGCTTGAGTGTGTTTGGTTGCCATGACATGTGCACTTAGGTGGGGAGTTACCCATGTAGGAAATTATCACTACTGGCCATTGCTCACCTTGTCGAGGGATCATTATTTCAGGTACAGAGAGTGTACAGGAGGACGACGCTCACTAGAGGCCGTGTTTTAGAAGAAAGCCGGGTTGTGGCTTTGGTATTCATTTTGTAGAACATGTATTAAAACTTTAAATTTTGATATATGTTTGATTAAAATATTGTAATAACTCTTGAACTATTGTAGTATAGTTGATGTATTCTTGATGAGTATTATTGATGTATGGGCTATTGTGAGTTTTTACTCATATACATGTCTGCGTGATATGAGACAGGATATTCGCCAATTCAAGTTGACGGGTGGTGATGAGAGACCGGGATTGGGGTGTCATAGCTTAATTATCGAGCTAAGATTGAGCGATTACCTTGGGAGCTCGGTGGGTGTAGAGTTAGGTATATGATATACCTAGGACTCGATGGGAAACGGGTTAGATCATGCATCCTTTGTGCATTTTGATGGATTGTGATGTGTGATTGAATAGTTGTGTATGTTATGTGTTTGTGTGCATAGTGAATAGCACATAGGAAAAAAAAAAGTGTTGAGGAAAATCAGTAGAACCAAATAAATGTGTTGAGAAGAAATTTTTTTTTTTTTTTTAAGAGTTTACCATAGTGTGTGAAGCAGGAAAAAATTAAAATAAATTTTAATGAATTTATTTTGTTTGTGAAGACATTAAAAAAAATATATTTTTGTATTGGTTCTGATAAATTTGGAAACAAATAAAAAAATGAAATGATGTGAAAGAAAAAAAATGTGTAGGAAACTTGGCTTAAATCACTACCCGTTTCACGAGTTTGTGTTGGGTCACGTCTGACAAACTATATCGTGACCGCAAGGGCGGGGCGTGCAGCAAGGTGGCCACGGCATAGCCAGGAGGCCACCGCTGACCCCACGACACCGCAGCGAGAAGGGCCACAACACGGCTAGCCGCGCGCAAGGGCGTGCGGCAGCGCACGTGCGAGCGGCCTGGCTAGCGGGGAGTCGCGATACAAATGTTGTATCGTGGTGGAGGGGGGCGGCCTTGTGTCGCGACACAGCGCGCCTTGCGGGCGTGATCACGGTGCCCGGCGCCTGCGACACGTGAGCGGCTGCGATACACCACGGTAGCGGCATGGATACGTGCCGCCAATACGGTTTGTTATCGTGACGAGGAGGGCTATTACCGCGGTGCGCCAACCATGCTCGCGGCGACATGAGAATGCGGCCCGCGACGCGGTCGAGCACAAACGCGACCGCGGTGCGGAGAGGGGGCCCGCGTCACGCGACCTAGCGCGACGCCCGCGACACGGCGCCCGGCCGGAGCTTGCGCTTTCGGCCTGGGCGCGATCTTGGCGTGCGGCGTCGCGCCTGACCTAGGCCATGGGTGTGTGCGCGTGCGCCGACCCGATTTTATTTCGGTCTGTTGATACAGTCCTTATTTGGATCACTGTTCATGAACACTGTTTATGAGCAATGTTCACGAGGTTTTAAAATAAAATAAAATAAAATACAATAAAATAAAATAAAATAAAATAATTTTTTTTTTGTTGAATATGATTTAATATATGAACTTATTGTCTTGCATTACCTATGAATGCATATGGACGGTATTGTATAAAATGTTTTTTAGTGTGTAAATAGTGTCTCGGTGTGTTTACACCTTAGAATCTTGCATTGAATCTTAACTTGTCATTTGACATTTGTAGATGGCTAGTCGAGGGAGAGGAAGTAAGTCGATCCACGGGGTATTGTGACACCACCCGGTGTTTGACCGACGGGCCTTTCTTTGAGGTTAGTAGGATTTCTTTGCCGTTGCCTGGCTAAGCGCGTGGAGATGGCGAGTCGGTAACCTCCGGAGGTTCGAGGGCATCATCCTCCGATATTCACGGGGAAATGCGATGGTGCGAGACCATTGGTTCATGCGAGGTTGAAGGTATTGGAGGCTATGAGTGCCTACGATACGACGAATCGGTATTGCATTCTAGCTAGAGGGTGAGGGCGAGTGTGGTGGAATTGGGCGAGCCTTTAGGGACCTAAGAGGCGATGACTTGAAGCGATTCCATGATCTTTTCATGGGAAAATATTTACGGACCTTTACTTTTCGTCATGCGGGCTTCGGGGAGTTCCTAGAATTTGAAGTGGGGGACTATGTTGTGATTGAG
Organism: Tetrastigma voinierianum; assembly: GCA_016808115.1. NCBI lineage: Eukaryota > Viridiplantae > Streptophyta > Magnoliopsida > Vitales > Vitaceae > Tetrastigma > Tetrastigma voinierianum. Next base: position 23,902 of record JAEQBH010006127.1, read on the forward strand.
TACGTGGCTGGGTTCCACTGTTCGCCGTTTTCCGATGTTATGTGTGGCAACGGACACGGCTAAGGTCGGCCGGTCGAGGCGAAATTTAAAGTTGTCCGTTCGAGGGGCGGGATTATGGACACCAGCCTACGAGGACATGGACTCCATGGTCGAGACGGCCTTGACCATAGAGAGAGAGATCGACGATGCTCAGAGCACTTGGGATGCGGGTGTTAGTAGAAAGAGGAAGGAGAGTCGGTCTTCTTCTAGTTTGGGAAAGAAGCAGAGGGCTTCTAGTTCCCGCGTGGGTTACAGAGTCGTGGTCATCGGACCGGGGGGTGGTCGGGGTTTCCGGTTAAATTTGGGCGGATGGTGTCTTTACCATTGCTAGCGGCCGGACATATGAGAGGATTGCCCCCCCGAGAATGAGATCCTGGGGTTTCGAGACCGGCATAGTCCGGTCGTGATGGGACGAGAGGCTACGTATGTTCTTGCACACCCTAGTATGGGTTAGAGAGGGACATCAGGAGTTCAGGGGCGTGTCTACGCCATCACACTACTGTGAGTCGGTAGTCCCGACCCGGTTATACAAGGTGCGTTCTTCTTTATCTCGCATGGGGCGAAGTATTATTTGATTCTGGTGCTTCGCATTCATTTATCGCTGCATCAGTTGTGATAGAGTTGGGCTTAGAGGTTGAGGCCTTAGAGGAGCCCTTGTATGTGAGTTCTCCTTATGGATTAAAGGCGAGGACGGGATGATATGTTATGGTTGCGAGTTAGAGATCTTGGGGATTCACTCCTGATGGACACGAGGGTCATGGACATGTCAGAGTTCGACGTCATCCTTAGGATGGATTGGTGATGACGGCATACAGATAGTCATCATCGATTGTGAGCGTAGGAGGGTTCACACTTCACTGGGGTGTACTCGTATTGTATTTCGAGACGAAGCATGATATTTTGCCCCGGACGGTGTGCGAGTCCAGGTGTCATGGACAGTTGGCGGGTTGGCTAGCAAGCCTTACCCTAGAGGACGAGGTGAGACCAGACTTAGATCTACCTCGAGTAGCCTGCGAGAATGAGAAGGTTTTTCTAGATGAGCTACTGGGATTGCCTCCGTAGAGGGTTGTAGACTTCGGTGTAGAGTTACACCCTAGTACTTCGCCCATCTCTATGACTCCGCATAGGATGACACCAGCTGAGTTGCAGGAACTTCGAGTCGGCTACGAGCTCTTGGACAAGGGGTTCGATGCGCCAAACGCACTTCACCATGGGGGAGCTCAGGTTACATTTGCGAAGAAGAAGGGTGAAGACCCATACGTATGCATTGACTAGACAGTTGAATAGGGTTCGATCAGAATGGTACCCGTGCAGAGATTGATGACTTGTTTGTCCGAGTTGAGAGGAGCGAGTCTACTCAATAAAACTTCATGCTTGGTTACCATCATCGGGGGTTAGGGAGACAAATATCCTAAGGCAGTTGGCGTTATGGGCACTTTGAGTTTCTGTGCCCTTTGGATTGCAATCTGTAGCATTCATGGACCTCATGCGTAAATTATTCCTGACCACTATGTGGATGATTGTCGTAGTCTTTGTGGATGACATTTTGATATACTCCCAGTCCGAGTGGGAGCATGAGTATCATTTGAGGATTGTATTACAGTTGTTGAGAGATCATTAGTTGTACACCAAGTTAAGTAAGTGCGAGTTTTGGCTTACTGAGGTGAGATTTTTGGGACACGTGGTGTTAGCATCAGGCGTGTCAGTGGACCTAGAGAAGGTCGAGGCCGTGATGAGTTAGGAGAGGCTGAAGTCAGTCTTCGAGATACATAGTTTATTGGGATTAGCTGGGTACTACAGGAGATTCATTGAGGATTTCTCTAGATTAAGCGGCTTTATGTGAGATTTACTTGGAAGGAGGTCGAGATTTGATTGGGATGACGATGCGAGAGGCATTAGGGTTGAAAATGAGGCCGCCCGACTCTATCTTGATAGTCGGACGGGGACAAGGGTACATAGTGTATTATGATTCCTCGAGGCCGGCCTGGGATGTGTTTTGATCTTTGTCGGGAGGTAGTAGCTTATGGTTCCGTCGATTAAGAATCATGAGCGGAATTACCCGCACGACATGGAGTTGGCGTAGTAGTCTTGCGCCCGAAATTTAGGCGCCACTATTTATATGGCGAGCAGTTCAAGGTGTACTCAGACCATAAAAGTCTGAAGTATATTTTCACGCAGCGGGACCTCAATATGAGGTAACACAGATGGATGGAGTTCCTAGAGGACTATGACTTCACTTTGCATTACCACCCTGGTAAGGCAAATGTAGTGGCTGATGCACTCAGTTAAGTCACGGGGAGCATTGGCTAGTATAGCTTCCCAGGAGTGGCGGATGCATGAGGCGTAGGGCCGAGTTTAGACTCTGATGTCTGACAAGCGGGCTCGAAGTCACGTTGGGAGTTTAGTAGCTGGATCTGCGTTGAAGCCCAGTGATCGAGTCTGAGGCGGGACGGAGATAGTGTCATCGGGGATCGGGTATAGTGGATTACGGGTGATGAGAATTTGGACCCTCCACGCGGTCAGTCTTCGGTATAAGAGGGACGAATTTAGTGGTTCCCAGTTATTGAATTTGAGAGAGAGGACTCAGGGAGTTTCACTACTCTCGATTCGCCATGCATCTAAGTGGCACGAAGATGTACCAGGATCTTCATCGTCAGTATTACTGGAGCGGAATGAAGAGGCACGTAGGGGACTTTGTTCGACGATGTCTCACGTGTCAGCAGGTTAAGGTTGAGCACCCGAGGCCGCGAGGGCTTCGTGGCCATTGGAGGTGGCTGAGTGGAAGTGGGAGCATGTCACGATGGATTTTGTGACCCACTTGACACGGACACCGCAAGGACATGATGCGGTATGGGTGATAGTGGATTGGCTCATAAAGTCGGCACATTTTCTAGTCGTGCGGATGACCTTCACATTGGAGAGATTCTATCGGTTGTATATTCGAGAGATGGTCAGGCCCCACATGGGTATGATAGGCGCGTTGTGTGTTAAATGTGCGCCTGTGCGCAGAATGCGTCGCCTCGAAATGTCTGATTGTACCTAAGTACGGATATCGATCCGTGGGGAGAAGCGCGTTGAATCTTGAGTTTAGCCTTTGAGATATTATACGGATGTAAGCTTTGGTGACAAATTAACTATTATTGAGATTAAACTAAGGCGATTATCTTAGTAAATAAGCTGTGTTGTGGAGGCCCCAGGGCTTTGTCTCCCCACATACTTTTTGATGGATTACTACCTGAAAAATTACTAATCGGTCTATTCCGACTCATTGATGGCGAGGTGATCGTGCCTACGGATGCCTCTCTCGGGTGTATTCTCCTATCTCCTTCAGCGGGGTTGAGTGTATCTCTACCCGACCCAATGCTACGAAAGCAGCTTAAATGTTCTAACCTTAATTTGCCACCTCGGAATCGGGATATTTATTCTTGAATTGATCGAGGTCACTCTGTCGAATCCTGGGCATCCTATTATCTCGATCTCGGATACCCGGTAAAATCATACCAATGTTGGCCGGACATCGCATGTATATAAATCATATAGACGAGATGCTAATAAGTCATAATCTTGGAATAATATAAATCAAAATCTTAATCCATCTGATCGTGATAGGGTTAAACAAAACCACAGATGTGAATTTAGAACATACTGAACTTGATTACACACACAAAAAATCTATAAAACGTCAGCAGTTTTTTAGAAAAGACAAAAAATACAAAAGCAAGTCTCATCTTATTGATCTCGATCATTTCTTTGCTATGCTTTCAGGTGCCGCCTTACTGGTCGTCGTTTTTTGATACCCCTGGAGTTACGGGTCCCTTGGCTTTTAATGATGTTGAGGCCGAGTCGCGGCGAAGTCGCGACGTTGGCCCGCTGTTGACTTCCTCTTTCTTGATGACGGGCATTAAAGCGTTCTACTTGAATTTATGCTCTTCTCTCTGCTCAAAATGGTCTCAAAAGCGCACATTCCACCGTATTCACCTGAAATGCGAATCAGATATCGAGCTATAAAATTCATATTTAATCGTAAAATAAAGCTAAAACCATAAAACAGACGCGGGTATGGCATGAGTGTTTTAGGCACTCATCACACCCCCAAAATTAGCTTCTTGTTTGTCCCCAAGCAGACCGACTATAAACCCGGTTACCTGACCTACATACTATAACCCTAGCAGCTAGGATTGTGATGCACATGCTGACAGACGAAGGATCAAAATGGATCGACTCACAAATCTTGCCTTTTTGTTCGAATTTCAGGGGATTTGTAAGGGTGTTCGACTTTCGAAAGAATTTGTTTGAACTTGGTGCAGTTGATAAGCACCTCAACCTCTGAGGTATTCAATAGCCTTTCCTAAGGACCCTCTATGCATTGAATAAATGATCTCTAGCGTATACCTTGGTTACGGCCTTTGAACTTGAGTTATGGCTGCTGGATTGGGAGAATCTAACTACTGAAGGATAGAAATGCACCGTTTGTAGTCAATAAACATACCCACGCGTGAAAGAAAAAACTAGTGCCCGTAAATTTATGCTAAGTGTTCATGTAGTGGGGATTAGTTGGTGACTCCCCACCAGTTGGTTAAGGGCACCGGGCATTCAGTTCCCCTCGAACTTCACCCCGAACACTTAACTAAACCTAAGGGCCCTAAGCTGTGGGAAACTTCCATCTTCTGTCCCCTGTAATGGGCAATGAAGTCAATGGTCCCCGGCCAGTTGGCTCAGGGCATTAGGCTTTGAAGGCCCTCGGTTGTGCCTAGGGATTACGATTAGAAGATCAGCTTAATACGTTCATATGTTTCTTCTCTTATTTATTTATTATTATTATTTTTTACTTGGGGCTAGAAGGCAATCCTCTTTTATTTAGGGTGTCCATCGCTTTTGTGTTTAGAGACACCCGGGGTTTGTTGAGCGTAGTGGTTGGGCTCGGCCTTTAGGCATACCACAGAGGTCGGTGTGTGTGGCTTGTGATAGTCTCATTGAAAAATGGTTTCTTAAGTATCCCGGAGGTGATTCACTTTGTCTCCCTACCTATTCAACCTGAAACTCCCGAGCATCTAACACCCTACAAATCCTTTCTGGATTTATACTATGTTTGTCCATGATGATTGTGGACTCGGTCAAAAGAGATCCTTGACTCTCAAGCATGGGATCACGCTCGCTCTGAAACACATCAGCGTCAACATATCCTAATGCAGGGGACTCCCGAGTGACTAGAAACAACAAAACAGAAGAATAACCTACCATAAAAAAACATAAACTAAACATAAAAAAACATAAACTAAACTACTGAAGGTTTCGACATGGAAAATAAAGAAGCATAAACTAAACCGCAGGCTAAAGTAGAACACGAAAATAAAATGGCCCAAACCTGAAGACTAGGCTATCCCCAGCGAGAAACCGATCTCACCCACCCAAGCCGGATGTGTCTAGTGTCCCCACTAGCTTCAAAAGAACAAGAGAGGGTGACGGAAACTTTCCTGGCGATCGGACGTGTCACTGCGGCGGCGGCGGCGGTGGCTGGTGGAGCGAGAAGGCTGGAGTGGCGAGGTCTGGAGGAATTTCTTGATTTTGGAGAATGGTGCTTTGGTTGTAGGGGACGGTGCGCATGTCGGCCGGGGGCCCTCCTTATCTGAATGTGAGGACTTCGGTGCTCATGGGTCTCGTCAGTAAGCATCGAAGCGATCTGATGACGAAACCGCCGGGTCTTAGGTCGGGATGGGGCTGGACGAGGCCTCGCCAGGGTTGGCGTGGGGGTGGTGGGTGAGTGGAGGGCGACCCGACATCACCACAGGGATCGGCCAAGGTGAACGAGGCGATGCTCGAGCCATCCTCGTCCGAGGGTTCATTGCCCAAGTCGTACACTCCCTCGGGTCGTGGTACACCCGGTTTGTCACGCTTGACCATTATAGCTTTAATAGGGTGTATCCACGCCTCATTGTCCTCTAAGGGCACCCCGGCTCGTTTGCATAGGCCGTATATGAGAAAGGGGTGCCCCAGGTTCATTTTTGCGTCCCGGTTATGGAGGATGGCATCCTCTATAACACGCCATTGACTTATCCCGAAGAGTAATAATGCCAGATGATGGCGTTGGTGGCTTGAGCACGCTTGCGATCACCTCACCGCAGCGTTCGTGTCCGGGATGAGACGTGACGTGATAAAGTGATGCCACACCTTGGGAATATAAGCCAAATGTTTGGCCTTGAAGTGCACGACGTGCCCTTCACTATTGAGCTTCCACTCACCCCGCCCGTTGGTCAAGACCCTGAGGATCTCAGGGTAGTCGGGCAACTCATAGAGCCGATCAAAAGGCTCGGGTGGGATGGGGTCAAGATTATAAAATTGGTTGATAGACTACGCGCTGAAGTCTACCAACACTCCACGCACCTGAACCTTTTTCACGACATGGGAGGTGAGGTTGGCGTAGAATTCTCATACCACACTCGTCGCGGTTGGGCCAATTGGATTGGCCTCTTCGCCATCCCTTATTCGCAATGGTCTTGCGAAAGAAGTCGTTGGGGTGGTGGAAGCCCTTTTCTTTGATAAAGGACCAATTCTTACAAATGGTGCCAAACCTATTGGCGACACCTTCATTGACAAATTTGGTGAGGTCGAAATTCGGAGTCGGATCCTCACTAGCCCGACCCCGTTAGCGGTCAACTTTTCTTTGCATGCGACATAGGTGTAGAGGTGGAGTACAGACCTCCTAAGCACTAAAGAGGCTGCCAGGGCCGAATGGCACAGAGGAGGCAACTCCTAGGGGACCTGGACAAATAATTGAGCACCTAGGGTGCATAAGGGGAACGAAGGCTAGAATGGCATCAGGGAGACTGCCACGACCTCTAGGTGCACCTAATTGGCCCGTAGGCTCACAACGGGGAGCCTAATGGTAGGAATTTGGGACGGTCTTAGACCACAAAATGCCCGAACTGTTGGGGCGACGGGAGGCGAGGGGTTAGGGCACCACTGAGTTGTGATGGAGGCATGAGACAGGGGTGGAGGATTGGCATGGGAGGGCGAAGACTGGTGGTGGTAGAGGTGACAGGGTGGTCGGAGGCTACAACAATGGAGGTGCGGGAGGGTTCAATGGTGCGGGTGTGGGTAGGACCATATGGAGAGCTTTGAGTCGATAAACAAGGCCCGGCGTCGCGATGTTGGGTTCAGCGTGTTGGCGGTTCACGTGGAGTTGCCAGTTGTGGCGTTGAGATCCAGCGATCGCGGCGTTCCCGGAGATGCTATAAATCGGCGTCGCGATGTTGGGATCGGCGTCGCGGCGTTCGGTAGTGGTGGCCCGACGCCAGCGGCGTTGAGATCCCAGCGTCGCGGCACTGCAGGGGGTGTAGCTACCAGCGTCGCGGCGTTGGATCTCAGATTGCGACGTGTGGGGAAGCGCGGTTTTCATGGATTCGGGCAACGTCGCGGTGACAAGAGACAAAATGAAAAATTTCAATAATTTTCTAAGTTTTTGAGAAAAACCCCTGAATGCAATTTTTACCACCAGCATACGAATGATCTTCTCGGCGGGTCATCCATGCTCATTGCTACCTCGGGACTGACGGAGCGGTAAAGAGAGATCGATTACGGAAGGCAGAAACCAAATAAAATTAAAACCAAACAATAAAAATTAAACTAGCTGGAAAGAAAAATTTCAAGAGAAGCTTGGGTTGCCTCGAAGCGCTTTGTTTAATGTCGTTAACAAGTGACCTGAATCTTAATGTGCTCGAGGCAGGAAGCTTATATGACTTCTTATTATACTCCATACGGTGTGCTCGAGTGGAATGGTACGCGACCATGGAACTACTTCCCGAAAATGCAGCTTCAGGTGTTAACTTTGAATATTCCTTTCTCTGGATGCGTAACTTCGCTCCTCCGTGAAAAAAAACTTGAGTCCACAGTGAATGGTCACATTTACGACCGTCTTGACTTTAATTTCCCGTGAAAAAGTTTAAGTCGGGAATTAAACAAGATGACCTGTTGCCCCGCCTCGAATTCTTTCTTTGCAATATGTTTTTCGTGCCAGGCTTTCGTCTTTTCCTTATATATGCGACCATTCTCATAAGCCTCATTGCGGAATTCGTCCAATTCACTGAGCTGTAGCATCAGCTTCTCTTTGGCTAATGTACTGTCCATGTTCAACTGCCGAGTTACCCAGTAGGCTCGATGCTCCAATTCCAGCGGGTGTACTTTCCCCGCAAACAATTTGAAATGGCGACATACCCGATGGTGTTTTAAATGTTGCATGCGGAAGTGCGTCCTCGATCTTTTGACCAGTCCTTCCTGGAGCTGTTAACTATTTTCTCCAGAATGGACTTGATTTCTCGATTCGATACCTCGCGCCCGTTTATTACGTGGGTGGTATCTCACGAGAGATGTGTGCGATGTCTCGCTCCAAGCCTTGTGCAAGACTTTGTCAATCATCTTATTGCGAAATGGAGTGCAGTTATGCATGTCGGTGCTCGAGGAAGTCAGAGCAGTGAGAATATGTGGCTGGAAAGAAGTGACCACCTGGCATCATTAGTGCGGGGTCGGTGTGCTTCAACCCACTTAGAGATGTAATCTTGCCCGACCAAGATGTAAAGGTTATTAAAGAGGGAAATGGAGCGTGAAATCCATCCCCCGTAAATCAAGCGACTACACTTCGAATTGTGTGCATGGGCAGTTTGTCCTTTCTAGAAATGCTCCCCATTCGCTAGCATTTGTCACAAGTGGTGGATACGAATTGATGAGCATCCTTGAATAAGCTAGGCCAGTAGAAGCTTGATTGAAGTACCTTGGGCTGCATTCTGTATGAAATACCCCAGCGTGGTAAAGTGTGGCATTAGTTGAGAATCTTTGTCCATTTCATCTTCGAACACACATCTCTGATCACTTGGTCGGCACAATGCTGTATAGAATAGGTTCCTCAGTAGTAGTGTTTGAGTGTCACGAAGAACCTCTTTTGTTGATAGCTAAGTGCGGAGGGATCACCTTGTACCAAATAATTCACGTGATCGGAAAAGCAATGGAGCACATACTTTTGTCTTCCCGAGACAAAAATCATCCATGAAGACCTCGATTGTTTTTCAACCATGCTCGGAGGAAAATGGCCCATTATCTGACGTTGGAATGTGCGAAGCGCATTACGGCAGAAGAATGCATCCGCTGAATGCGAATGTACCATAGGGACATGTGAATGTCATCTTCTCCTGATCTTTAGGGGCTATAGCAATCTGATTGTAGCTGGAATATCCATCCAAAAAGCAATAGTATTCGTGTCCGGCAAGTCTATCCAACATTTGATCCAGAAACGGCAATGGGAAATGAATTGGCACTGAGTAGCCTTATTCGGTTCAGATGGTCGATACAAATTCTCCAACTTGGGTGGCTTGCTCTAGAAGGCAGTAATGTGTTATTCTCGGTTCGTATGACGGTTGTTCCTCCCTTTTTGGGCACTACCTATACTGGACTTACCCATGCACTGTCAGAACTAGGATAAATAACCCCGGTATCTAGCCACTTTAATACCTCCTTGCGGACTACCTCTTTCATAATTAGATTCAGTCTCCTCTGTGCTTCCACTGAAGGCTTATGACCATCTTCCCGACAAAATTCGATGCATGCACATAGAAGGGCGAATCCTTTTAAATCGGCCCGAGAGACCATCAGGCGCATTTTGTGATCTGCGAGTACCCTCGATGCTTATCTTCCTCTGTGCTGTCGGGGGACAAAATAATCGGTAGGTGGGCCGGTCCCCGAGATAGGCATACTTCAGATGGCTAGGTAATGGCTTTTACTCCATCTTGGGTGGCTGTTCAACAGATGGCACTGGCATTTTAGTATTTTCACCTAGAGATTCAAAATATTTCCTTCTATTGGGTTCGAAGGAATCCATCCATTTTACATACTCCTCGGCCTCTTCTCCCATACTCTCTGAATCACTCTGTACCAGGCTAGCCTCCAAAGGGTCAGTGAGACCACTTTGGCTAGACATTATAGCCTCTACGGTCTCTGTCATGAAGCATGTATCACCCTCTATCGGGTGTCTCATAGCTTTGAACACGTTAAACTTGACTTCATCTTCCTGCACCCTCAATTTTAGCTCTCCCTACGAACATCGATCATTGCCTGCCCCAGTTGCGAGAACAGTCTGTAAAGTGGGTATTCTTTGTATCTTCTTCCATATCTAATACAATGAAATCTGCTTGGAAGATGAACTTGTCAACCTTCACTAAGACATCTTCTATCACCCCCTCTTGGATGCTTTGGGACACGTACGCTGGCCCGGAGTGTATTGTAGTTGGATGAGCTTCAGAGACTAACGTGCAAATATGGATAGGGGCATGAGATTATCTTGGCGCCCCGAATCACATAAAGCTCTCATAAAGAATGGCCGATTCAAGATGAAGTGCGAGGGATAGTGAAACTACCTGGGTCTTTTAGCTTTTGCGGTAGCTTCCTTTGAAGGATGGCACTACATTCCTCAGTTAGGTTAACTGTTTCGAAATCTGCCAGTCTTCTCTTATGTGACAAGATGTCCTTCATAAATTTGACATAACTTGGCATTTGTTCCAGAGCATCAACAAACGGAATGTTGATATGCAATTTCTTGAATACTTCCATAAACTTGGTGAACTGCTTATCGACTTATGTAACACAGGCGTTGGGGATACGAAATTGGGGCTATGGGTGGGGCGATCCTTTCGCCGATTTCTTACTCCCACAAACTTTTTCTCTTGGGGTTGTTTCCTACGTATTATCATTATGGTAGTGCGGATGACTTTCTCAGTTTACTGCCTCCTACGTCGCTGAGGGTTGCCCATGTGTGCGATTCTCTACCACTTCTCGGCGTGGCCTTTTACATGTTCATTCCCTTCTCGTCTCGGGTTCACTTCTGAGTTGCTTGGTAAGGAACTCGACTGCCTTTTTGTCAATAGATTGGCCATTTGACCCATTTGCACCTCTAAATTTCTCAACTGCGCTACTGATTGTTCAATTGGGTGGCTTGGTGTTGCATATTCGCCTTTGTCTCACATTCATAAGCGGTATGCGATGAGCATTCTTATGAGGCCTTGTTCAAGTCCGCATTTTCTCGGGAGGTGGGTTTGCTTACTCGGGATGGTGGCATGTTGTTCTGATTGTTCCTCTATCCGCAACCTTGCGTTCGACTGATACGAGTATTACCACCCTTGGCCTTGATTTTGGTTCTGATAATTGTTGCCCCCATACTGACCCTGCTGCTGTGGCTGACTCTTATTAAACCTCGATACATATTGGGCTGCTCTGATTTGGTGTCATTGGCATTAAATATTCTTGTCTTGTCCTCCTGAAATTCACACAACTCACATGGGTTACAGTGCGTATGGCATTCGCGGTACCTTGTTGTCTAATCAGCTGTTTAGTAAGGCATGCGACATGAGGTAACCCGGTGCTTGAGGAACCTCGTTATGCTGTGCTTAGCCTATGGCCTTAGCTAGTGTAATCTTATCTACAGGCCACTAATTGGTATTAGTAGGCGTCTTTAAGATTTCACATATGCTTGGTCTGTGGTCTTCTTCATTAGCGCCCCTCCTGTCGAGGCATCAATCACTGCTCTAGTCGCATTCCACAGACCATTATAGAAAGTATGGACTTGCATCCATCTAGTCAGTCTGTGATGTGGGCACTTCCTCAACAGTTTATGAAATCTATCCCATGCTTACGCGGGTTCTCCCCCTACAGTTAATACAAAGTATTGATCTCTGCATCATTTGTGCATGTGAAACCACAGGAAAATTGAATTTTTCTCGAAAAAGGAAAAATTGTAATTTCGATAAAAATCAAAATTTTTTTCTGAACCTCCGGATAATGAGCGAATTTCAGATTGGAATCATCTCGTGAAATCTAGCTACCATGTCGAATTTCGTCGAATTTCGAGATAGTCGGAATTTGCACGTTTTTCGAGGCATCGAATATTGGGTGCCGTAAAACGAAATATGATTTTACAAAAGTCACACATAACATGTACTCATATGACACTAGTTTCATGAGTAGAGAGATGATGGAAATGGACGGCTGAGATAGTGCCAAATGTCAAAATAGTGGAAAGAAGGGACATAGATGTCATTTTGGAAATTTTAAGCGAGGAAAGCGACAAAATAATGCATAGTGTCATCTCCTACACAATTAAAGGGGAGAAAAATGTGAAATGCGAGGGCGAGAGATGCGAGTGAGCTGAAAATGGTGATTTTCTTTTAGAGCACCTTCTCTCTACAAGATTAGGGCGATCGGGCCCAGGCCGGTTCGTCGGGCCAAGAGTAAGCGATTCTGTGGCCAGGGGCTTTACGTGGGTGGAGTTTTAAGGATTTATGACAAACTCCGTGAGGTAGGGGTTTTATCATACTTGTTTTACTCTTGATTTAAGTACTTTGTAGATGATTCGGTTGGTTTGAGGCCTTGAATGGTCATTTGATCGGTCCCAAAACTTGGGACCGAAGTGGGAAAAATTTAGAAACCCAATTGGATAGTCCGTGACTGTCCACGGACTGTTTGGGTGCCTAATGGTATAATTTATGCCATAAATTATGCTTTGGTATGTATGAGGCCGGGAATGGCCATGGAATTCGGGTTCACAAAGTGGAACCGGTGTTAGATGATGGCCAGGTGAGCCCCGATGTGGGTTTTCTTGTTCCGCGTGAATAGTGTTATGAAATATATTTTGTGAGAAAATGTGTTTGGTTGAGTGATTCAAATTAGTGCTCGTGGCACGTTAATTAGCCGCCTTGAGCTAATTTTTTGTGTAATGGATTGAGAAATTGTTTAAGAGAATGGCTTGAGTTGTATGGAAATTGAATAAGTTAATACATGATTTTAAATGTGTTAACAAAATGACATAAATATATAAATTGTAATTGTGTTTGTAAGCCCTTGGAGATGATAATGTGAATTATAAATGAGCTAATTTGGGTGATAGTTGATCAATAGTGAATGACATGTGTTGTGAGTGCAAAATTGAGAATGTTGCATATTGATATATATATTGGTTGAAATGGCGTAATGCGTTTTCATATGCCTTTGGTAACTAAAATTAGGTGTGAGTGCATGACAGAATTTTAAAAACAAACATAGTTGTTAAAGGAATTTCATAGGATGATTTTTTTCGAAGATGGGGTTAGGAGAGATCCCAGCAGGATCATTTCGGATGAGGACCGTAATTTGTTTGGGAGAGTTCTCAACACATTCGCCTCGGAGGAGAAGTAGTCCCATATTTTATCAAAAACTGTTGGTGTATTTTCAAGAATAACAAGTTTTTGTTTGAAAATGATGTTTTCTCGCCCTTAGCTTAGGCAGAGTGTGAGGGAGTCGGTGAGGACTCGAGATATGGGAACGGGCATTTAGACATTTAAGTAGAATCACGTATTTACTTGAGTGTGTGTTTAAATTGGAGCATTGCATATGCACTTAGGTGGGGAGTAACCCATTTAGGGTGATTCCACTGCGGGCGTGCTCACCTGTCGAGAATATGTTATTTAGTACGGGGAGCGTTCGAGGCGACGACTCATCTTAGAGGCCGATTGAGAAGAAAGCCGGTTTGTGGCTTTGATGGTGTTTTAGTTGGATACATGTATTAGAATGTTTTTCATTTTAATATATGTTGTATAAGAGTAATTTATTAACTCTTGAACCATGTGAGATATATGTATTTGGTTGGAATATGTTTATTATGAGTATTGATGCAGGGGCCCAAGTGGCCATTTGTACTCATTTTATTCATATGTGGACCCTGTGTGGTCGTTGGGACTGGATATGTATCTTGGGTAGAGCTCCCCGTACAAAGGGGCTACGCGGGTATATAAGCGGTGTCGGGTAACCGGAGCAATCAGTATTTCCATTTAGTTGGCGGGTTGTCCAACGGACCCAAAGAATGGAGGTGTCTGGCTCGTATCATAACTAAGGTAAACGATTACCTTGGGAGCTCGGTGGGTGTATCCATAAGTATGGTTCTGATACCAGCTTCACAGCTTGGTATCAGAGCTAAGGTGAACGATTACCTTGGGAGCTTGGTGGGTGTAGAACTTATGTAAAGGAAAACCTAGGGATTGAGGGACTTGGGTCAAGGCCAGAGTCATTAAGGTGTAAGAACGTCACCACTTGGTGTGGCTCGATGTTAGGGTTAGGTATGTGATTACCTAGGAAGTCACGGGACAAGAGTAGAACACTGCATGCATGGCGTTTATGTGTGATTGGGTGTATAACATGTTGATTGTTATGTGATTGTGTGATTGTTTGATGAATTGTTGTGTGAACATGATTGTTGGTGATTAGTGTGCTTGGGTAAGTAGCACATAGGGAAAAAATAAAATAAAAATAATAAAATAAAATAAATAAAGTGTTGAACACTGGGGTTAGTGTGAGAGCAGGAGGTTGAAATTTTTGGACAAGTAATTAGGAATAAAACGAAAAAATATATATATAATAACATTTTTTTTTGGGTGGTTTTCCAGTAGCTGGAATGAAAAAAAAAATGATGAGAAGAAAAGCCACAAGGTTTTACGAGTGTGTAAAACTGGAAAAAAATAAAATAAAATAAAATAAAATGTTATAAAATCAAATGAAATAAAATCTTTTAAAACAAAAATTTCTAAAATAAAATTTTTTGTCGAATATGATTTAATAAAATGAAATTATTGTCTTGCATTACCTACGAATGCATGGACATAGTATATAAAATTTTATGGAATATGAATAGTGTCTCGGGGCTATGGTTACGCCTTAGTGATACTGTATTAGAATTTAACTTGCCATTTGACTTGTGTAGATGGCTAGTCGCGGGGGAGGACGTAGAGGTCGTCCACGAGTTCTTTGGTTAGACACCAGGCTGACCGACGAGGCCTTTGTGAGGCGCGTAGATTGCGATTCTTGTATTGCACGGGCATGTCGCGATAGTGAGCCGAGAAGCAGGTCGAAACGACCTCAGCGTTTAGAAGCACATCATCCTCTAGCGGTTGCCGAGGAAAGTAGATGTTATCACAGGCATCGAATGAGGTGTGTTGGTACTAAGAGGAAGGAAGGTCATCTTCTTCCCGACACAGGAAAAGAAGCGAGGAAGACTTTCATTTCACGAGGATATTCGGGGCCCGGGACGAGGCGGGATGAGACATTTAGTCAGGTAGAGCAGATGGTGTGTTATTTCTGCCGACATCCTGAACACTTTCGACGGGATTGCCCACGGAGGCAGAAATCCCAAGGGTATGGGACACCTTAGTCCCGATCATCATTGAGACGAGTTAGGGTTGCCAGTTAGGATGGGCAGATGGTGTGCTACCATTGCCAGCAGCCCGGACATATGAGGAGGGATTGCCCCCAAAGACAGGGATCCTAGGGTTTTGGGACAGCGCAGTCCCAGTCAGCAGTAGGACAGGAGAGGACCACAGGTTGTTCCTCGCCCCTAATATGGATAAAGAACCAATATTAGTTCAGGTGCCACGACACTTAGTACTTCTCGGGCGGGTCACATAGGCGAGCAAGCGCGGTCGGGGTCTAGAAGCGGGATTTCTGGTAGAGTTCGGGTGTCATTTGGGTAGATGACGTGTTACCATTGCCTCCAGCCTGGGCACAGGAGGCGAGATTGTCCTAGGAGGTAGAGATCTCATGGTGCAGAGACCGAGCGTTCAGATCAGTCGGATGAACAGGGTACGTTTCTACTCTCGCACTTGTTGATTAGAGTAGCGTTTGAATTGGATGCATCATGTTCATTCATTAATGCATCTTGTGTGATGGGTTTAGGCTTAAGTTGCAGGCCTTTAGAGAGATGATGGCAAATTCTTCAGCATAGGATATAGGGTGAGAGTTGGTCGGATGTCGAGATCGTGGTCGGGGATCCGGTGATTACGCCATGGTGGACCTTAGGCGTGAAGCAGAGTGGGTGTTGATGTCATTCTTGATATGGATGGTGTGACCGTCGGGTTGTGTGATGGTGGGACCTTAGCCGGGTTGTCATACCCGACACGGTCTTGGAGTGGGGTTAGGTTACATATGCATGTGGTTGGATGCGTATGGGCGTGGAATTTCAGGATGAAATTCTTTTTAAGGATGGGAAAATGTGAAACCCCGAGAAAAGCGAATTTTCTCGAAAAATGGCAAAATTGTAATTTCGGTAAAAATCCGAAATTTTTTCTAGATCTTGGATGATGAAACGGATTTCACCGTTGGAATCGTCTCGCGAAATCTAGCTACCTCGTTGAATTTCGTCGAATTAGGGACGGTAGAATTTATCACAGTGCCGAGGCATCAGTATTAGGTCTTGAGTAAAATGAAATATGATGTGACAAAAGTCACACATAACATGTACTCATGTGACACTAGTTGCATGAGTAGAGTGATGATGGAAATGGACGGCTGAGATAGTGCCAAATGTTAAAATAGTGGAAAGAGGGGACATAGATGTCATTTTAGAAATTTTAAATGAGAAAAGCTGACAAAATATTGCATAGTGTCATCTTCTACCACAATTAAAGGGAGAAAAAGCGTGATAGTAGGGAGAGATACGGTGGCTGAAATGGTGATTTTTCTTTTAGAGAGAGAGCACCTTCCAAGATTCGAGAGCGTCGGGCCGTCAGTTTCGTCGGGCCAAGAAGCCAGCCGGTTCTATGCGTGAGGAGCCGGCGTGGGTACCAGTTTTAAGGAGTTTCGACAAACTCCGTGAGGTAGGGGTTTTATCCTACTTGTTTTACTCTTGATTTAAGTACTTTGTTGATGATTCGGTTGGTTTGAGGCCTTGAACGGCCGTTTGATCGGTCAAAGGCACAGGATGAGAGAAGTAGAAAAAATTTAGAAACCCAATTGGATAATTAGTGACGTCACGAACATTTGGGTGCCTAATGGTATAATTTATGTAAATTGTGCTTTGGTATATATGAAATTTAGGAATGGCCATGGAGTCGGGTTCCGCAAGTGGGCCGGTGTTGAGTAGTGGTGTGGCGTGACGATGGCTTAGAAGGTTTGCGTTCGTGTGAATGTTATGAAATATATTTTGTGAGAAAATGTGTTTGGTTGAGTGATTCAAATTGAATTGCTCATACGTTAATTAGCCAAGCGAACTAATTTTTGTGTAATGGATTGAAATTGTTTAAGAAGAATGGCTTGAGTTGTATAGGAAATTGAATAAGTTAATACATGATTTTAAATGTGTTATGAATGAGCATAATTATATAAATTGTAATTGTGTTTGTAGGCCCTTGGAGATGATAATGTGAATTGCTTAAGTGAGCTAATTTGGGTGATGGTTGATCCAATAGTGAATGACATGTGTTGTAGTGCAAAATTGAGAATGTTGCATATTGATATATATTGGTTGAAATGGCATAATGCATTTTCATATGCCTTTGGAGTAACTAGAAATTAGGTGTGAAAGGTGCATGACACGAATTTTACGAAAAACAAACATGGTTGAAAGAATTTCACAGGGATGATTTGGAGAATGAGGTTGGGAGACGGTCCAGCGAGATCATTTAGGATGAGGACCATGGCTTGTTTCGAGGAAGTTCTCCAACCTGATCGCCTCGGAGGTAGTCCCGTATTTTCGCAGGAAACTCGGTAATTGTACGAGAATATGAGTTTTGTTTTGAAAATGATGTTTTCTCATACATGGCTTAGGTAAGTGTGGTGGTCGTTAAGGACGGACATGGGAACGGGCATTTAGACATTCAGTGCAGTCACGTATTGCAGGTGTGTGTTTAAATTGGATCATTGCATGCGCATAGGTGGGGAGTAACCCGTTTAGGGTGATTCCTCTCTTACAGGCGTGCTTCGCCCCCGTCAGGAATATATTATTTCAGATGCAGGGGCGTTCGAGGCGGCAAACTCATCTTAAGTAGGTCAAGAAGAAAATGGGTTTGTGGCTTTGATGGTGTTTAGTTGGATACATGTATTAGAATGTTTTCATTTTAATATGTTGTATAAATGGTTATTAACTCTTGAACCATAGACCTATGTATTGGTTGGAATATGTTTATTGTAGTATTGATGCAGGGGCCCAAGTGGCCATTTTTACTCATTTTATTCATATGTGGACCCTGTGTGGTCGTTGGGACAGGATATGTATCTTGGGTAGAGCTCCCCGTACAAAGGAGACTCTGCCCGATTTTCATAAGCGGTGTCGGGTAACTTGAAGCAATCCACGGCATTCAGGTACAGTTGTGGGTTGTCAACGGACCTGAATGGGGTGTCACGATTGCAATTTTTGCGGGTGGGAAGAACTTGGTCGGGGAACTTACGCACTAAGTCGTTCCATGAGTAATGGAATACGGTGGTTGACTTGTCAAGTAATGTTTGGCTCTATCTCCTAGTGAGAGTGGGATCAATCTCAACTTGAGTGCCTCTTCAGTGACCCCATTGTACTTGATCGTGTCGTAGACTTCGAGGAAGTTGGTCAAATGCATATTCGGATTCTCATTGGGCAATCCGTGGAACAGGATGTTCTAAAGCATCTGTAAGGTCATTGCCTTCAACTCAAAGTTGTTTGCCTGAATAGGTGGTCTTCGGATAGCCAAATACGAGCAATTGTAGGCGATAGAGCGACTCTTCTAGCAACATGAATGAGATCATCACGTTTATTATCGCGGCACGGGTTATGATTCCTACCATTATTCCCATTGCGGTCCCCTTCCGGCTCATTTTCGTGGTCGTGCTCTTCATTGATTACGCATGATTCTTTAGTTCTATCTTGTGTTGTTCTCAGTTCTCGGCATAAGGTTCTTCCATTTCCGGGATCGAAGCGGATGTAGTTCAGCGACCGGGTTCGCCCCATGCACTCATTTGTAACCTTATTTGTAATCACACCGCGAACATAAAGACCAAATTACGGCACTTGTAAAGTAAAAAAAATGATCTGAAGTAATATCTAGTACGTTGTTGTCAATATCAACACTAAACTTCTCCCCGGCAACGACGCCAAAAACTTGATAGGCGGCGTGGTGTGTTAAATGTGTGCGCCTATGTGCGCCAAGTGCGCGTCGCCTCAGAAAGCAACCTAATGTACCTAAGTATGGATATCGATCCGGGAGAAAGCGCATGACTATTGAGTTTAGCCTCTACGAATATTATACGGGCGTAAGCTTTGAGTGACAAATTAACTAATGTGTGAATTAAACTAAAGCCCGATTATCTTAGTAAATAAGCATCTTTGTGGAGACAGGGCTTTGTCTCCCCACATACTTTGATGGATTACTACCTAGAGAAGTACTATTCGGTCTATTCGCGACTCATGAGTGGCGGTGATCGTGCCTGAGATACCCTTTCTCGAGTGTATTTGCCTATATCTACAGGGGTTGAGCGTATCTACCCCGTCCGATGCTCAGAAACACTTAAATGTTCTAGCCTTAATCGCCACCCTCGGAATCGGAATGACTCTCTATTCACTGGCGTGTGAGGGCCTCTCTGTCGGATCCTTGGGCATCCTCATCTCTCGATCTCGGATACCCAGTAAAATCATGCCAATGTTGGCCAGACATCACATGTATATAAATCACAGATATAGAGCAGATACTAATAAGTCATAAATACTGAATAATATAAAATCAAAATCTTAATCCATGTAATTGTGACAGGGTTCAACAAAACCCTAGATGTGAATCTAGAACATACTGAACTTGATTACACAAGCAAACAATCTATAAAACGTCAGCAGTTTTTCAGAAAAGACGAAAAATACAAAAGCAAGTCTCCTCTTTGTTGATCTCGGTCGCTGCTGCTATGCTTTCCGTGCCCTAGTCCATATGTTTTTCGATACCCCTCGATTTCTAGTCCCTTAGCTTTTAATGATGTTGAGACAGGTTAAGGCGTCGCGACGTTGGTAAACTGGTGACTTATATTCTTGTTGACTGACGTTGACATTGGGATGTATGTCGCGGCGTTCTGCCCGACTACCCGCTGCTTCTTCTTTATGCTCCAAAATGGTCTCAAAAACTGCCCATTCCACTTGCTATTCACACAAAATGCAAGAATCAGATATCGAACTATAAAATGCATATTTAATTGTAAAATAAAGCTAAAACCATAAAAGCAGAGCGCGGTATGTATTTGAATGTTTTAGGCACTCATGAAATACCCATTATCCATGGTGTCGAGATAGGGCAAGGTTCACGAGCGCACTTTTGGAAGAGTTTCCAAGGCTATGGGCGCCACATTGTAATGAAGTCTGACACTGCCTGACGGATGGTCGATGAGAGGATATAAGGTGTTGAAGGACATCTTACTGACATGCGTCTGAATCGTAAGGGTAGTTGGGAGGAGCATTTTCCCTTAGTGGCATTTACTGCAACAACGGTTATGAGTGAGTATACGAGATGGCGCCAGTATGAGCGTGTATGGGGTAAAAATGGATCATCGATATGTTAGGCCCAGGGTGGAGAAGAGCTCACGTCTTGGTCACGATCACGATTAGAGCAGCCTCCCCAGAAGGTGAGCGATATGTGATGTCTTCTCGTGGCTCGAATGGAGTGAAGGCCCATTGATGTACGACGTCGACCCTTAGAGTTCGAGGTTGGAGATCGCATCCCTAGCGAAGGTGATGCCTAAGGAGAGTGGTCGGGTTCGGTAGCGAGGAAGCTATCGTGGGTTCATTAGACCCTTTGATATACTCGGAAGTCAGGCGCGTAGGCGTGCGGTTGGCTTTCTTAGCTCGGCATGTTAGGTGTCGAGGTATTTCATCCGTGCTCAGGTACACTCGGATCAACTCATGTAGTGGTTGGGGGTGAGGTTGACATGGATGGGACAGCCGGAGGACCGGTGTGCATTATGGATAAGTCGGGATCAGGTTTCTGACGCAAGACCGTGAAATTTAGTGAGGGTGATATGGCGGCACCGTGGAGTGGAGGGTCAGCGTGGGAGCGCGAAGACCTGATGTGGGCCACCTATACTTCTTGTTTAGGGATGAAGGTGCGTGGTTTGGTCGTTTTAATACTTAAGTAATAGTTTACATACTATGGTATAGTGCACGTTGCATATGCATGGGAGTTGTTGTGATTATACAGAATTTCGAGATGAAATTTCTTTTAAGGGGGGGAGAATGTAAAACCCGAGAAAATTCTAATTTTCTAAAAAAGAGTAAAATGGTAATTTCGATCAAAATCTGAAATTTTTCTAGATCTCAGATGATGAAACGGACTTCACCGTTGGAATCGTCTCGTAGAAATCTATTACCACATCGAATTAGTGACAATTGAAATTTCACGTTTTGAGCAGGGTGTCGGGTGCGATAAAGCGGCTTGTGAAGACATGCTGATGTGACAAAGTGCCTACTACATGTACCCATATGACACATGTTGCATGATTAGTGAGAGGATGGAAATGAATGACTTGGATTGAGCCATGTGGCAAGTGGTCCTTTAAGTCACTTTAAAGGACACAAATGGAATTAAGGGAAAGATTTAAAAATGAGTCAAAAATACCATCATCTTCTCCATTTTGGCAAGCGTCACGGTGAGTTAGGTCGAGATTTTAGAGAGAGAGAAAGAGTGACTTCTCTCTAGATTCCCGGCTTCGGACGTTGGTTCTCGAAGAAGCGAAGCAAAGTTACAAGTAGCGAGAGCTACGTGTGAGCACCGATTTTGTGGAGTTCGCCAACTCAAGAGGTAGGGATCTTTTCCTACTTGGTTTATTCTTTGGCTAAGAGCCATTTTATGGATGGGGATTTGTTGAGGCGGAAAGCGGAGTGTTATCGGTCTCAAAATCTTTGAACCGAGTGAAGAAATCCTACTTATTGTGGTAAGTGAGCAGTCTGGGGCAGGGTTTTCCTTTGTTCCGCGTGATATGTGTGTGATTTTTGTGTTGTTAGGTCATTCAAAATGAATTGCTTGGATTTTTATTAGCCCCATGTGAGCTAATTTTTGGTGTTATTGATTATTGAATTGAATAACATGAATTGTGTAGATAAAGTTAATATATACATGTAAAATATATTAGCATGGGTATTTTGGAATTGGCATAATGCATTCTATATGCACCGTGGCACCCTAGATGGTAGGTGTGAGTGCATGACATGAAAGAAATTGAAAGAAAAATCAAAACGGTTGTGAAAGGAATTTCAAGGAAGATTTTCCGAAGAATTGCCTTAGAGAGTGGTCCAACAGTTCATCTCGGAGGCGGACCCATGACTGTTCTGAAAAATTATCCATCAATTCACCTCGGAGGGTAATCCAATATATTTACCGAAACTTGGTAGTGTGTTTTCAAGAACAAAAATCTTTTGTTTTGAAAACTGTATTTTCTCACATTTGGCTTAGGCATGTGTGAGGGAGTCGGTGAGGACTCGAGACATGAGATTGAACATGTAGACATTCAAGTAGGATCATGTATTTGCTTGAGTGTGTTTGGGTTGCCATTACATGTGCACTTAGGTGGGGAGTAACCCATGTAGAAAATTATCACTCGCGGGCATTTGCTCGCCTGTCGAAGGATCATTATTTCAGAATGCCGGAAGTGTACGGAGGGACGATGCTCACTAAAAGTAGTGTTTTAGAAAGAAAGCGGGTTGTGGCTTTGGTATTCATTTTGTATAACATGTATTAAAACTTTAAATTTTGATATATGTTTGGTTAAGAGTAATGTAATAACTCTTGAACTATTTTAATATAGTTGATTTATTTTGGATGAGTATTGATGTATGGGCCCAAGTGGCAATTTTTACTCAATTTTATTCGTATGTGGACCCGGTGTAGTCACTGTTGCAAAACGTTAGGACAAGTTGTATCTTGGGAAGAGCTCCTCGTCTGAAAAGGGACTACGCGGAATTTAGGTAGTGGTGTCGGGTGCAGACATCCATGAATATTCCGTGGATTGACGGGTTATCAACGGACCCCGGGAATTAGGGCGTCACAAGAGTATATAGGGTTAGCGCGCTAGCTATTATATGGTGACGTAGACCAAGGTCTTTCCACCATATTTACCGGAAAAGGTGATGTGGGCCAAGGCCCTTCCACCTAGGTGATGTGGACCCAGGTCCTTCCACCGGCACGGTTGAAGCCCAGGCTCCTGTGTTTACTAGGGTATAGCAAGCAAGAAAGGCCTCTAGTGGTTGATCTTTATTTATAAGCATTTTTCATACAGTTTAAAATCAACCCTTTGAGTAAGGAAGCGAGCATTTATAGAAAAGTTTTAGAAACTTTCAAAGCAAGCAAGCAAGCAATTTTATGGAAAGTTTTTAGAAACTTATACAGCAAAAACAAGCAAGTAGTTTCTGAAAAGTTTTTAGAAACAAGCAAGCAAGTAGTTTTATGAAATGTTTTAGAAACTTTTAAAGCTAGCAAGCAACCATAGTATGAAAAGTTTTTAGAAACTTTCAAAAATGACAAGCAGTAATTTTATGAAAAGTTTTAGAAACTTTTAAAGCAAATTAAACAAGAAGTTATGAAAAGTTTTATAAACTTTTATAGCCAAGCAAGCAAGGTTTCTAGAAAATGTCTTGTAAAATATAGTTTTACAGTTTTGAGATATTTTCAGAAAAAGCAAGCATTTTATAAAGCATACACTCGAGCTCGTTTAGCTTATTATTTTCTTTGTTTTAAAAGCTATTTTCAGAATCTGATGTGCGGAAGTATTTGGGGCGTAAGATTCTCAAGCTTCTAAGTATAAGTGTTGTATTAACTAACTTTTGTAAGGAAATACTTTGAATTTTTACAGTTGAGTATATGTATGTACATAGTTTTGGTTTATGAAAATGTGATGAGCTGGGAGCTCTTTGCGAAGTGTTGTTAGTTGCCATGTTTTAAAAGTGTAAGCGTATATACGAGGTTTTGGGATATGTCACGTATACGGGCGTCATGTTCTTGTGATTTTATAAAATCACAAGTTTAGAAAATGGGAAAAAAAAAATTTTTTACGGGTTTTCAGCAAGCAACATGAAACCGCTTCTGGATCTCTAGTCTTTTGAAATGCAGTTGGGGGTTACGTGGGGTGGCGCGACACACTTAGCACAGCTAGTAGGGGTAGAGGGATGTGACACGACTCCTATCACCTAACTCTAGGTCTAAGTGATAAACATAACTTCTTGTCTCTTACACCCATACAGAAATTTTGGTTCATGTCGTTGGTCTCTTACACCCATGTTTCAGGCTTTTCACCTAAGGGGATTAACGACCCCCTTCTTGCTTTGCCCAACACACATTAATTACTTTTTATTTTATGATTTGAACTACGAGTCTTTATTGGACGTAGTCTTAAGGACAAACTCAACCCACGTTCGCTAGGTGGTGAACAACCATACCGATGCACCGCATGACTCAACGTGATCATTCTGTGCACATGAATGCAATAATGCCAATTCATATATCGATTCAATGGCTCATACACAATTATATTTCATATAATTCAACGATCATGTTAACACATCAATTTAGCATGCATTAACATATCATTTTCCACACACATTTAAAGCCATTCATTTTAAGCAATATCATGCTATCTAATTCAAGAAAATTCACATGGATAATTTCGGTCCAACAAGCGTCAGGACTATTTTTGCGATTGAAGCAATACGTGGGCTGTCCGTACTGGGCTGGCCCCACTTATCAACGTCAATTCCCACTTTCTTTGGGCAAGGAAATTCATGGCCATTTCGACCTCAGCACAAAACCAACTGTGGATTTTTAGACAAGAAATAAACAAGTAGGAGAAGACTCCTACCTCTCGGAGTTATTTGAAACTCTAGCACCGATGCACGTGTAGCCCTTGCAGTGGGGATCAACTTTGCCTCTTGCCCCTGTAGCCGAGTTCGTAGATCGTCGGAAAATCTAAGAAACGAGGTGGGCTTTCTCTCTACAAAACTCTCTCTTCTTTTCCTCCCTCTTTTTCTCCGTTTGCCCTCCCCTCCCAGCAGTTGGTCGACATGGTCGAATGGGGTCAAGTGGGATGTCCTCTCACTTGACACATGTCAACCCCTCATTGGTTGACTTAGATTTCGTCCTATCCCTTATCCATTTAACATAGATTTCCACCCAATCACATGTTTCCATGTGTATCTCATGGGTCCCATTTGAGCTCATGTTTGACTCATTATGCACATGACACGTGGCTCAGCAGGCAGCTCCACGATGTGCCCAGTGTCACTTACCACTCCGGTGCTTGGAAACGTGAAATTATATTTGTCTCGGAATTTGTGAGTCGATATGGTAGGAATTTGGTAGGGCGATTCCAACGGTGAAGTTCGTTTCATGTGCAGGATCAGAAAAATTCGGTTTGACGAAATGACCATTTTTCAGAAAATTAGAATTTCCTGAGGTCTTACAATTAGTTACCAACTTATTCCTTCTTGCTTTCTATTTAGTTAATTTGATAGAAAAAAAATCATATCGGGTTGAAGAAGAATCTTAAACATAAACAGCAACTTATTCCTTATTTTAAGAAAAATATTAAACTCAAACTTATACATATTCATTGTCTCTTCTTTCTTTTCTTTAGGGCTATGTGCTTTTTTTTTTTTTGTTGAAAGGAAAATAATTTTATTGATTCAAACTAGTATAGAAAAACATAATCAAATTCAATAAAAACTACGAATAATGCGGCATCGAGTAAATAACACAAATAATTGACAGCAAGCCTACATTTGATAATTCTATGATGATTAGAATGCATATGACTCTAGTTCTGCAATATATTGATGACCATGATTTGATTTGATGTCTCTGCTTGATCGGTTTTGTCGTTCGAATCATCCACACACAAAGGCATTCTAATATCATCCTAAACCAACCATGAGGAAAACCCATGGATGGATTAGGGTTTTTCTAACCCAAACATCATTTAAAGAAATCTAGGGTTTTGTTCTTACCTTAAATCCCTTTGAATGTTCTACCCCAGTGCTTGATCACGCCAAATAAAAATGGAAGAAATACACCAACAATCTTGATCTTCTCACTTTACAGCTTTCTCTTCTCGCTCTCTCTCAACGTTTTTTTTTTTTTTTTTTTTTTGGCTCAAAAAATGCACAAATGTGCTCTTCTAAGACCACATTTGGTCTTACTTTCTCATTTTAAGTGTAAGGCCATGTTTGACTTACACTAGAATTCCATTCTCAATTTTTCTCCTTTTGGTCTTTATTTCATTTTCATTTATCATTTAATTCGCATAGCATTTAAGTTTATCCTATTCTTGACCATTAGGTCCTCATTTTACCAATTCCAAATTTGCCCTTTTTCACTTAGGTTTATTTCCGGTTTCAATCAATTTCTCATTTTAGCATATAATATTTAATCATATGCTCACATATTCATTTCACTTTTCACAATTTATCGGTTTTCCTGGAAAAACCCGAGTTTGACTCAATTCATGCACGGAATATATAATAAAGTATATAAAAATTCTAAGGTATTTTTGGGGCGTTACATACCTAGTCGAATTTCATTGGTTTCCAAGATAGTCGAAATTTTACGTATTTCGAGGCACGGGTGTCAGATGACACATGGCATGACCATGTGGATGCCATATGGAAAACTTAGAGAGTGCACAACGCATGAGAATCATGTGGTGTGGCATTTTCCACCTAGTGCATGTGTCCATGTGACACATGGCACATGGCAAATGAATCATATGAAGACACATGTCATGTGAGAGGAATAGGAAAGTGAGAGGAAGTTTCCTCTCTTTGGATCAAACAAGAAACAATTTGGTGGAGGAGAAAAGGAAAAGAAAGAGAAAAGAAAAGAAAAGGAAAAGGAATAGAAAAAGAGAAAAAGAAAAGGAAGAAAGAAAATAAATGAGAGGAAAACAAAAGAGAGAAGAGAAAAAAAAAATCCGTGCATAGGAAAGGGGAAAAAAATAGAGAAGGAGAAAGGAGAGTTGTGCACTCTCAAGTTCCTGGTGTTCTGACGGTTGGAAGTCGATAGGCTGAGAATTAAAGTTGGTCTACTCACCGAGAGCTACGAGTAGGTGCCAAAAACAAAAGGAGGTAGGGTTTTCTCCTACATTTATTCCTCTTAATCTAAGGGCCGTAAATGGTGTGGTTGCGTCCACTAACCATAGGGCGGGTTTTCCAGCAGGTGGGACTATTATCGAGACCGAGTTTTGGGCAGAGCTTGAGGGGGTTGCATGGCTAAATTTATGCTTTATGGCTGAATTTATAGCCAATTAATGACAGTCTTGAAAGTAAATAACAAAAATAATAATAAAAATAACAAAAAAATAATAATAATAATAATAGACTATAAATCAGTTTTTGGTTGTGATAGTAAATCAGTTTTTGGTAAAGGTAGCGGAATAAGATAATCACCATGACCATTTTGCGAGTATAAAAGGAGTGGAAATATTCGAGAATAAGCATGTTTTAATTGAAATTAGTAATCCAATGGTTACAGATGTTTTAATCAAAGATAATAGGAAATATTATTTTGAATAATAATCTTAAAAAGTTGAAGAAAATTATTTCCAAGTAGAATATCACAACCAGTATTATGAAAATAGAGTAGAGGTAATTTGACAATGTATTTGCTAATCAAAATACGAGGGTGTTTTATACCCTTTGTAAGGGTAATATTTTGATTTGAAATATCTTTTCCTTGTATTGCGGAGTAGAGCGGTATGGTATTTTGCGGGAGAAAACGGTGGTTGGAAAGGCATGAATGGCCCGTCAGGAATCGATATATCACGACAAAGGTTCGGCTTTACTTGTCGGGATGGGTTAAACCAATCGGTATATATATAGAGAAAGGACTAGTCATTTGGGTATGACAATCTGATTTTTATTAATTGTAATCGGTAAGTTTTGGGGTCATGTCACACGCGAGGTTTGCATTTTTCGGAAAGTCATTCTAACATAATGCTAATTGTATCATTTTTCCACTTCATCTTCAACCATTAATGATAATTTAATCTCTTGATTATTTAATCGAATTAATGTATTGCAATTTTGTGACACAAATTTTCACCGTAAAATTGATATAAGTGTCCCGGTTCATCTAAGTCGTTTAAGTCTAACATAAATGTTAAACTTTTTGATATATAGCTGGAAGAGGCTCCAGTATCAATCAAGATATCAATCGTTTGCCAGTTATGGCCATCAAAATATTCACCCTTAATTTTGTAATTTGTAATCTTTTTTGTTTGTTCAAGTGTTTTAAATGTTATTCTTGGATGAATTAAATCATTTGTAAGTGTTAAACTAGAACAGGATGGTCTAGAATCTAAATATTTAGGTTTATCACCTATATCAAGTAAAAAATCATCTTGAAAACTGATACTAGACGTTTTTGGTGGATAGACTCGTCCAATAAATAATAGTGGCAAATCTATATAATCTTTTTGAGCAAAATACTCAATGTGATGTGTATTTGATAATGCATACGCAATCTTATAGGTTATGGTAAAGGTTTATTACCTTCTCTCATGAAATCTTGTCTCTTAAAATCCTGAATCAAACTTAGAGTTCTATCAAAATCCTTATGCACTTGAATTAAGCTATTTTTGGGTATATATTAAAAATTAATTTTTGGTACTTAAGATTTCCTCTGATAATTCCTAAAATCGCTTCTTTTTTGTTTATAATCCTATTATCTAATAATGCTAAATCTATGGGAGTATCAATACCTTCTCTAAACGTTGCACTAAGAATCATTTGTATTGATCCAATATAAATCCATCCAATCTTACATCGATCTTTTTCATTAATCTTTGAAATCCTTTGAACCAACTCCCTTTTTTCTAATAAGGGAATTTCAATCTTATTAGAGGTTGCTTCAATATTTAAAGCTTTTTCCTTTAAGCTTAAGCCATAATACATAATATTTTTTCTTAATCCGAATTTTTCCCATAATTTTCTATTAAATCCTGTATATTCAGTTATACTGTAATCAGCTTTTTTAATCTTTTTGAATAGTTGACTATCGAATAAAATATCTTGACAAAAATCTCCTAAACTTTCAATCACTTGATTGTCAATAATTTCACTCATCTTCTTCAAAATAATCTAAATCTTCAGAATTATCATAATCTGTTTCAGAATCTGTTTCATAAACTGAATCACCCGGTGTAAAAATCATTCTAGTCTTCTAACTTGAATAAAATCTTCTTGACTAATAATTTTTTCAATATCATCATCTATCTCAATTTTCTTCTTGTTGAATTTATTTGGACATTCATTTGCATAATGTTCAATCTGATTGCAAGCATAGCACCTACATTCTTTTGCTTGCTTAGGATTTTTCTTATAAATCGTTCATCTTCTAATCGGATTATTAACCCAATTTCTTCTAAAATATCCAGGTCTTCTTCTTATAAAAAATCTTCTTCTTCCAAATCTATTTGGGAATTTGTTTGGTCTTCTATTAGGAAATCTATTTGGAAATCTTTTATTTATTTTCTTTTGTTTGGGAACATAAGGCTTTTTCAAATCTCCAATTACAGTAATCAGATTATTGCCTTTGCAACAAAGAACATTTTCTTTTCTAATCATTTTGGCTTTCTTAATCAGGGTATGCGTGACACCATTAAGCAATCTTTCTTTTAAAAATGAAATCCTTCTTCCTAAGGTGTCAGAATTGACAAATGGATAATCACGAATTAGTGCAGATCCCCATGGATCTGGAATCTTTGAATAGAACATGTTTAGGTACATGGTATCTGTACCAATCTTTCCGTATATATGGTAATAATAATCTTGAAAGACACAAATGTATTTAATACAAGGCAGATATGTTTATTAATTTTAACAATGTGGAACATATTTTTAGCATCTGCGGAGAATCTCTATCGATGTATCCTTCTCCAAGGAATTAAATCCTTAAAAGGTGTATAACCTTGGTTACAATGTCATTTATATTATCACCAAATAAAGCTGCTTCTTTTGTCTCTGCTCTTAAATTTTGCCAATACTGAGAAGCAGATTTAATCATTGCCATTCCTATATATCTTTTTTCCGTCATCGAGTGACATCCTATTTACACTTAGTGCTAATCGAAGTGATGTTTCCCACCTGTCTAAGGTAGAAGATATATCTGGATTACAATCCAAATCTAAATATATTCCAAACGGATTTATTCCTTCTGGTCTCAATCGATCCATTGGTGAATCAAATTCTGTTCTGATTTCATGAACATAGGAATTTGTTCCTACGGCGGAGTTGGTGTTACGGTATACCTATGAAATGCAAATCTTGTCGCGTTCGAGAGGATTGGGAATATGCTAAAAGCAGTTTCTCTGAGGTCAATTGGGGTTGCAGCCTCAATCATTGGGTTTTTCTTCCATTTTTAAGTATATTTAGGGATGTTTAGTTTTGAGTTTTACTAAAAATCTCTAAGAGTCATATCCCCAAAAGCATATGTTAAATCCATCTAATCATCTCCTTCAAACCAGTATTCCTGAACTGAATAGTAATTGTCTATATCCATTGGTTCATAATCATATTCTTCAGAACAATCTTCTGGATAATCTATTTCCTCAAGTATTTCGGTACAATATAAATAAATTATGTTGGGTGTCCAATCTACGTTTTCTCTGTCAAATCTAAATCTATATAGATCAATAATCATAATATAGACTGAATCTGAATTTCTGACTATAAATATTATTGTCATTTTTTCTTAAAAATCCTATTTATGTCTTCTTTGGAAAATCCTTTCCCTTGTTCAAAGGTAGAATAAGGTTCTTCTAATTCCAACATTTTTTACTTTAAATCTTCTAAACTAATCTGTATTTCCCTAATCATGGACCCGTAATATTTTACAGTGTTCTGTATAATCTTTAAGCTTTTAATAATCTCATTATTACTGTCAGGTAAATCTTCATAGGGTAAAATTATTTCTGGTTCAATCTTCATGATCGTTCATTAAATGATTTCCATATTCAGTATAGCAATCAGCTAAAGTTTGGGTTAGTATACGCCAAGTAACTTGATTATATTCAATCGTCTTGTTGATGATGAATCCATTCTATTAATAAATTATGGTTTATAAAAATCTCTAAGTTTCTTTGTTTTCGTTCTATGCTTTCTTCTAAAAGTTGCATGCTATGTTTTAAGGAATCTCTTCTTAGTACTAATCTTCTACACGTTTGGCAACTATCAAATCCACAGATCCTTGCATCACAATCTAACTACGATAATAATAATAATAATAATAATAATAATAAAACAACATTTAGAAATTTACGGGTGAGTCAGTTATTTCAAGGTCGAGTATCATTTGGTTATGGCTGGGAATGACTAGTTTGTGTGGACTATTTTTGTTGGAAATTTTAAAACATGCTGAATGTGTTGTTAGAAATTTTAAAACATGCTGAATGTGTTGTAAATATGTTGATATATTAGTGTTATATGTATTAGCATGGATGGATGTAAATTATGTACTTTCCATATAATTATCCATGGTACTTGGCATAAAGTACGGTTTATAAATTGTTCCATGTAGTGTTCATTATACATGTAACATGAGATAACATGCAGTGGCATTTTGCATTGTATATGCACGGGGGCATCGCATTGAGTTGGGTGTGTGTGCATGGTTATAATCATTCATCATTCTTGGTGAATGGGTGGTGAGCTCAATGCAGGACTAAATTAACGGTCCCTCCGCGGTTTCAGCTGGCATAAAGATATATATATATATATATATATATGTGTGTGTGTGTGTGTGTGTGTGTGTGTGTGTGTGTGTGTGTGTGCGTGCTGCTGTGTGTGTGTTGGGCACAACAAGCGGGATCCACGAGGGTGAAAGACGATGGTTGCGTAGTTCATACATGTGTTAATTTGGACCATATGATGTATACAAATTTATGGCATTATCGCAAGGACTGTTATCTAATCCGCGGAAGACGGCGCCGTAAAACTTGTTGACTATCCGCAAGAGTTGTTTATGGATCAAAAGCGTTCAGATTTATGACTTATTACCCGAGGATTATTATCTAGTCCTCGGTAAATAGAAGCCTTAAAACTTGGTGTGGATTTCTTTATCTATAGTGTTGATTAAAATTTTCAATGAGTAAAAACATTTTTGCTTTGTGTTTGATCCAGTGCCTTCTTGGTGCACACAGATAGAACAAGTAGTAAATTGGATTTAAGTTCGAATGCTCCCGATCCAGAGATCTCCATCTTTACTTGACTACCCCGACTACTTAAGCTCCATACTATTTGGGCGATAATACGATAATGGGATTTTGCTTTGGCTTGAAAGATGATGTAAAGAAAATGAATGAATAACAAATAAGGTTGAATATTGAAATGCTAAATAGCAATTTAGATTTAGGTTATCTGAAAACGTGAGATAATCGGCTATTGAAGAATCATTCCCTACGATCTGTCTTTTGTAACTTTTGCTTTACGAACTCTGATTTTAAACTAGTCGAGGGAAAAAGATAGTGTGTGGATCTCTCCAAACCACACCGTTCATCATTCACCTTAAGCTGTTGCTCTGCAGGCATGGAAGGGGTGAGATATTTACTTTTAAGGCAGTAGCCTTGATACGGGGTATTTTTCTTTCGCCATTCATACTTAGCTTGTGGACACATGACCGACTCGCTGATATAGTCATTCTGAGAGGTTTGCTTATGCGAAGTTCTCATCCTCAAAGTGAAACGACACTCTTTCCTTGATTAGATCCTTGCTAACACGGGATCGAATTCATATGGAGTGAGGTGAGCCTCTAATATACTTAAATTAATAACTCTTTCAGCTCGATCTGGTTACCAGTGAAAGGATGTATTTTTAAATATCTGAGCACGTAAATCAACCTGTATTAGGTTCAAATACCTTCCCGAAATTGTTCCTTACTACGAGGAATGCCTTCTGTGTCATAGGGCCTCACGGAAATCAGTGAAACTAGCCTTGTTATGATGCAGGCCCGACATTGGGATCATTCAAAGCGGCTCAGAGCGACAAATTTGATTTAATATACGAGAAGTTCAGCCGCTAATGAATAAAATCTTTTGCGGGAAAGATAATTTGACATTAGCATTGATTCAATGGAAGAATTTGGGTTCTAAATTCTTGATTATACCATACATTGGCTTGTGTCGAAAACCTTGTAAATCAGGAGCTGGTGTTCAAGTCAAATTTGTGCGATTTTAAACATTTGAGCCATTAATTCTAAGAAATATAGAAATATGCATTAAACTCAGTCGCTAAATTGCGTTAAAGATCAAATTAGAGCGAAATCTGAGCTAATCTAAATCTGAATAAAATGGAAGAAAACGAAGGCAAAAGAAAAGAAAGAAGAGTAAAAATCTTGGAAGCCTTGGTAACCGGATCTCTTTGTGTGAGCTGTGTTTCTTTTAGGTAGCAACCGTATTTATAGAGTTGAGAGTTGGGCCTTGGAGTGATGTTTTCTTTTGGACTTCATTGGCGGCCTAGTGAAGGCGATACTATCGTGACATCGAGCTTTTATCGCGACCTCTGTTCTTGTCGCAGTCCTTGTCGTAGAAGCCTCTATGTGGTTGCGACATGTCTTAAGTGAAATTAATGTTATGCGACGATCTTGGTAAGACCTCGCGCTCATTGAAACTCACGTCGCGATGGCCTCTTGGCGTCGCGACCTTCTGGTCCACATGCGGTGATGTCGACGATACAGTTGTTGTGACTTCATTGATTTCTGTTGGTGTCGCAGCAACTTTGATGTTGTCGACCTCACGTCTTCGTAATTGATGTCGCGACAACGGGGTGGTGTCGCTGCAAATATCTTACGTGAAATTGTTGTCGCGACAACAACCAGCTCCTCCTTAAAAGCGTCATTGCATTTGCTTCACATTGTAGTGTTGATGCTTCATGATTTGCATCCAAATGTCGCAATTGTTTCTTCTTCTTCTTCAACTCCCAGTTGTTTAACTTGAGTTTCTTTCACTCGACTCATTTGGTTTCAATTTAAGATTCATTCTTATTTGAGTTCCAAATTGTAATCTGAATCTTATTTGATTACTTTGTCAGAAGCTTGGCAACATTTGGTCCTTTCTTCCTTATCATGGTGATTCTTTATTTTTGCTTCTTCCCATTATATCGGTTCGCTCTGCACGATGCTTCTTTTTTCTTGCAATTTATGATTTCTTTGGGATTTCTATTTGTTCTGAAATTGGTGAAAGGTTATTCGATTCACATATAAATCAGTTTTATGTAAAAATTGATAAAGAAAAATTGACTGAAAATAGATGACTAAGCTCAATAAACTCCCCAAACTTAAAATTTTGCTTGTCCCCAAGCAAAAGAAAAAGAAAAGATTTGTTTTGGCTCCTCAAGCAAGGACATTACACAAGATTTATTTGCAGTTACGTAATTTAATTGAGCTAAGAAATTGCATTCTTTTATTTGTAATTAAGCTGAGTCGGAGATCAGAATGGTTTCATATCAAATGGGTTTTCAGCGAGTGTTGAATTTGTTTATAAGCAGTAAAGGTCGATTGATCCTGTAAAGTAAGTTGGTTTCCTTTCCATAATTTCATAATGAGTCAATTAATACTCAGAAGGATGTTCCAGTTTTGATCTTTTCTGATTTTCCAAATTCCATAGACTTGTTGTTCATAGGCTGAGTCTCCACTAATATAAGTTATTACAACCTTCAAGATCAATCGAGGTCTTTTGGGCTTGTAATGTGGAAAACTAGGTAAGGGTAGGATGGATGGGATTTTACTGGGTTAAGATTACCAATACTCTTTTTCCTTTTCCTCACATAATGCCACTTTTTCCCTATCTTGTGGTTTCTTGAATAAAACTCCCCCCAGACTTCATGTTTGGGACACCTCATCGATTTTCTTCTATTCGGCCCCATTTTGTTCCCATTTTCATTCTGATTCAAGTAGTTTTTTTCTTTTTCTATCATGGGTTGAGGAATAATACGTGTTTTGTCTTCTTAGGATTTCTTTACTCTTAGCGAACTTTGGGTTAGTAACTCCCATACCAGATGGCATTAGAGGTACTAGATTGTTGAAACACCCCTAAGAGCTTAGTGTTCGAAGTCAGGCCACAAGACAAAACCTATTCCCTTGAGCTTTCTTTTCCATTTGTATTTTAAATGCAGATTTTTTTTTCCTCTCCCATTCCTTTTCTATATTTTTTTCTTTGGGTTCCTCCCGAGTATACTCCCAAACTTTATTCTTCCTCTCTCCTTGATTCTTTGTTAATCACGGAGTTCTTTAGGAGATTGATTATCCCAGGATGGGTTGGGGTCTTTATTGGCTGATTTTAAAAATAAGGCTTGTTTGGCTGATTTACGGAACTAAAGTATATGCATCGACATATAAGTAAGAGATTCAGCTGGAATGAAACCAAGCTTTCAAGTTAAAGCATCATTTCTTGTTGATTTGTATCCTAGGATTTATTGATCAATAATCTATCAGAGTTCTAGAATTTGGGTTGATTAAATTTGTGACTAGCCACGAGGGGATTTTCTTGACTCACATCGGTGGATGAGAATTTAAAATGATGTGTTTCCAAGCAGTTCATAGACTCACTGTTAACCACCACAAACTCAAAAATTTTGTTTTGTTCCTTTGATTGTATAACCTTCCTTATCTGGACTTATTAGTAAAATTCAAACTAAATGTCGCAATTTATGTTTTCCAATTAAATTGCTGTCATTTAGCTCTTAATACGCATTGTACAAAATAATTAAGGTGCGATTCCCCAAATCGAAACTAAAACAAACAAATATAATTCGAATATCATGAACCTTGATTTACAAATGAAAGAAATCTGTGGAGATATCAAACATTTCGATTTACAATCTGTTTTCTTACAGTTACACTGTATCTAAGTTCGAGAAAAACCCTTCATTTCTTGATCTAAATCCCTATATCTTCTGCAGGAAGTTGCATTTTTGCTTGAGAATTTGGTTCGCGGACGAGGAGCTCCTTGAGTGATTCGAGTAACTGCGGTTGTGCAACAAATTGGGGCTACCTCTTCCTTTTTCTTTGGAGCTTCTTGGTTGATGGATTCTAATTAATCCATATTCCCCTTCCATCAACCATTCTTTTATTACGGCGTTTTATGGGGCCAGAAGAATGGATTGTTTTCAGCTCCGTTCATTCCATAAAACTTGTGTTCAAACCCTTGGAGCTCTTCTTTTCTCTCATTCTCCCTTTTCTCCATTCTCTTTGTTCGCTCTCTTCCCGTCGTTCTCCCATCTTTTTATAGTGAATTTCGTTTTTAGGGAAGAACAACCATTTATTCTTTCTTTTTATTTTATATGAATGGATTAAATGAGATTCCTCGAACATGTACGGTGTTTCAAACGGTTCGTTTGTTTTTGATATATAATTTTGAGCGTTTTCCTCATTCTGATCAGACATATGGATGTTCTTCCTGGATGGGTGTATTAGTATGTTTTGATGGATGGTTGTGTTTCTGCTAATCACATTCATTACTCACCGTTCAATTGTGCTCTTCTCATTCTAACTTGAGCTGCGAATGTGTCTTGTCATTAAATTTAGGGCAAAATTGGCTTGCCAATTTCCTTCTTTTGTCGCGACAACTTCTTTGTTGTTTAATACGCGACGATAACTCTATCGGAGGACAAGTCATCCTCACATTCATGAGCCTAAGATGCTTCATTTAAGATATCAGCGACCCACGTCACTCTTCTTTGAAGGAATTGATCTTGTCGTGACATAAGTGTTTTGTCGCGACATTCAACTATATATATATATTTTTATTTTTTTATTTTTATTTTTATTTTTATTTTTATTTTTTAGTGGCGAGTCCTGACATCAGCTTACAGTAAGTGACGAGAGTTTTAATCGCGACTTTGATCTACATTGCCTTAAATTTAAAGGCAGAGAGCTTTTCATTCTTCTTGATTCTAAAATTCTCATTATCAACTAAATCCAATTCCACCTGACAATTCAATCATATATTCTATTCACTTTCCATAATTTGTATAGGGAAAAGAATGCTTCCCCCTTTTTTTTTTTTTTAATTAGTTCTCTTACTTGAGTTAACTGAGGTTATGCTGAGTTTATTCCTTCTTGCTGAGCCATTCTGCATAAGTGATACGCAAAATTCTGAGGAAAGATTCAATTAAACAAAATTAACTTCTTAGTACTAACCGTGTTAAAGAACTAAGAAAACAAAATCAAGGTAATTCTAAAAAAATATTCACGATCTAAGTAAGCAGAAATTAAAGTCTACAATAGGTTGCCTCCTATCGATTTTTCGGTTTTGAGTCTTATTTGGACTTCTTTGGTACCGATTTTCTTTTTCTCTCAATGAACCAGTTGTAGCTCTTCTTTTCTTTCTTCCTGCTTTGATATTGCTTTAGTCTCTACGTCCGTGACTTTAAATTCCCCTCCCGGCATCAGTCTTGAGTGTTCTTGCTCAAAGTGATGCCAGACACACCATGTATATGGTCCACTCCACCTTGATTCCAATTTTCACGGAAACAATCTTGTCTGGAGTTAAATAAAGCGGGAACTCGTTCTCTGAATTCTTTCCTAAGAATCCTTTGATCATGCCATTTCTTTGTCTTGTCTTTGTAGATCTTAGCATTTATCATAGGCTTAATTTCCCAGTTCTTCAGGTTCGTGGTTTAGGCGATCTCTTCCTTTGCCAATTTGAAATCGAAGTCTGACTTCTTGATGGCCCACATAGCTTTGTATTCTAATTCAAAGGGAGGTGACATGGCTTTGCCAGCCTGCCAGCCTATATGGGGACATCCGATGGGAGTTTTGAATGCGATCCTGTAGGCCCCGAGAGTGCATGGAAGAATCAAGTTTGGAAGATGAATCAGCTACCTTAGACTTGGAGTCTTTTCAGGATCCTTTAATCTCCCACGGTGGAAATTTACCTTGCCCATTAGTCAGGATGATAAGCTAGGCTCATTATATGTTTGATCCATATCTGCTCATGAGCTTTTGCAAATTTTGTTCTGAAGTGAGCACCCCATCGCGATGATGGTGCAGGTGTTCAAATGCGCTCCAGCCTGTTCTTTTTGGGAAAACTCTGCTATGTTAACATGTTTTCTTGAAGGCAAGCCGTAATGACCTCCACCTTTAAAACATAATCACTTTGCTAAGCGGTATATACGAATTCAAATGATTGTGGAAGACCCATAAAATCTATCCCCATCGCCAAAAATGTGCACCACCAACCATGCCTCGTAGGGGCATTTTCACCTTTCTTGATATTTCCAATCTTTTTGGCATCTATCATAATTTGACATTCGTCTGATCCTGAAAACTGTTGGCCAATAAAATCGATTGGAGTATCTTTTGACCTGTTGCTCTCGAAAAATGCCTCCATATGGTGATGCATGGCATTCATTCATAATTACCTTTGTTCACCCTGTATTTTCACATCTTCTTATAATCATATCGGCACCCTCTTAAACAAAAGTGGGTCATCCCGGATATAATACTATTTGTCAGTCTGAGCTTTCGCACTACGTTGTTGGCTGAATTCTGGAAAGGAACTACTCCCACAAGCTAAGTAATTCCTGTCTCAGCATACCACTTGGCATTTGGAATGGCGGTTGAAATAGTTGCTCATAAATTCTCTCTTAGTCTTATCTCCTCCTCTTACCTTGATTTCTTTCTATTACGAACAAGTGATCGCTATCACATTGTCACATCACTTTTACATCTTAATCTCAAGATCGAAACTCTTTTCTGATGTGCTTACCCATATTATCGATCTTGGCTTAGCTTCCTTTTTGACATCGGATATTTGAGTGGCTACATGAAGATGCAATGTAGAACTATAGCATGGGATCCCGAGAATGTATGGCACGATTTCTCCTGGCAAACACTATGGCTAGTACTCTTAAGTTGTGGAATAGTTTTCTTGTGTGCTTCATTGGATTATGCATAAATATGTAGCTCACGAATATTTTATCCTTTCTTTGCCCCAATGCATTCATTCTTGAAGTCAACGGCATCTGTGCTTGAATCCTGATCTCCACATTCTGGTGCAGCTTCATGATGGGTGCTTGGGCAATAAGTCTTGAGGGATTTCTTCAAAGAGCGACCTTGCGGTATCATGAAAATTAAACTTCGTGTCCTTCTCGATAATCTATAGTGATGCAGCTAGCCTTGAGAAATCTTTGATGAATCTCTATAAATCAGCGCCTTTAAAAGCTCCTTACACCTTTTCTTTGTTGTGGGAGGTGCTAAGGTTTGATAATAAATCTTGGATTGGTCGGCCTAATACTTTGTGAGAATTTTATGACCAAGAACAATACATACATCACCATGAAATAGCATTTTCCCAATTCAATGCTAATTTGTTTGTCCTTGCATCTTTGAAGTATTCTTTCCGAGTTGCTTTCCAGACTTTGTTCAAAAGTGGACCGTACAACACAATGAGTGCATCCGCTAAAAATCTCATGACTTATCAGCCGTCTGAGAACATCGACATCATACATCTCTGGAAGTAGCAGGGGCATTGCATAGCCCAAATGACATCATACGAAGCAAAGGTACCGCCAAGGCATGTGATAATCTTTCTTGGTCCTCGGGTGCGTGCAATCTGGTTGTGGCCAGGAATATCCGTCTGGAAAACAAAATGATGATGTCTGCTAGCCTATCATCGATCAATGAAAGGTAGGAAAATGATCTTTCACGGTTCTTTGTGTTCGACTTCTGCATGATGTCACATATTCTCCATCCACGTGGCTGTTCTTGTTGGAGATCAATTCATTTTACGTCATTGCAGTTCTGATGAAATCCACCTTTCTTTTGGAACCACATGGGCAGGCTAACCGAGGCTATCACAGTGCATATATAAAACTGGCATTTAACCATTTGAGCACTTTCTTCCATTTGCCTCCTTCACTGGCCCAGATTCAATCTCCTTTGATGTTTTCATGATTGGTCTTGCACTCTCTTCTGAAATGTTTGTGCATGCATATTGATGGGCGATACCTTTTAAATCTTCAATGAACCATGCTATAGACTCTTTATGCTTCCTTAAAATTTCCAGCAAACTTTGTTTCTCATCACTAAGTGCAAGCCAGGAAATTATTGCCAGTTTGTTCTTTAGCGGCTCAGGTAAGCATACTTTAAATGACTTAGCAACTCTTTTAAAAACTAGCCCTTCTTCAGCGGTTTCTTGATAAAATTCTTTGCTTCATTTTTGTCTCTTTGTTTTATCCCATTTTGTTCAAGACTCATCACCTTTTCGGTCCTAATGTAAATTGATTAATGCGAGAAAATCTGAATCAAAACCTTCAAGATCTTTGAAATTGTCCTCTTTTCATTGATTGAAAGTTGGTCATTACAATCATAATAGTAAAAATCGAGTTGTTGACATATACATCTTCTCTTGACTTGATATCATCCTTTCTATATCTAAATTCTTCAAACAGGTAAAATTGAAGTCGGTTGTCTCTTCTCCAACTACGGCGTGAGAATTCCCTTCTGTGCTCGATTAGAGTTTGCACTCCGGTTGCTAAGAATGGCCTTCCCGACAGCGAAGGACTTGTGAATCTTCCTCCACCATCGATGCTGATGAAATTCGGTTGGAAAATGATACCACCTTGACCGGCTTATATCTTCTGATTCCTTCGGAGTTTGCCGGGTTCTATCGCCATTTGGAGGGTGTGATGGTGGGAGTAATCTCCCCAAACTTAACTTCTTAGCATGAGGTAAAGGCAGTGAAATCCTCACCTTTGAGTCACAGAGAGCTTTCTGGAACTCAAACTCTCAGTGATGCGAGGGGAATGGTAAACCACTGGATCCTTGAAATCTTTTACGGTAAGCCTCTCTTGATCACGTATTGCCAGTTGCGGAGTCAAATTCACAATTCCTTCTTGATAATCTTCGTCTTTTTGCTCGGTATGTGTTTCAAAATTTTGCATAAAGTGGCATCTGGTATCCGCCACATCCGAGCATCGCGATCTCTGACGAAAGGTCTTGAGAACCGCAGCGTTATATCTTTGATTCTGCGGTGGTGTTAAGTTCGCACTTCCATACGCTCGGCGGTGTCCTTCTTTCTTTTCCTTCCGGTGTTTCAGCAATTCTGGGCCTTCTTCCTGGTTGCTTCATCTTTTCCTGTCTTCTTCTCAGAAGTCTTTTATACATTTTTGCCATACGATCTTTAGTTCTTCTTCGTGTCCTTTGGGAAAGGCATCTTTCATCACGATTTTGCGGGTTTAGGGCCGATTGCCCTATGTGTCTCAGTTCTTGAGAGAAGCATTGATGGTCTTACGAAAATTTGAGAATTGGCATTTGAGGCTTTAGTGCAAACTTTTCATGGAGGTTTAACAGCTTTTTGTTGTCCCCCGTAGATGCAATGATTGAGTCTTGAATGGTTTGGGGCTCTCCTCATTACGATATTCATTTACACTTCCTCCTCCTTCTTCTTCTTTGGTATTGGAACCTTGATGATCTTGTCATCCTTCTTGAGATCTTTGATTCATGCCCAGCCTTGAGGCCCCTCACCATATGAAAATTTACCATGGTTTCTTTCGGTCTTGGATGATATTGTGTCTTGAGGTTAGGATTGGTTTGAAGTGATAACTTCTTGGCTCCAAGTACTTAACCTCCTCAGCATCATAAAACAGTTCTTCAGTGGGTACTTCAGCACTTCCTCTCAATAGTTCCTTCTCAACTGCTCCTATTTCATGAACAGTGTGCATCTTCCTCTCTTGCTTGTCCATTTTATGCATGATAGCATCTAGCTTTGCTTCCATGGCTGTCATCTTGCTCAGCTCCATGACTCCTCTCCCTGCTATTACTCTTGAAAACTGTGGGCTTTCATATTGCATTAACCAGGTCCTCGATCAGATCTCTTGCCTCTTCAGCACTTTCACGTTTGAATGCTCCACAACATAGCTTATCAAATAATGCCCTTAGATGTATCATTCAAGGCATGATACACTATGTATAGTGGTCTTCAGTCATCATGCATTTGGACACCTCTTGACAACTGTTAAATCTTTCCCAAGCTCGTAAAAACATATCTTCCCTTGATGGAACACAATTATCTCCCTCCTTCTCTCAGAGGTGAGTGAAGGTGGAAGAATCTACAGAATAGGCTTCTATAAAAACCACTCCCAGTATCCATGGGGAGACCATATGGTAGAGATTCATACCATGGCAAGGCACAACAAGTATCTCGAGAAAAATGGGAGAAAATAAATGCAATTTTGCCTGACCTGCAGTCACCAATTTAAACTTCACCATGTTGGCCATTCTGAGAAACCTTCCCGTTACTCATTTAGGGTCTTAAAGCTGGGATGACGATGGCGTTGAACCATTGTAATCGAGTGCTGAAACGGTTCAGGTATTAGCATCAGCTGGTACGTGCGATTGCGGAGTAATCATCTGAATATTGGTCTCGAAGTCCTCAATTGATGAATTTGGAGCGTACGTTTGGCTTTATTCGTTGTCAGCGGTGCAGTGCGGCGCTCATGCGCCATGGTTGAGTTTTTAGGCCTTTTTCGCCTTTCGAAGCCGAGTGTTCTTTCCTGATTGATATCTCTTTGGAGATGGAATTATTCACATTTCTATGCATTAAAGTTTTCACA
Organism: Tetrastigma voinierianum; assembly: GCA_016808115.1. Classification (NCBI taxonomy): domain Eukaryota; kingdom Viridiplantae; phylum Streptophyta; class Magnoliopsida; order Vitales; family Vitaceae; genus Tetrastigma; species Tetrastigma voinierianum. The sequence continues at coordinate 66,314 of JAEQBH010006127.1, forward strand.
AATCAAAACACTTACATTAATAGGATTAGTGAGGGCGACAAATATTTTCAATATGGCTTGTTAAAAGTTAGAGGCTAAAATAATCATTGGCGAAAAACTATTTTTGTTCTTTTTCTTTTAAAATGTATCGATTAGCATTTCCTTCTTTCATCAGAATATTGATCTACTAAATTCTTTCGATCCCCGGCAACGGCGCCATAAAACTTGTTGAATGGGCCATATGATGTATACAAATTTATGGCATTATCACCAAAGGACTATTATCTAATCCTCGGAAGAAGGGCTCCATTAAACTTGTTGACTACATCTATAAATTGTTGTGGATTCAGCATTGTTCAATTTGACTTATTGCAAGGATTATGCTCCTGAAGTCCTCATTAGTAAACCATAAAGCTTTGAGTGTGGGTTTCTTTATCTATAGTGTTGATTAAAATTTTTCAATAAGAGTAAACCATTTTCTTTGTGGTTTTGATCCGATCTGCTTGCAAGTGCACGAATCGAACAAGTAGTAAGTGGATTTAAGTGGATATGATCACAGAGATCTCAGAGAATTTTTAGATCCAACTACCCCAACTGCCAAAGCTCCATACTAATTGGAAGATAACTCTATGATAATGGATTTTGCTTTGAGCTTGAAAGAATGATGTAAAGAAAAATGAATGAATAACAAATATATGTCTCCTTGAATGTATTGAAAAAAATATTCTAAGAATGTAAAATTTAGATTTAACAGTTATGTCAAAGAAAACATTGAATAATCATTTGTGTGAAGAATCAATTCCCTACAGTCTGTCTTGTAACATTTCCCGAACTTCTGATTTTAAAACAGTCAAGGAAAAGATAGTGTGGTGGATCTCTCAAACCACACAGTTCATCATTTCACCTTACATTGTTTCTCGAACCACAGAGGGTGAATCTTCATACAAAACTAGTAGCCTTAATGCAGGTGGTACATAACACCAATACTTCATACCCAAGAAACATGGTGCCAAACGAGCTCACTTCAATATAGTCATTGCAGAGGAGATTTTTTCATCTTTGAAGTTATAAATCCTCAAAATTAGAACAACTTACTCTTTCCTTGATTAGATCGCGCTATTGGGATCGAATTACTAATCGAATTGAGAGTGAATCTCTATACCGTATACTTAAATTAATAACTCACTCAACTCATTCTCGGTTACAGAGTGAAAGAGGATGTATTTAAATATCACAGGCACATTAGATCGACTAATATCGGGTTCAAATACCTTCCCGAAATTTGTTCCTTACTCGGGGAATGCCTTCTCTGTGTCACTCAGAGGAGCTCCACGGAAATCGGGAAGGCTGAAACAACCCTGTTGTAGTGCAGGAAGTGACATTGGGATCCAATTTCAAAACCGGCAAAACGACAATTGAGATTTAATATCAGAAGTTAGGCCATAATGAATAAAATCTTGCGGAAAGATAATTTAGCGTAACGTCAATTCAGCTGGAGCGGGTTTCTAAGTGCGATTATACACCACAGTAACTGCGATCAAGAAAACCAACGCTAAATCAGAAGCGGTGTTAAATCCAAGAATTTGTCTGGAATTCAAACAGCAGAGCCGATGAGTCTTAAGAAATATAAATATGCATTGACTAAATCCTTTACAACTAACGTTCAAATCCAGAATTAGAATGAAAATCTGAGAGCTAATCTAATCTAAAATAAAAGTGGAACGAAAACAAAAAAGAAAGAAAAGAAAAATAAAAAAATGGGAGCCTTCGGCATCAGATCTCTCTCTCTTTCAAGTCGCCAAGAGAACGCGTTTCTTTTAGTAGCGACCGTATTTATAGGGTTACGAGTTGGGCTCTAATTTAGATGCATTTCTTTTGAACTGTTGGCGGCTCGGTGAGGCGATCTTTGTCGCGACATTGAGCTCTTATCGCGACTCTGTTCTTATCGATCCTTATCTTGGGAAACTCTATGTGGTTGAGCGTATGTCTTAAGTGAGAGTGGTGTCGCGACGACGGTGCTTGTCGCGACCTCTTCTCATTGAAACTCCGCGTCGCGACGACTGCGGCGTCGCGACCCAGCCGTCCATGCGGTGATGTCGCGACAATCTGGTGTTGTCGCGACTTCTATTCGAGTACAACTGTTGTCGCGACAACCTGATGTTGTCGCGACCTCACGTCTTCGTAATTGATGTCGCGACAACCAGGTGTTGTCGCTGCATATCTTACGTGAAATTGTTGTCGCGACAACTATAGCGCCTATGTGATGTGTATACATTGTAGTGTTGATGTCGCGACTGCATCCAGATGTCGCAACATTGTTTCTTCTTCTTCTTCAACTCCTGGTTGTTTAACTTCGAGTTTCTTTCACTCCCAGCTCATTTCGTTTTCAATTTAAGATTCATTTCTTATTTAGGTTCACGATGCTGAATACACACATTTTGATTCTTTATTAGAAGCTTAGCAACATTGGTCCTTTCTTCCTTATGCGTCGTTCTTAACTGCCACATGTTCCCATTATATCGATTAAAACTGCATACATTATATACTCTTTACAATTTATACTTTCTTTGGGATTTCTGTGCACATAGAATTTGGTAAGTTATTCAATTCTGTATAAATCAGTTTTTTATGTAAGTGTCGGAAAAAATGGATGAAAATAGATGACTTTTAAGCTCATCAACATGATCCCCGTCGGTGAAAGCCCATAAAAATGTAGAAAGGCGTCTGGCGATCCTATGCTGGTGAAGACACGAGAATCGTGGCCCATAAATGCATAAACACACGGGATTTGATTAAATCAAATGGACATTTTAGGTATATCCAATGAGTTTTGTTTTGGAAAAAAAGGCCATTAGATGAAACACCAATGACGAGTTTTCATACTTGGCATAAGCATATGTGAGGGAGTCGATGAGGACTTGGGACATAAGGCATGATGAGCCTCATCTCATTTCATGGCATGTAGGATTCCATTTAGAATTGACATATTCTTCATCGGAATGTTGATGTGTGTATTATTGTGTGAACATGGCATTGTATGTGCCAGGTGGGGAGTAGCCGCCTTAGAGTTATCCTTACTAGGCGTTATTCACCTTGATGGGACCCCCCTTTCGGTGCGAGTTGTATGTTGGGCGATTGACCCTCATACAGGACAGCAGTGTGAAGAAAGCGGTATGGCTTTGAGAAACCTTTTGTAAAAGCTGGATTTTACATGTAATATTTTTGTATATAAAGAGTTGTAGCTGAACTCTATGAATTATTTGAGAAATTTATATATTTTCTTAAATATATAGCCATGAATGAATCTAGATGAATGGGGCCTTGTCTGAGTAGTATTGAGATGTCGATATACCAATTGATCGCGTTGGTGGTTGTCAATGGGACCCAGGTTTTGGATTTGTCATGAAGCTTGGTATTGTGAGGGCTTAGGTATCTGACTACCTAGGGCTTGAGGGCATGGGCCTAGGCTAGGACATTTATGGTGCATCTGATACCAACATCACAGCTTGGTATCAAAGCTTAGGTATACGAATACCTAGGGCTTGGTGGGCATGGGTTTAGGACATACGGTTATAGTACAAATCTTAGGTTATGAATGCCTAGGGCTCAATGTCTGATATCAGCGTATTAGCTTGGTATCAAAGTATTCATTGTGCATTCTTGTGAATCGATGTGTGATGATTGTGTTACATAATGTGTGTTACATATTGTCTGTGGATTATACATGATGAGTTGTATATAAGCGAAGATTACTAGGGTTAGAGAACATAACCTTAGGGTTCGGCAAATAAATGAGCATGATAGTATGAGAACTGATATTTACTAGTGTTGGCATTATGCACCACTAATGAAATAAGGAAAAAAAAAATCCCATCTTGCTAATTGACATGTGTGAAAGAGAATTGGGGACCTTGGAAAAGCTATTGCATGTAAGTTATCCCCTAGGAACTAGGGTGAGTGTTGATCAAGGATGTCGGGTTGCCAGGTTAAGATATCTTCGGGATCCTACTCACTATGGACCTTAGGGTCATGGACGCTATCAGGTTGATGTCATCCTTGGGGATGGGTAGTTGATAACTAAATTATTCATTAGTTGCGATCGTAGGGAGGGTTGCAGCTTACACGGGCGGTGTTTGTCACCCCCGATCCCAGCCTGGGCGAGATGAAGGGACATGAAACTATCTTTGAGGAGTCTTTACTTTCTTTTGAGACATTGGTGGGCTTTAGTCTTATAACTAAATAAGGAAATATCACATATACAAAGATACAAAACAAAACTACCACCATGAGTAGTGTTTACGATATCAATACATCTGATCAGAGTCCATTTACATATATATATATATATATATATATATATATATATATATATATATATATATATATATATATATATATATATATATACAAAAAATAGTACATTTACATTTAAATTTACATAATCGAGTACAAAACCTCACGCATGATGGACTCCTACTGGTTGTTGGCCCAACGGTATGCGGAGATCACGGGGCTGCCACTCCTGCATGCCTACGCGGGTTAAAACCGTGCTGAAACAGCGGCAATTAGAGGAAACATATGACTTATACGTATACACATGCACTAATACTCATTTATAGTAGGCATATAAGAGTAACATATATATAGTAGCAAATATCATAATTTTTCATGAATTCATATAATAAACTTATACACATACTTAAACTTATAGTAGACTATACTTGTTCAGATCTCTCGTAGGAGTTACAGAGCTTATACTTGTACAGAGGTACCCGTAGGTACTACAGAGCTTATACTTGTACATAGGTACCCATAGGTACATTCAAAGCAGAACGATGTACATTACTTTACTATTATTCGTTATTCGAATATCATATATCTATTTGACTACAGACCCGAGTAATAAAAGTAGGTAGGACTGTCTGATAAGTACCTGAAGTGCAGTGCGATCTTGAGGTCTTAGTAGCACAAAGAAAGAGTGCGAAGCAGCGACGGTATCATGACACTAATCGGGATGAAATAGGGTACTAAATGTGCGAAGCATGGTTAGAGTGTCGTTGCACTAATCGATACGAAGTACTATCGTGCACGCCCATTGTAACAAGGTGTTGTAATCATTCAATGCTCTAGTCTTAGGCGGTCTTACAATTATGTTCAAGGAACTTACTACTATATTATCATGAGTGCATTAAGTTTGCCAGCATCAGCCGGCTTTGCCTGGGAGTGCGGTGAGTTTTCATAGTTTCATTCTTATTTGAACCCAGTTAGTCATTTTTAGGGTTCCTATACTATCGATTAATACAATTTGGGGCTTAACAATGCAAGAATTACAAAATCAAAATTTCTTGGAAACATAAATTATCAGTACCACTTTAATCGAAGTCTTTGGTACCAACTCTTTTCAGTAGATAGATGTGATACCACTTTGATCGGTCTGGGTACCACTTTTACCTCACATCTAATGGAGTGCAGAACACCACCCTTTTTGGTACCTGATGCAGATTACGGATTCTTCCCGGGAATACAGGCGATTTTGCCATCTCATCACTTTTCTTCAATGAAGCCTCCTCAGTTCCGTCCTACATCAAGGCCCACCCAAATGGAAACCACCTAGAACAGCTCAAAATGGATTTTCCATAGCAAACATAAACACAATAAAGAAATTAAGATTCTAACTCCCAACAAATATTCATACACCCCAAATCAAATAACTTACATGATTCTCACAAATATAGAAATCCTCATTCAAACCTTATCTATACATATTCCATACAAGATTCTAACCCAACCTTCCCTGAGAACACTTATAATGGTGAGTTAGAACTTCTCATAAAAAACCACTAGACAAGGAAGCGAGATCAAGAGAATCAAAGAATCCATACCATACAAATCCATACAAATGTTCACAAATCCACCAAAACCATAGCAATCAAAACCTAGGCAGCAGTAAACCATACCTTAAATCCTCTTCTCCCCTCTTCATGTAGAAGCCCTCCTAATCCCCTGAATGAGAGACCAACTTGGTTTTATCCCATTTGATTTTAATTTTTCCTTTTATTACACTTTGGTCTTTCGCTCCCTTCTATTGCACCACAACTTATGTCATTTCTATAATAGCATCTCATCTTCTTATCTCTTTGCGACTTTTATATCCTGTTTGACAAATTCCACTTTTACCCTTATCTTGTACAAATTTCGAGTTAGATTTTCTCCATATAAATAATAATTGCAAAAAATTTCAAAATGCACTTATAATATACTCTAATTATGTTTAAAAATGACTAGTGTTTATTTCGAGGTGTTACAATGTTTGTGTTGTGTTTCCGGGAGATAAGCATGAGTGCTTACCAGGACCATGTACGACTCTAGGTGGCACAAACAATTGATGGGTTGGCTTGTAAGCCTTACTCTAGAGAACGAGATGAGACAGGGTTTGAGTCTACCTCGGGTAGTTTACGAATTCGGGGATGTCTTTTCGGATGAGCTACCGAGATTACCCCCGTAGAGGGATGTAGACTTTATCATTGAGTTACACCTTGGTATGTTGCCCGTTTCTATGACTCCGCATAGGATGGCGCCAGTTGAGTTGAAGGAACTCAAGGTCTAGATACAGGAATTGTTTGACGAGGGTTTCATTAGACTGAGCACTTCACCTTAGGGCACTCCGTTTCTGTTTGCTAAGGAAAGGACAAGACCCTTTGACTGTGCATTGACTCTGAAGCAGGTTGAACGGGTTACGATCAAGAATCGGTATCCTTTTGCCAGGATTGATTATTTATTTAAATCAGTTGAGGGGCCGCGAGTCTACTCTAAGATGAATCTCATTTTTAGGTTATCATCTGTTGAGAGTTAGGAGTGATATCTAAGACAACGTTAGGGGCCAATGCAGGCATTCGAGTTACAATTAATGCCTTTAGTTAATGAATGTGCCAACAACATTCATGGATCTCATGCATAGGAGTGTTCTAATGCTTATTTATATCGGTTGTGGTGATGTAGTTGTGACATCTTGATCTACTCTAAGATAGAGGGAGGAGCATGAGGATCGTTTGGGATTGTTCTCCGTACCCTCGGAACAGTGAGTTATACGCGAGATTAAATAGAGGTCACGAGTTTTACAGCTTCTTGAGGGTGAAATTCTTAAGACATGTAGTGTCGAAACCGGTGTATTAGTGGACCTACTGAGAAGGTGGGATTTATGAGTTGGGAGAATTAATCGATCCTTTGAGATCCCACTTGGAGTTTCTTAGGATTGTTAAGTGCTACTAGAGATTTGTGAGGATTTCTCAGGCCCCACAGATTGCACCTATGTGAGATTGACCCAACAAAAGGGAGTTAAGTTTGAGTAGAATGACCGGTGTGAGAAGGCATTCAGAATTGAAGAAGGTGGCTTCGTCAGCCCTATCGTAATTAGGAAGGACGGATGTACCACAATGTACTACGATGCTTCTAAGGAATGGGTGGGATGTGTTTGATGCGATCAGAGAGGGTGGTAACCTTAGTTCGACTGACTAAAGAACCATAAAAGCATGCAGATCCTACACATGAAATGGGTTTAGCAGCTATAGTCTTTGCCTTAAAGATCTGGCGCCACTATCTATATGAGTAGACGGTTAAGAGTATTCTTAGACCCTGAAAGTCACGAGTATATCTTTACTAGCGGGACCTCGACATGAGGCGGTATGAATGGATGGAGTATCTAGAGGATTATGACTTCCCTTTGCATTACCATCCCCCCAGTAAGGCAAATGTAATTATTTACGATATGCTCGATCGAAGTCACACGGGAATACGGCTGATGTAGCTTCCCAAGAATGGCGGATGTGATTGCGGGACCAGTTTAGACTCTGATACAATGGTCGGGGCTTTGGGTGTTTTTCAAGGATTTTAGTGGCTCGCCTTCCCCAGCCAGCGAGGTGATTGAGTCCTAGGGACGGGACACGGAGATATCGTTCATAGAGGACTAAATGCAGGTGATGAAGGTACAGGCCATTACATTGATGATAACCTTTAGTATAGGGGCCAGGATGTGGTTCCCGATTAGCGGATCGAGATAGGAGATTCTCAAGGAGATCCATTGCTCTTGTTTTGCAATGAATCTGGTGAGCGAAGATATACGAGATCTTCATCGATTAATATTCTTGAGTGGGATGAAGAAACATATGGCGGACTTTGTTCAGCGATGTCTCATGTGTCGTGAGTAAATCTTGAGCATTAGAGGCTGACAAAGGTACTATAGCCTCAGTAGCCCGAGTGGAAATGGGAACATATCACGATGGATTTGCCTTCTCACTTGTCACTAATATAAATTGGAAAGCATGATGTGGTGTGGGCGTGCCCCAGATCACCAAGTCGGCACATTTTACAGTTTGTGCGAGATGACCTTCACACTAGAGGAATTCACATAAGCTACACATACAAGAGATGGGTCGGTTACATGGGTGCTAGTCTCTCGTGTCGAGGCAGGATCCAAGTTCACGGCTCACTTTTGGAAGAGTTTCAGGAGAGCCGGAACACGATTGATGATGAGCAAGCACTTTTCATCCCTGACGGATGACTAGTCGAAGAGGACCATACATGTTTTGGAGGACATGCTGCAGGCATGCGTCCTAGATTTTAAGGGTGGCTGGGGAGAGCATTTTCCCTTAGTAGAGTTCACCTATAACAACAGTTATCAAGTGAGCATACAGATGGCACCCTATGAGGCTTTAAATGGGAGGCCATGTTGATCTCCGATTTGTTGGACAAAGGTGGGAGAGAGATCCACCACAGGTCCAGATTTGATTAGAGACACCTGCGCAGGAAGGTGGATTGTCCCAGCGTCTTCTCAAGGCTTAGAGCCAGCGGAAAGGAGGTGCGCCAAGCGACGAGACGACCTCTAGAGTTTACAAGGCTGATGATCATATCTTCTTGAATGCTTGATGCCTAAGAGAGGGTAGTGAGTTCGACAAGTGAGGAAACTATCAAAGTGTGTCGGGCCCTTTAATATGCCAAGAGGGGTGGGTACAATTGCATATCGGTTGGCTTTATCGTCGAGTTTATCAGGTGTCCACGAGGTATTCCATGTCTCCATGCTCCAGAAGTACACTCCAGATCCGACTCATGTAGTGGATTAGGGTGAGCTTGTTATTGATGTGGATGGGACCTTCGAGGAGGGACTAGTGCGTACCATGGATAGTCGGGATCAGGTTTTGCGAGGGAGGCGCGAAGGCCCAGTAAAGATGTTGTGGCGGCCGTAGAGTGGAAAGAGACAACGTGGGAATGTGAGGGACAAGATGTGTGCCCTTATCATTTCCTTGTTGGGATGCATGTCGTTGTTTAGTCATTTGGTACTTGAATGATTGTTGCATATGCATTAGATTATAAAAAATTGTGTGTAATTTGGGAATGAAATTTTTAAAGGGACGAGAAGGATGTAAAACCCAAGAAAAATGAAATTTTTCTTAAAAATGGTAAAATGTAATTCTTTACAAGAAAATACGAAGTGAAAACACGAAATTTTCTAGATCTCGGATAGCCAAGCGAGACTTCGCTGATTAGATTCGTCGCGAAATCCGATCACCGATCAAATTTCGTTGGATTTGAGATAGTGAATTCAAATGGCATTTCAAAGGCAGTGTGGATATTTGTAGGTGGTGCCAAATGGAATGACCATGTGGATGCCACATGGCAAGCTTAGAGAAGTTCACATGGCATGAGAATCATGTGGTGTGGCATTTGTCACCTAGTGGATGTGTCCATGTGACACGTGGCACATGGAAAATGAATCATAAGAAGACACATGTCATAACGCCAGGAGGAATAGGAAAGTAGGGAGGAGTTTCTTCTGCTGGATCAAACCAAGAAACAATTTAGTGGTGGAGAAGGAAAGAAAGAGAAAGAAAGAGAAAAGAAAGAGAAAGAAAAGGAAAAGAAAAAAGAAAGGAAAGAATGAAAAGAAAGAAGAGGAAAGCAAAAGAAGAGAAAAAAAAATCCTTGCATTAGGAAAGGAAAAAAAAAAAAGGAGCAGGCACATCATGCACTCTCAGGAGTTCAAATGTTTGTAGTTAGAAGACAATAGGCCGAGAATTAAAGCTGGTCTACTCACTGAGAGCTATGAGTAGGTGCAAAAAACAAAAAGAGCTAGGGTTTTCTCCTACACTGGTTCCTCTTGATCTAAGGGTCATTAATGGTCGTGTGGTTCATTACAACCATGGAGTGCGAGTTTGGGGCCGTTTAGACTATTTTTCGGAAGGACAATTTTTAAAAATTTGAGTTTGAGGAGCCCCCTTCTTATTGAATTTATAGTGTAAAACTTTGTAGAAAATTTACATTAGCTTTTGAGAAAATAGAAAAATGGTAATATGCCGGAATAGTCCTAGAGGAAAAGCTAGGATTTTTCTAAATCTCGGATGACGAAACATATTTCAGCATTGGAATCGTCTTACGAAATCTAACACCTTAGTCAAATTTCGTCGAATTCCGAGATAGTAGATTTTTCACGCATTGCGAGCAGAATCGACCAATCTTAAGGTGCCGTATGGCACCTGACTTGTCAGACCATTCTGGAGGCGAGTGTCACCTTTGTAAGTTTGCATGGAGTGAGTGGTGTGTCTAGGCAGGAGACACATGGCTCTGGAAATCACCATGTCATCCTAACACCATGAGAATGGCTTAAGTAATTGGAATGAGAGGAGAATGCAGATCAAAACCAGAGAGGTGCTAGAACAAATGGGTGACGGGGAGAGAAAGAAGGAGGATTGAGTGTTGAGAGCGAGGCTTAGTTGATGGCGGGAAGGAGAAGGAGACTAGAAGGCGAGAAGAAAGAGGAAGGAAAGGAGGAGGAGCCAAGAGCCTCTGTGTTGCAAGGTTGAAGGATCAAGGACTTGATTCTAAGCTTCTAAAGAAGGTAGGGATCTCTCTCTATTTGGTTTACATTCCTTGCTTGGGGCCATGGAAATGGCATTTGGTTGAGTATGGTTTGAAGCCCTCAATGGAGATTTACGTATAGGAGTAAATGTTGTGTTTTTGGGTGAGGTCTGTCAGATTTTTTCCTTCAACCCGTCGGTGTGTTTTAGCCATAAGCTTGGCCATCCACTCATATAGATGGATGATTCCAATTCTTTGAATTAAAATAGACTCCATGGGAGGCGTGTCCTTGAATGATCTGTCCCAAGTCGGAAGGAGCTCCTTTGGGCTCGGGAAGTAATTCCAAGAGAGCTATATTGAAAGTTTAAGTCCTGTTTTTATTGAGTAGCCTTTGTTTAAAAATAGTGTTTCCAACACTGTTCTCCTTGCTTTTTTATCGATTTTAATTCATAAATTTTGTGACTTTCTTGGGTTAATCTCTATACCCAGTTGTGATGGTATGAGGCTTGAATCTAAAGCCATTGCCAGATTGTGGATTAAGTTTTTCCATCTATTGGTTAAGAGATGACATGATATCTTGATTAATGTGATCCAAATAATTGGGACTATCTGTATTTAATTGAATGGACTTGTCTTGCTTTATGCTTGCGAGTTGTGGGGCGATGCCATCATGTCTCGGCTGGAGTGAGTTGTGTCATTCGATTATAATTGAAGTTAAGACTATGGGATGCATGCTTGTGTGATGCATTGAATGAATATGTGGAATGCTATCGCCTTAACAACATGAGTAATGATATTAGACGAGCATGCGGGCTTTTGTGTTTGAACATGATCGTTCATAGTACCGCGAGATGGTGTCGATATATGTTATCCATGTAGAAGTCATCTTGCATGTGGCATGGTATAAAGTGCAATACGCACATTGCATTTTGTCGCTACCGACCAAGCATCACATTTCATATTTGTGGGTGCGTGGTTGCAAATTAACACTGGCGTATGGTGTTGATGGTGCGAGTTAGGAAATGGATAATGTCGAAGAACCATAGTTTACTCCCGGAGGCTGTCCCATTCTGCTTTTGAAGTAAAAGCGAAGTTCCAATAGGAGACTATCTAATGCTTTGAATTAAGCGGTTTATATCAGCGTCAATGCTTTTGAATTAAAGCGGTTTATCGGAGCGTAAATGCCTTTGAATTAAAGATTTATTAGAGGCCTCCGTGCTTTTGAATTAAAAGCGGTTTAGCACCAGGACTTGTCAATGCTTTTGAATAAGCGATTTAATCAATTTTTAAATGTTTTAAATTAATAAAACAAAGGAATTTGTTTGGAAATGGTTTGCATCATGCGAGAATCATCGATGTAGCTGGTATCAGTCAGTGGCTGACTGGGATTTATTACCTAGTGCCGCATTGGGGGGATGGAGCCGGAAGGCTGGTACATGGGGCATGTAGAGGTGTCATCTGTGGCATGTAGGATTCAAAACCCCACCCAGATGCATGATCCCGTTTGGAGATGTTTGTGAGCGCGACAGATCAATTTGCATATGCACCTGGGTGGGAGTTGCGCGCGATTTTTTTGTGTCTCTCTACTAGATGATTGCTCGCCCGTCATGGACCGCTTTTCGGGTATAGGGCACATGGAAGTCAGAGCGGCGCTTCCTTGAGGCGGGATCTTAAAGCGGGCGGATTACGCTAACCAGCTTGATGTTTTGTATATGTATGAGGTAGTAGTTTCAATACATATCTTGTTTTGTATATTAGAACACACTTAGATTCTAATAGATGTATATTTTTGTACCATATGTAGAGTGTTGTGCTGGGACTCTTACGGACTAAAACAGTAATTCATGTATGTTTATGAATTAAAATGGCGGGAATGAGTCTCAGCATATGGGACGTAGCTAGGTGTAATATCGGGACACTTGATATTCTAACGTCATTTAGTAGATTATTGGGACCCAGGTTTTGGGAGTGCGCATAGCCATTATTGGCCAGTCTTAAAGTTGAAAATAATAATAATAATAATACAATAATAAAACATAAGCGAAATTTTTGAATTTGAGTCAGGTTATTCCCAAGGCTTGACCTTCATTTGGTCGAGGTAATTCGGGGATATACCATTTGCTTAGTTTAGTGGTTGTTTTTGTGTGTAATTCTTTGAAAGATTTTACTCCAACATGATAGTAATGTTTTTTAAATATATTCACATAATTGATTGTTATCTCATATTATCATGAATGGATGTATATGGCACCATATGAAATTACCATCCGTAGGGTACTTGGCGCAAAGTACCGTTTATTAATTATTCAAAGTAGTGTTCATTATAAACATAACATGAGATAAAATCTGATGACATTTTACAGTATATGCGGGAGGCATCGCATTAGGTGGAGTGTATATGGTTATAATCATTCATCATTTTTAAGTGAATGGATGGGTAGGCTCGACATCTTGGACTAAATCCACGGTGGAGTCTCTTGGTTTCGCTGCATAATATATATATATATATACCGTGTGTTAGGCCACAGTAGTAAGGGATAGATCCCCCTTCCTAAGTTGAAGACCCTAGTAGTTCTGATTTATCACGAGGATCCCGTCGATGAAAGATCGTAAAAATGTAGAAAGGCGTGTGACATCCTGTGGTGAGAACCCAGAAATCCATGGCCCACAAATGCATAAACACACGAGATTTGATTAAATCAAATGGACATTGGATGTATATCCAATGAGTTTTGTTTTATAAAACAAAATATTTTGTTTTGGAAAAAGGGTCATTGGATGAAACACCAATAGCGAAGGTTTTCCACACTTGGCATAAGTAATAGCCGAGTCGGTGAGGACTGAGACATGGGAACATGATAAGGTCTCATCTCATTTCATGGCATGTAAGTTCCATTTAAATTGGAAATATTCTTCATCTGAATGTTGATGTGTGTATTATTGTGTAAGACATGACATTGTATGTGCACTTAGGTGGGAGTAGCCCTTGTAGGAGTTATCATGCGGGGCATTGCTCACTTATCATTAGGACCTCCTTTTAGGTGCAGGTTATATACAATGGTGACCCTCATCCGAGATCAATTATGAAGAAAGCCAAGCATGGCTTGAGAAACCTTTTTATGAAACTGGATTTTACATGTAATATTTGTATATAAGAGGTTATTAACTTCGAACTCTTATGAACTATTTTGATAAATTTGCATATTTTTCTAAAATATATATGCATGAATGGATCCCTAGTGAATGGAACATGATGCGGTGAGTATCGAGATGTCACGATGCCCACTTAAGTATTAGGCGTTGACGGGTTATCAACGAGACCCCCGGGGCAACCATAGATGACAAATTAACTTTGGATGTAATATAATCTCAGGAGTCAAACCTTTCCTTGGGACGGGAAATGGGTTGAATTTTAACTCATTTGATATTAAAAATATGATAAAAACATGTTTTCTATTGTTAGGAAATATACATATATTCTATCGTACCAAGGTAAGAGAAGAAAATTAGTATATTAAAAAAAACATAGATTTATTTCAACTTTCTATTTGCGTCGATTTTGTTACAAATGTGGAGTAGGACCACATTTTTACATATGTATACTTATAGATTTCGATGAACACATTCTTGATATGTTCTTATACTCCTTTTGTCAATCAAGATGTATGGGCTTGAATTTTCCCTTAAGCGAGGCCCAACCAAGGTCTCTGCATCGATACCTACTCTTACCACATTACGACGACCAATTATCAGTACGAATCTTGGATGGATGAAATATATGTTTATAGATTTGTAATCCCTGGCACACTTTTGTTTCTGTATAGAAAAGCATTTAACCACCTGATCAAAACCAACAAAGGGCTGGAGTGGATTTCACTAAACCATGGAACTTCCTTATTATTCTCATCTCCATGGATCCGTCGCCATGGTCAAGTGGTATTGCAAATATGAAAAAAGGGACACCATCATTGCTGGAATCACATACCACTAAACTCGCTTTATCTATTAATTATTTCAACTCAATATTCTCTTCCTTAATTGTTTCTTAGAATGACTTGAGAATAGATCTATGGAGGTAGGTCTGCATATTCACATCCATATATGTGTGTGTATATATATATATATAGAAAGAGAGGTGAAGAGAGGTGAAATAATGCTTTTTATGTTATATATTGCATTTATTTACCTAATGGAAGTTTATTTTAATTTTATTTTTAATGTAGATGTAAGTAAATGAGAAACATTTTTGTATTGATAGAGTAGTAAAGGAGAAACGTTATGATGATAAAAATATCTAATAGGATTTAACACACTTTCAAACTTGTCCTATTTTACATTATATTTGAGAATATTCCTTTGGAATAATTATATTATTACTGTAATTTCTATTAACAATCTTTTTTTATTTGTACCAAGCTTACAACCTTTAATTGTACAATAGTAAAAGATTACTACTAAAAATATGATTTATATTAGATTTGACAAACCTTTACTAAACCATATTATCACTATCGTAATATGCCCTAAAGAAAAAAAAAAGTGTAAGGTTTTTCAATTCTTGGTTTGTCTCTACTTTTTCTTATCCTCTTTCCAATTTCAATAGTATGCTAAAACTCTCTTTAATACCCCTTTAACATCTTGGTTAGGTTTAATTATATGGATATTTCTTATTTGTAAGAATCTTATGTGTATTCTGCTCCTGGTTTTTGGGTGGTAAGTGCTCTTTACTCTACAACTTTTCATATAGAGTCACTTTAGCTCTCTTGTATACCCATGTATATGCTCGCTACTCGCTATTTTTGCTATATATATATTCATACTCTTTGCCGATAAAAAAAAATCTATTTAATAGTTCTAATTTCATACATTTAGATCAATTTTCTACAAGCTAAATAATGAAATGCTTCATATAATATATTAATAAAATTTTACAAGATAAATAATAAAGAACTTATAGTTTTTTCTTCCTCACTTTTCTTTGCTTTGGTTTTTTTCAATTCCTTTTCAAAAAAGTGTGTTAAGTTTTTTCCTGCTAGGTTAGGTTTCTTCCATCTTTCAAATAGGTTCTTCCTCCTATATTTCACCAAAATAATAAAGAAGATTTGATAAGGATTGATGGTCATAAATGGAAAAGGGTTATAAATTTAGGTTTTTTTTGAAGTTACAGATATATATATATATATATATATATATATATATATATATAGTTTTGTTTTAGAAAGATAGAATGGTACTTTGGGTTATACTTATTATAATAATTGGTGTTGAAATAGTGAATGAAATTAATGACATTCACCGAATAACTCTTGTTCGTAATTCTATGAATTTCGCTTATATGAATTTAATGATGCTCAATGAATAATTTAATTCATGACATTCAATGAATACCTTAATTCAAAATTTAATGAATAATTTAATTTAATTCTAAGGATATCAGGTTAAAAAGGTTTGGTATTCCAAAAGGCCAGCTCTCCTTTATAAGGTTAAAGGGGTATTTCAAGAGGTGTGTCTCATAAAGGTCATCGAGTCTCTCGAAGCCTCTTCCTTCGTCCTTTGTCTGCAATGCGAACACATCACGCCTCGCCGCAGTGGAAGCAATGTGCTTTTGTTCACCATTCGACAACCTGCTTTTATCACGGGAGACAAAACGCCTTGGGAATCTCAAAGCACCAATGGAGAAGGCGAATTTGTCTTAAGGAAATTATTAATTTCACAATACTCATTGTTCTAGTTTGGTTTTCTTTTCTTTTACTTTTTATTACTTCACTTCTGGTTATTGGTGTTATTCTAAGCATCCATCTGCGGCAAAAATTTTTCTAACAATTGGTACATGATCAAAGTTAAATAAGAATATTTTTTCAGATAAAGTATTAAACCGTTATTGTAATGATCCGATAAAAAAATGCAAACAAAAATTATGTGCAAATTATCTCGCATAAAAAAAAATAATTAAGTGGAAAATTTTCAGGGGCATATGGCCACCCACTCACGCCTATGCTTCTCCGCTTGCATGTAGCGGGGAAGGTGAGGCTGCTATACTAGGGAGTGGTTGTTTGGTATGACTATGTGACTGATAGTTAGTAACTGATGAAATTATCGCTTGGTAAAGGCTGATTAGAAGTAACACATTGAAATAAATAAAAAATAATATATAGAAATTATAACAATATATAACAATAAATTTTAAAAATATGAAAGTTTTTTTATTTAACCAGAAATAATATTATTTCACAAATAAATAAATTTTTATGAAAATTTTCCAATTATCTTTTGTAATATTATTTTATAAATTTATGAAATACATTTCATTTTAATGATTATTTATAATTTCATATATAAAAAAATAGTTAATGTATGGTTATAATCATAAATAAAAATATTATTATTTATAACTAGTAAAATATTTTATTTCATATATTACTTCTTTGTGGGATAAATTTTTATATTATTTATATAAAAACCATACAAATATGATAATATTTTATTTTATTTATAATTTATAAATTAATTCTAGAATATTATTTCATAAATAAAAATAATATGAATATATTGGAATTTAACTACATAAATAGTATTATTTCATAAATGAAATAAAATATTTATAGTTATTATAAATTTTTTATCATTCATATTATTATTTTTTACGAATATAAACAGAATGTGCTAGAACCACAAAAATTCATATTAATTCATATAATTTATGTTATAATATTAATAAACTTAAAGAGAACTAAAAGGAAATTTGCTATTTTAATAAGAGCTTAATAAAAAAAGCTACCATTTGTAGCTTTTCACATTATGACTTATATTTAGCCTTAATCAAACACATCGCTGTTCTTAAGAAGTATTTACTAAGTAGCCTAAGTAAAAGTTCATCGAGATGAACTCACCCATCACCCTCAACCAAGCACTCTCAAAGTCTATTTACAACTCAAAATATTTTTGTTAATTTGGAACATGTCATCTTAATAATTTGTATATATTTTATTCTAAATCATTCATATATTTATTTAATTATTTTATAAAACAATCATTAGAAGATGAAATATAAAGATGTTCTCAAAATACCCTCTATTTTTTTTTCTTTTTTAATTTGTATCAATTATTTTATAAACAATCATTAGAAGATAACATAAACAATCATTAGAAGATAACATATGAAAGGGGGACTCCACGACGAAAGAGCAATACCCGTGAGGTTGAATTTACCATCGGGTTACTCCCCACCTAAAATGCAATACTTAAATTAAGACATCCCAACATCCGTATTCCATACAATTTACAATTCAGGCATGGAATAATTTATATCATGCATGAAATGTTTCCATGCCCATACCTCGAGTCACTGTTGTCACCCTTCACACATGCCTATGCCAGCAAGAATTGTCAGCCTAATGTCTAAATGATATCCAGAGGCTGTCTTGTTTGCTCATCAGTCATCCCACGTGAAGCCTAACGTGTAACCAATCCCAAGTCAATTCGAATTTATCAACTCAGTCTTAAGTGATAAACATGACAAGCAGGCCTTCTTTGTAATAGAACTTGGACCACACCATGTGTCTCTACATCTACAATGTAATCCTTTAAATCACACCTGGGTCTCTCTTTCTTCTCTCTCTCACACAACTACGTGTTTTCGGATAATACCGCGGGTCTCTTACACTCGTACAAAACTTTAGGCTCACACCGCGAGTCTCTTACACCCACACAGAACTTTTCAATTGAGAAGACTAACAACCCCTTTCTTACTTCTCCCAACATACATTAATTACTTTTCATTTTATGATTTGAACTATGAGTCTTTATTGGGCTTAGTCCCAAAAACAAACTCAATTCACATTCACCAAGAGTAGTGAACAACCATACTGCGCACCAACACTCCAACTCTATGCCATTTCACTGCAGTAACATGAATGCAATGATGCCACCATATATCCACCTTAATGGCTCATACATAATTGTTTCATACTCAACAATCATGTTAACATCAATTTAAGATAGACACATATCATTTCCACACACATTCCAAGCCATTCATTTTAAGCAATATATCATGTTATCTCATTCAAGCAAATTACATGGACAATTTTTGGCCCAATATAATCCCGGGACTGTTTACCTAGTCCCAAATCGGGCCTCAGGCTATCCATGGATGACCCTCTCATCACATCGGCTCTCTACTTCTCGTGGGAAATCGAGAATGTGACGCCCATTTAATGGGATCCCGTTGACCACCGTCAACCTATGGAAACCTGTGTGTGTCTTATATCATGAGACCCATACGTGAATAAAAATGGCCAAGTCGCCCATACATCCATACTCACCTGTACCAGTATTTTATACAAAAAATAAGTAGAATTTACAATTTGTTTTGATTACAAGGTCCAAAACCGGCCTTACCCGCTTTTTTACAAAATACATATTAACAAAGGCCAGATATGGCCATTTCTTCATCTCTAAGACCCTCGGATGTGTCCCATCCCTGTGTGAACTATGAGTAATCTCGAAACAATTTTTTTCCATTGGGCAGAGCAAATGCCCAAGAGAAGGTCTATCCTTGTTACGGGTTACCCCCGACCTATGCTCATGTAATGGTAACCAAAACATTTGAGCAAACATATATGTCTTACCAAACAAAAACTCCATGAAATGGATGAAAATGTGACTCACCCTTCCCACTTCTTAAGCCTCACCGACTCCCACGCATGCCTAAGCCAAGTGTGGAAAACACTGTTTTCAAACAAAAGGTTTTTGTTCTTGAAAACATAATACCGAGTTTCGATAAAATCTATTGGACAACCCTCCGAGGTGAATTGTTGGATAAATTTCCGGAACAATCATGGGTCCTCCTCCGAGATGAACTGTTGGACAACTCTCTAAGGCAATTCTTCGAAAAATCTTCCTTCTTTGAAACTAGTTTAGCAAATCACATTTGTCTCCCTGTCACGCACTCACACCTATTATTCTAAAGTTACCTGAAGGTATATGAAATGCAATATGCCATTCACAACAATTCATGTTAATAAATTAAGTGATGTATATACTAACGGAATTTACACAATCATCATGTTATTCATTCATACATATCAATAACATAAAATTATTCACGGGTTAATATACAATCCTGACTATCCATCTGAACCCGCTTCTTGCTTATCACACAAATAACATAACATGTTATTCAATCAAGCAACATATTCACACCTCAAGGCCACACATAAACGCCCACGTCGGGCCGACCGCTGAAACCACTCTAGTGGATTTCCTTCACTCGGGCCCAAATCTTTGGAAACCAAAAACACGGCCATCCATGCCTCAAGATATCCCCATCCCTTAAAATGGCTCTAGGCCAAAGAATAAACAAGTGGAGAAAACCCCTACTTCCTGAAATTTGCTCCAAACTCCACAAAACTGCACTCACGCGCAGTTCGGCAAATGCACCAACTTCTCCTCTCACTCCACGAGAACCGACCATTCGATCACCAGAATTCTAGAGAGAAGGTAGACACACCCCCTCTAAATGTCTCATCTTTTCTCATGGTTTGTTATCCCCTATTTTCCTCCCCAAACCGCTTTGGGAGAATTCGTCAAGAGGATTTGTCCTTCATGCTAAGTGTCCATTTCTAATGGACACCTTAGATTACCCTATCACCTTATCTATTCCCATTGGATTTCCTCTTCTAAGTGGGCAGGCTGAAGCCATGTGTTCCTATGGACCATACTTGAGCTCATATATTTGACTAGCTCATAGTTCGACATCGCACCCCACCTTGAGCCACTCAAGCGCGCCAATCGCCCCCAGGTTTTGAAAACATGAAATCTCTACGTCTCTAATTCCGACCGAAATTTGACGTAGTAGATAGATTGCGATACGATTCCAACGGTGAAGTCCTGTTTCACATCCCAATCTAGAAATCTATATTTTTGATCGAAATGACCATTTTACCATTTTTAAAAAAATTAGAATTTTCTCGGGTTTTACAGAGAATCCATGGCCATTTATGGCCTTACCACCCAAAACCATTTCATGAATTTTTAGACAAGAAATAACCAAGTATGAGACACCTCACCTTCTTGAGTTGTCTAAACCCACAATACTAGTACCTTGTGTAGCCCCCTTGTAGTGGGACTCAACTTGCTTCGTCTCAATGCCAGATTTTAACTGACTCATCATGGAAAATCTAGAGAGAAGTGTGTGACTTCTCTCTTTCTAAAAAATCTCTCCTTCCTTCCCACTCTTTTCTCCCTCATTCCTTTTCCCCCCCAAACCTGTTGGGTCAATAGAAATGTCTTTCTCTCTTCACTCGGGTCCACTTCTAAGTGGCTCGATTACACCCTAATATCCATTTATCCTTAATAAGTGGGATTTCCTTCCACTCATGAGACATATGTCCACATGGGTCCCACTTGAGCTTAATGCCTGATTCTGTTCCCACTTGACACATGTCTCATCTTGAGCCACCGTAAAATGTGCTTGGTGCGGTCCCCAAAGACCACCCTGTCTCGAAAAACGTGAAATTCGACCCGTCTTTAGAATCGACGAAATTCAATGTTGTAGCTAGATTTTGTGAGACAATTCCAACGGTGAAGTCTATTTAGTCATCCAAGATCTAGAAAAATTCCAGATTTTGACCAAATTTCACTGTTCTATTCTTCTCGAATTGATTCTCGTATACTTCACGCTACCACTATTACTCAAATCCAGACCCCTCCCCCTTCCCTATAAATTATTGCCTATTTAAACGTTGAACGTTGCACTACATGCTCACAGCGAGCAATTGTTTGATGTTAATTTTGCAGAAATTAGTTTTTTTATTATATCTATTCACTTTGCATTACATCATAGTGGTTATGTTATATCTCTTAATAATTTGTTCTTCTGAAGATCTCAATTCACCTCCTCTTCCCTATGCCAATCCTAAACTTTCAATGAAGCCTCAAAACCTCGGGTCCGGCTGACAACCCGCTTCAACCTCATGGAAGATTCCTGTGGGATGTCGGGTAACCCGACACCACACCACCTTGTCCCCTTTTTAGGGACCCACGATTTAATGAAAATTAGATAGAGTCTCCTTTGTACGGGGAGGTCTACCCAAAATACAACCTATACAAAAACTTGCAACATGGCTCAATATGGCTTAAATGACCTCACTGAAGTCCAATTATGAGGAAAAGTAGCCTTAATCGTCCACTCATCCACACTATTAATGTACAGACTAATAATATGTCCTCAGAGTTTAATTACAACACTTTACAAATATTACAAATTCTAGGAACAAGGTTGTTCCAAAGTATCTTTTTTACAATTCTTTTTACATAAAATATAAGCTAGAACTATTTGTCTAAGCTTTACAAAAATGAATCACAAGCCATAACCCACTTCTTCATAATCAACAGGCCTCGAGTGAGCTTGTCCACCCGCATACCCTTGCATTCGAAAGTGGGTCCCATGATTGCAGGTTAAATGCCCGTGAGGGTAAACCTCAAGCGCAGCTACCCCCACCTATGCACACATGCAATGTCGTGTTCACACAATCAACATTCCAAGTAAAATGCATTTTCTACAATAGAATGCCTACATGCCTTGAATGAAGTGTCACTCACCATACCTTTAACAGTCTCTGCTGACTCCCCTCACACATGTTTACTTGCAAGTGTAAAAACTTGTCATTGGTGTTTCACCCATAGCCCTTTATCAAAACAAAAGCTTTAAAAAAAAAAAAAAAAAAAAAACTCATTGGACATCCTCCGATAAACCGCTTTATTCAAAGCCATTAGACAATCTCCGATAAACAACTTTATTTAAAAGCATTGGACAATCTCCGATAAACAGATTTATTCAAAGATATTGAACAATCTCCGATAAACAGCTTTATTCAAAGCTATTGAACAGTCTTCGATAAACAACTTTATTCAAAAGCATTGGACAATCTTTGATAAACCGCTCTAATCAAAAGCATTGGACAATCTTCGATAAACAGATTTATTCAAAAGCATTGGACAATCTCCGATAAATAGTTTTATTCAAAGCTATTGGACAATTTCCGATAAACAACTTTATTCAAAAACATTGAACAATCTCCGATAAATAGCTTTATTCAAAGCTATTGGACAATCTCCGATGTGAAAACCCAAATATGTGGGTCTAGTTGAAGCTGTATCAACCCTCGAAATTCCTATGGATTCGGTGACCCAGCTCTCTTGTTGTGTCCCATTTATCGGGATCCATATTTAAAATCGGGCAGAGTCTCCTTTGTTCAGGGAGCTCTACCTAACATACAACTTGTATAACAGTATAATCATAACCCATCCCAGGGTGTGGGCAGAAATTCAATTGGAAAAAGGGCAAAATTGTAATTTCGTTCAAAAATCCGAAATTTATTTTCTAGATATCGGATGACGAAATGGATTTCACCGTTAGAATCGTCTCACGAAATCTAGCTAGTACGTAAAATTTCTTAGAATTCCGAAAGGCGGTGTTGGAGTTGACCGTTTTTCAAGGCATTGCGGTTCGGGTGCCGTAAAACGATTTCGATGCGACGAAAGTCACATATAACAAGTACTCATGTGCCGGTAGCTGGTGAAATGATAAAATGGACGGCCGAGATAGTACGAATGTCATGAAATGAAGGGACATAATGGTCATTTTGGAATTTGATTTGGGTCTGAAAATGACAAAATAGTGTATGGACTCTTCTTCTCAGCTTAAAAGGAAAATAAGAAAAAAGTGAAATGGAAAGGGAGGGTCCAGTAGCAAAATGGTGTGAGTCTAGTGAGAGAGTCTTCCTTCTCTCTGATATTTCGCGATCACAGTCGGCCGGAGTCTTCGGGACAAGAAGGGAAGGCTGCTCACGAGAGAGGAGGCTTCGCGTGGGTGCAGTTTAGGGAGTTTTCTCAAACTCCGAGAGGTGGGTTTCTCCCTACTTGGGTTTTATTCTTCGTTTGGTACTATGTTAATGTTTTGGGTTGGTTGAGGCCTTGAGCACGGTAGTTTGATTGGTTCAAACGGGTAAATGCTTGGATTTGAGACCCACGAACAGTCCGTATCAGTTTTACGGACTATTTGGGTTAAATGTGTGATGAATTGTTCAATAAATCATGTATTGGTTTGAATGAGGCCGGAAATGGCCTTGAAACCCGGGTTCACCATGTGAACTGATAATTTCTGTGCTTTAGAAGAACGTGCCAGGAGGGTTTTCTTGTTCTCGAAGCGATGATCACAAAATAATTTTTTGTGAAAATATGTGTTTGGTCAGTGATTTAAGTTGGAATTGCTGCGTGTTTGATCGATAGCCCAAATAGTAATTTTGATGTATGAAATGAGAATTTACATGACATGATTGTATGAATTGAATGTTTTGTAAATATGCATGTTTATGTATTTACATGTGAATTATGACTATATTGGAGCGCATACATATGCATTCCATATACATTGACTCTACAGGACTATAGGAGTGAGTGCATGAGATGAGTCTAGAGAAAATGGTTCGGAGGGTTGTCTAAAATGTTAATTATCTGAGGGTTGTCTAAAACAAACAATATCAATCGTCGGAGACGGCCCAATTGATATACATCGGAGGGTAGTCCACCAATAATATCAATCGTCGGAGACGGCCAATTGATATATATACATGGAGAGTTGTCTGACAAACAAGGTAATAATTCTCATACGAGGCTTAGGCGAGTGTGAGGGAGTCGGTGAGGACTCGGGCACAAGAGAATGAGTTAGACATTCAAGTAGGATCATGCATTTGCTTGAATGTGTGTTTATTTTGGAACATTACACTGCACTTAGGTGGAAGTGGCCCGCCAGAAGAGCGATTCCACTATTGAGCATTAGCTCACTACGTCGAGGATATTTTACGAGATGCAGGGAGCATACGAGATGGCTGTCCCTAGGGTTGAGATTTAGAAGCCGGAGTGTGGCTTTGAGGTTCTTGATGTTTATGTATTAAATTCAGTATTTAAATATCACATTTGTATAAGAGTAAAAATATTTGAACTCTTGTAACTATTGGATATAGTTAGTTCATAGTGGAGTAGGTATGATGAGTATTGTTTAGGAATTTAGGTAGCCGTTTACTCATGTTGGGATTATATTGCACTGTTTGGGATAGGTATATGCAGGTATTGTACTTGGGTAGAGCTCTCAGTACAAATGAGACTACGCCCAGATTTTACCCGAAGTGGTGTCGGTAACTTGAAGCGTCTACTTAACTTCATGGGTTGTGGGTAGTCGGACCCCTAAGTTTGGGGTGTCACACGGTCTCAACGAGTAGTATTGACCCCATAGAGATTCCATCTGTCCATATCCTCAGCCTTATACATCCCTTTACGGAACCCGTTTCATTCACATTTAAAGTAAATTATAAATAAGCGCTTAATGAGTTCGTAAGAGAATCTAATCTATATCTGACCCTCTTACCACTTAATTACTTATGATTATTTAGACAATAGTCCCAAAAGGAATTTGGTTACAATTCTTTTATTAGTAAAAATGTTACTTAAGGCATATCGAGGCCACACAATGGCCTTCTTCATAATCAAGGCCTCTCGTCGAACACTAGTCCCTGTACCCCTATACAAGAAAGGGTCAGCAGGGTGAGCAATACTTGATAGAAAAATTCTCCCTATGAGGCGTACTCTCTGCTTAAATGCACATGCAATGGCATACAAAAAACAACAAATCCTTATTCCATACTATAAATAATGCAATCCTATTTGGAATGACTAAAATTGTGATGCATGAAGTGACTCCTCATACCCATAACGAGTCTGACCAGACTCCCCTCACACACAGCGCCAAATTGAAAAACTAGTCATTGGTGTTTTACCCAATGACACGACCGATGGACAACCACTCAATTTTAATTTATCAAATATCGTGTGTTTATTCATGGGCCATGGCTTTTGAAGGTCCTGCGGGATCGGCCTTGTAGACATTTTTCTGGGCTTTCTTGCTAGTGATCATATTTAATCGCTGTATAAATTTGGGTCTTTCACCACGAGAGAGTTATCTACCATCTTGCTACACCCGTCTACGTGATTTATATTTTATTGTTGCCTGGCGTAAGTCGATTTGGGCGTGTTCCATTTTGAGCTCATCACACATTCACGAAATGGTAGAATAGCGATCTAATGCATCCATCCCAACTACGTCTTTTGATGTGATCGGCGCATTGAAATGAAATCATATTATCATTTTCATATACCCCATGTCATTCTACATACAACATTTATAAATTCGGATAATTATATTTTCTACATATAATTTCCATTCATCTAATTTCCATGTTAATACATCTGCATAAGCACATATTAATATGGTTTTACACTACAACAACATATTATTTATTTTTAACATTTACAACACACAAAATGGCCCCACTCATACCACTTATAAAACGGGCACCTCTTGGTCCCTTCACGGTTTATCCTTTGAATTCTTTGTGATACGAAACACCTGAGCAGACATTAGTCTTGGATCAAAACCAAACCTCAACCCAGTCCAGAACTACCCAAAAATTGTCCTGCAAATTATGTTTGGACTATTCGAAAATAGTCCCGAAAATTCAACACAGCATTCGACTTGATCCTAAAAATTGACTCTCAGAAACCCATTTTGAAAATAGTCAAAAATTCCTAAATTCCACTAATCCAAAAATTTGGGACTGAAATTTACATCACGGCCTCTAAGGAAACCTCAAGCCATTAAATGACCTTTAGGCTAAATAGCAAGTGAAAAATTCCACCTCGTGGGTTTGTGAAACTTCAAGTTTTTGGTATTCACGTGGCTCGATCGTGGACTGACTTTTGCCTTTTGCCCGATGAAAACCTACGGTCCCGTTTATTAAATCTTAGAGGAAGCTAAGAGCTTCTCTCTAAAAATTTTGTTTCTCTTTTCCTCTCACTTCTCTTAAAATTCTTGACTTTCCTTTTCTTTTTCTTTTTAAAATTTGGATACATGGCTCACATTCACGCCATGTGTCCGTCTGTCAAGTCTACATTTTACCTGAAGCTTAATTTATTTCTTTTCGGTTCAATTTATTATTTTAAATGAACTTGACTCAGCTTTCACGACTTCAAGAATTTGCGCAAAAATCTGTCCACGAGTCAACGCGCTTGGCGATTACCAGGAAATCGTAAAAATTCCGATTGTCTGAAATTAAATGGTACATAGATCCTTGGATTCGCGAGGCAATTTAACGATGCGGGCTAGTTTAAGTCATCCCGAATCTGAAGAATTTTCTAAGCTGAACCATTATGACAATTTATTATTATTATTATTTTCATTTTTCCTTTTTTGAAAATTTCTAATTTTCCCGAGTTTTACATCCGATAAACAGCTTTATTCAAAAGCATTAGACAATCTCCGATAAACAACTTTATTTAAAGCTATGAAATGCACTCGTGAGACTCCGTTGGACATAGTCCAAAGTACCGAGCTCACCACCCACTCACCAAGAATGATGAATAATCATGACCATGTACACCCACCCATTTATCAATCTACGTGCATATGCAATGAGATACCATTGCATGTTATATCATACCATATATATGATGAGCACTATATGGACATTTTTTATAAACCATGCATAATACCCATGCATCATTTGGACAATCATATCAATTAACATACAATTTCAAATAAACCACACCATACATGTCAACATAATATACACTTTATATATTGACATCTCTGATCATCTGTCAAGCAATGCCGACATTATGCCTCTGCCTTAATTGTGACACCATGTCCACAATAGCCTACAATAAGCCATTGCAATGGCCTTGCGCTACCGTCGAGAGGATTGTACGTCGATGTAACCGTAGAGATTCGCATATGTGCACCAAGGGCTTCCTTAAGAATAATAATAACAAATTGCAAAATGGTCGAGGCTTTAGAAAATTCTCTAGATCTCGGATAATGAAGCGGTTTATAGTTTGGCGATTCATCTCGCAAAATCTATTGACCTAGAAAAGTTTAAATCTCGAATTATAAGGCAGGTTGGAATATTTTATGATTTTTCTGGGTAAATAAGTAAATGCAGCGATTTAGGGAAGAGATTTTACAAAAATCTCGGAAGTCGAAATGGCTTGAGCTAGGATTCATTAAAATAAATTGAACTGAAAATAAATTTTTAGGGTAGAAATGTGGACCGGGCCTGGGCAATATATTGCAACACCCCGTCCAGAGAGAATCTCGGTACACATGTCTCTTTGTAGGGGTGTATAAGAGTACCAAGTGTGTCACATTGTAGTATTTTGGAGACTAAAGTAGGGAAATGAAAGTATATGGAACCCGGAATTGGTATTAAAGAAGGAATTTTAATTGTCATTTAACAAAAGGATATGTAAAGGCATAATTAAGCTAGAAGATGGGCCACAATACAAATAAATAAGTTACATTGCAAAATTAAGAGATGAGGAGCTGTTGAATTAAAGGAAATGTTAAAAATATAAAAATGGGAAAAACAAATGCAATCATATTTTGGTCTCCCAAAAACTACGTAGGGAGAGAAGAAGAGAGGCAGAGGAGGAAGAAGGAAGAAGAAGGAGGAGGAGGAGAGTCAAAAATGGGTATGTCTTTGCCTTGTAACCATGGTAATTGGATTCTTAAGCTTTGTGGTATGGAGTTAGATTGCTCCTTTAGGGCTGGGGTTCGAATCACATAAACCTTTGAATTGTTAGGATTATGAGAGTAAAACCCCCAGGTGGGAGAAAATAAACATGGAATCATCAAATTATGTGGTTTTTATAAAGTGGTGAGACCTTGGTGAGTGTTCTTGGATTTTCACCTAAGGTTTTGTGGTTTGAGGTTCCAAAGCATAATTCGGTGTTGTGGATTTGTTTTTGGATGATTTTCCATGATATTCTTGAGGTGTTATGAATTATAGAAGTTGTATGAAGGAATTGGTGGCAAAAGTGGCAAAGAAGCAAATATGACCAGAATTTGCCGGGGTGTAGTTACTGCGTGCACGAGAGGATTGTCTGAATTTGCACCCCTCCAGGACAGTGTGCCGTGCAATGGAGGAGGGTAATGTGTGGGGTACATGTTCAGGGTGTACCGATTTTGTAATGTGCTACAAATGCCCAGAATGCTATATTTTTGTGTAATTAAGCCCAGATTCGTACACCAATAGTTTAGGAACCTTATTAAATGATTAAGATAGATTCGAATAAGATTAGAACTCGATGAAAACGTAGCGTACCTCACCGCCTCGGCGATATTCGTTGAGTGTGACTAAGTCTAGGAAGTATGTTAAGCTATGCGATTACTTAGGCGATTAATATATCGTCGTATTCGTTTGAGTTGTAGGTTAAAAGCAAAGTGGAAAAAATTATTGGAGCGTGCTTTCGAGAGTTGCTTAGCAAGCAAAGAGGGTGTGTATTCTAAACTCATTTTCCAAATACTAGTGTATTATTATTATTATTATAAACATTTTACCTTTCATGGTTTTGATTGCAAACCATTTTCAAAAAACAAGCAATGAGAATTTAGAAAGCAAAAGTATTAATGGTTTAAAGGTTAAACCATTTTGAAAAGCAAGCATTGGTTTGGTGTAAAACCATTTTTCAACAGAAACTTAACAAGTAAAGTAAATGGTTTTGAATAATTAAGCCATTTTCAAGCAAGCAAGTAAGCAAATGGTTTTTAAATTGTAAACCATTTTTCAAAAACAAGCAAACAAAGAATATTTGCGAAAAGCAGGCCTTCCTAGTCTAAGCAAACAAACCCGATTGAGGAGGTATTGATGGGTACACGATGGAGTTAGGATCTCATACATACATTGTGGTTACTGGTCGGCAAACTGGACATACATCATGCATTTAAAGAGACAAAGCGGCTGCGTACGGGGGAGTATATAAGGTTATGAGCTCTAACTAAATTATGGTGATGGCGACGGAGGGTCGATTCTACCATATTTGGGAAAAAAAAAAAGGTGATGCGGACATGGGTCCACTTCCCGCGCACGGTTGAGCAAATTCCGTGTTCACTGGAATTACTGATAGCCAAAAATAGACTCTAGTGGTTGATGTTTATAAGCATAATATAGTTTTGAAAATCAACCATTGGTTCCCGATCGCCCGGGCTTGGGAGGTTTAAATGACGGTTTGAGCCCGTGCTCCGTTTAGATTTCAAAAAATGATCGGGGTTGAGCCGTCGATGGGATTTTCAAACAAGCGGTTGATCCCGGAGCTCCCGTTTTTTATTTTCAAAGCATGCGGTTGAGCCAAGGCTCCCTCTTGTAAAAAGTTTTGCTGAGAAGCTTTTAAAGCAAGGTTTGTGAAAGGTTTTTGAAACTTTTCTCAGCGAACAAGCCAAACAAGGAAATTTTGAAGTTTTTATAAACTTCTAAGCAAGCAAATAATAAGAGTTTTATAAGCCTTTAAAGTACAAAAGCAAGCAAGCAAAGAAAAGTTTTGGAAACTTTTAAAGCAAGCAAGTACAAAAGCAAGCAAGCAAAGAAAAGTTTTAGAAACTTTCAAGCAAGCAAAGCAAAGTAAAGCTTTTGGAAAATATTGTAAAAGAAGTTTTTCACGAGTTTGAGGGTTTTCGGAAGCGAAACCTTTTATAAGCTTATATACCACTCAACGAGCTAGTTTAGCTCATTATTTTTGTGTTTTAAAAAC
Organism: Tetrastigma voinierianum; assembly: GCA_016808115.1. Classification (NCBI taxonomy): domain Eukaryota; kingdom Viridiplantae; phylum Streptophyta; class Magnoliopsida; order Vitales; family Vitaceae; genus Tetrastigma; species Tetrastigma voinierianum. Next base: position 96,782 of record JAEQBH010006127.1, read on the forward strand.
ATAATATTTTCCGAATGCAATGAAGATGCGCAAGGCGAGCACAATAGGATTTGTCTGACATTGTACAAGTGATGTAAATTAAGATTATTTTTGTAGAATATACAGAAGTTGTATAATGGAACATCACATACATAGAGTAGTTTTGGGGGAGAATGTTTGGTATGCGGGTTTTCCATATTTGGATATAGTGTAAATTTGGATGTATACGAGTTTGGTATTATACTATGTGCAGCCCAGTCATCTTCATCTACGCTAAGATTTTTCCGTCTAAGTTATATAAAGAAAATTTTTTATAGGAGGTTTGGCAAGCGATACGGCTTTGCTTCACGGGAGTTTCTAGTCGTTAAATTGCGACTGGGTTTCACGTGGGTGGGCGCATGCCGTCGCCGATGGGGGGTGGGGGTGTGGGGTGGTATCGAGAGCCGGTTGGCCGTAAACCTAGGACTTGAGGAAAAATGATACCCACCTTGAGAAAGGTGGTATCGAGCGCAATATTAGCAGCCATGCATGTTTAGTTCAAAGTACGCCCACATATCAGAAGTGAGTCAAGGTATTAAATGGTTAATTTTTGGGTAATTACAACACTATGTCAGGAAGAGGAGGTCGTCTAGAGTTATTCAGGTAGTGTACGGGTGTCTGCCCGAAGTACACGAGAGGGATGAGCACTGGTAGGTTCTACCTCCTACATGAATCGACCTCCAACGACAGGTCGGGGCTGAGCCATCTCGGGCCACTAGAAGGAGCTTAAGTGCGGGATTGTTTATGGCGAAGCGGTGGCACGATTTACCTAAGATGGCTAGCCATAGCGTTGTCGTGATGTGGCCAACCTCCACCGTCACACCTAGAGAGGTTATGGAAGGAACGGGAGGGGTCGATGAGAGGGAAATCTGGCTTGGAGCTGACCATTATGACGTGATGGTGATCGAGAAGCGGCACGGATGTACTTCGATCGAGTAAATAAGGTTTATGGGTTATGGGCTGCACGGATGGGCAAAGTCTTGTTTTCCGATTTCGATGGAGAGAGCCCGGGGCTAAAGATTGGTGGGATGCTGTAGAAAGGAGGCGTGGCATAACATGGGACCCGATTCGACCAAGAGTTCAGCGATAGGTTCTTTCTCCCGAAGTCATGGGATTTAAAAATTGTGGAGTTCTTCAAATTGAACGAGAAGAACATGTCGGTGTCGAATATGAGGAAAGTTCGAACTAGTTGAATTGGTTCCACATGTTCAAGCGGATGAAGTCACGGGAAGTGTAAAGGTTTTATCGGGACTGACAGGATGTCGAGTGCATTTGCTCCAGTGGTTCCTCGAGAATAGATTTGGGGACTTGGTAGGGCGTATGAGGGGTTGAAGCGAAGTACCACGGCTATGTCAGTAGCGGGAAAGTAAGAGTAAGAGGGTGCACCGAGGGCACATCCAACAAAGCTCGAGTGATGCGGCGGCGAGAAAGAAGCAAGGCCCGGAGGTTGTGGGGCCGAGGGTGTAGGTCGGGAGTATCTCTGGTGGTCGGGGATCGGTGGAGCCCCAGGTTGCTAGTAGTGGCACCAGTGTATTCCTCTGTATGTCACATGCCGAGCAACACTATGGGGTATAGAGGGTCGGTCTGAAGGGGAGTTTGCTTGTGGCGGAAGGCGTTTCATTGAGGGTGGGCGATTGGTCACGGGGAGACATCGTGCTTGATCTAGCTACCCGGTCTGAGATGAGCATACGAGAGTCGTCGGGGAGGGTTTCCAGCGGAGGGGCCAACACGTGGCCCGCGAGGTAAGAGGTGGTCGTCGTGAGGTAGGAGGTAGTGCCCAGGGGATACAAGGCGGGGCACACCAGCGGCTCGGGCCCGAGGTATCTTTACGTAGACTCGGCCGAAGATGCGGATGCGACTCGGATGTAGTCGCGGTATTATATCTATCCTTGAGCATGATGCATATACGATGAAACGGACCCGGGGAGCTAAGCATTCATTTACGCCGAAGCCATTCTTAGATCGTTCGAGATAGAGACCCGGCCATTAAGAATTGCGCATGAGTTTCCCTTCCAGCTGGAGATCGTTGCTCGCGGACGAGTAGTGAAGATAGTAGAGTTACGATTGAGGACGGGGAGTTCCGGCGGATCTTATAGCTTTAGATATGAGGATTTTGATGTGGTTCTACGTATGGATTGGTTGTGTCCGCCATAGAGCCACATTAGATTGTTACAAGGAAGTAAGTTGCATAGGCCGAGGAAATTGGATGAGGTCAGGATTGTGAGGATTATCTTCACATGATCTCCATGTGACACAAAGGAAATGTTGCGTAAAGTTATCGGGGTTATCCCCCAAAACATGTGGTGGAGACGAGGGGAAGGAGGACTATATTGGATGAGGATTCCCATTGTTAGAGAGTTCCCGGATGGATTTAATGGCTGATATTGCGGGTTACCTCAGAGGAATTGGAGGTTCACCGTTTATTGATGTGATCGGGAATTTGAGCCCATTCCATTCATATGGATGGCTCCTGCGAGTTGGGGAGCTTAAGGCTTCGATTAAGGTATTGGAAGTAAGGGGATGCATTAGACCAGTACTGCTCCCATGGGGAGCTCAGTTCTCTTCGCAGAAAAAAGAAAGATCGGGAGTTTAGTTTGTGGCCCTTAGATTACGAAGGCTGGAATGGGTTTGATCGCAGTGTTATCACTCACCGATTGATGAGTTATTTGATCAACTCCAGGATCTGAGCCGCCTCAAAATGAACTTGGTCGGGGTATCATCGGTTGGAGGTGCAGGAGAGTGATGTACCCTAAGATTACATTGAGACTCACCTTCACGGGCATTATGAGTTTTTGGTGATGCCGCCATTTAGTTTGACTAATACTCCGTGACGTTTGTAGTTGATGAGCTGAAGTATTCCGACCGTGTTGGATAGATTGGTCATAGTTTTATTGATATTGATATACTAGTGCCATTCCTTCAATGCTAGAGAGACATTGGAGGAACATTCGAGCACACGAGGATTGTGTTGCGGGACTAAAGGGGCAACAGTTATATGTACTGAAGTTAGACAGTGTGGTTTTGAAACACAGTAGAGAGTGTTCTCCTGATCTCTGTGATTTCGTTTGAGGGTGGTGTGGATCCCAGGAAAATGACTTGATGAAGTAGGAAGTGGAAACCACCAAGAATGTCGAGGTCGGGGGCTTCACTTGGTTTGAATTTTCTGAGTTTGTTGAGGGGTTCTCAGGGATACTTGACCCAAACCCAAGTGCGAGGAAGGATGTGAAGTATGATTGGGTGGCTTTATTGATAGAGTTTGAGTTGAAAGATATTGAATTGACTCTGGCTCAGTTCTAGCTTTACCCAATGGGAGAGATGGGTTTGTGGTTTATAGTGATGCTTCCAAGCAAGGCCTTGGTTGTGTTTTGATGCAAAATGATAGGGTGATTGCATATGCCTCTGACGACTAAAAGAAGCATAGGGAGAATTACCTACACGACTTAAGAGCTATGTGGTGTGTTTGCCTGAATATGGAGACATTATGTATATAGGTGGGTATTCCTTATGGGGATCTTTACGGATGTAAAGTCTTCAATATATTTTCACCAAAAAGAGTTAAACCTGAGACAAAGAAGATGGCTTGAAAAGTTGATTAAGGACTCACGGTATACTACTTTCAGTACCATCAGGAAAGCTATGTTTGCGGTGCCTTGAGTAGGCGACGGAGGTTCTTTGTATCTCACATGAGGATCGGGTTATCTTCAACTGTTGTTGGTCGAGAGCTTTAGGGGCGATATTGAAGGTTGCACGAGGATTCAAAGGGCTTTGTTTAGCCACATTTTGGCATTCGGGCCAGCTCCTAGTGGATCCCAGTTCTAAGCGGGCGTCGCGGGGATCACGGATGATTAAAAAGCAGGAAGAGATGAAAGAAAAGCGGAGTTTTCAAATTAGAGATGATGGCATGATAATTGAAGACGGAAAGATGTGTGTGCTAGGTATGGCGACACGAAGAGATATTTATGGAAGAAGCACATTCATCTGCGTATGCTATGCATCAGGCGGTACTAAGATGTCTGAGAACTTTAAAGAACATTCTTGGTGGAATGAGATGAAGAAGAGATCCAGAGTTTCGTTTCGGTGCCTAACGTCAGCGGTGGCGAGCATGAGGAGCTGGGAGAATCTGATTACTCCCTATTCTAGTATGGAAATGGGAAAAGATCACTATGGATTTTGTTCTGGTCTTTACACACTTTTGGGACTACCGAGAGGCGTGACCTTGATGCGGAGTGCCTGGGTGACATAACAAATCGATTAACGAGTCTGCTGTTTTTCTGCAGTCAGTATTTGAGATTCTTACCTAGAAAGGATTATGGCCAAATTGTGTGTAGATGGAGATAGTAAGACTACCACGGGGGTTCCATTTTTCGATGGTGTCAGATCGAGGACCTGGAGTTCCACATCCGGGTTTGGCACAGTTTTACAAATAGTGGTAGATGCTTTGTACATTTCGACATAGCATTTCGTCTCAGACGGATGGCGATGAGGAGGAAGGAGGACTATTCAGACGTTAGAAGAGGATATCTTTGAAACGTGTGATGGAATTTAAAGGAGGTTGGGATGCTCACTTGGCACTGACGGGTTTTTTTCTACAACACTTCTCAAACCGGTATAGATATATGCTCCATTTGAGCGTTGTATACAGGTTCCAAAAATGTGGGACTCAGTGTCTTTGGGATATGAGGTTAGTGATAGGCCCAGTAGGCCCCAGGCTTAGATACGAATCGCCCGGAGAAGTGAAAGTTGTTCGTGATAATAACGAAGATAGCGAGGGTAAGTGGAAAAGTTATGGAACAACCGTTGTAGGGCTTTCTGGTCGAATGGGTAATGGGATCTTTTGAATATTTCACCTTGGAAGGTGTGTTGATTGGGGGAGGCGAGGCAAGCTTGAGTGGGGACCATTTGGACCTTATGGGTTGCATGTATTGACAAAGTGGACTGATAACGCCAGGGGACGAGTTACCCCAGGTTATCAAGGACCCTTTGATACATTCCATGTATTGATGTGAGGAAATATATCACAAATCCTTCATGTATTGGAGCGGCCCGATTAAGTTAAAGAAATTTGACTTATGAAGAAACACCGGTCTGATTGTGTTGAAATAATAAAGTGATTCCATTAGTTAAAGTCTTATGGAAGAATCATGGAAGCAGGCTACTTGCCAGGTCAGAAGCTGGATTGCTGCCATCAATACCCTCACTTATTTTTCCGGATGGGAGTGTTTTCCTTTCCTTTCTTTTGGAGTTTAGTTTATTCATTTCGAGGTGAAATGTTTCTAAGGAGGATTTGTAATGGAACCGAATTATGAGCATTAAAGAGGAATTTCACAATTGTCATTTAGCAAAAGATTATGTAAGGCATAATTAAAATGAGATGGGCCTGATACCAGTAAATAAGTTACGATTGCAAGAGTGAGATGAGGGCTATTTACGAACAAAGGAAATAGCTTAAATATAAAATGGGAGAACAAAGCCAAATCATATTTTGGTCTCCCAAAATAGGGTTCCATAGGAGAGGAGAAAGAGAGCCAAGAGGAGGAAGAGAGGAGAGAAAGAAGGAGGAGAGAAATTGGGTATGTCTTTTGCCTTGTAACCATGGGTAGTGGTTTCTTAAGCTTTGGTATAGGTGGGTACTCCTTTGGGCTGGGTTTTGTGCAAAGATCACATAAACCTTTGAATTGTTAGGTATGAGTAAAACTTCATTGGAAAATACGTATGGAATCATCAAATTATGTGGTTTTATAAAGAGTGGTGTGGACATAGGTAGAGGTATTCTTGGATTTTCACCAGGTTTTGTGTGGTTTGAGGTTCAAAGCACCCGATTCAGTGTTATGGATTCGTTTGGACCAGTTTTCCATGATAATTCTTGAGGTGTTATAGTTATACGAAGTTGTATGGAGAGAATTGGTAGCAAAGTGGCAAAAACAAATCTGGTATTAAAAATTGTGAGATTAACCGCGTTTTCACGTATGGGGTGTGCGGTACCTGAACAAGGTGTACCGGTGCCGTCTGAGTGTGCAATTACACCAATCTGATATGTACGGTACATGTTCAGTTATGCACGTTACATATGTCTCATCACGAAATATATATTTTTTATTAGCTTAATTAAACGATTAATTTTAAATGGTTTGAAACATTAAATGATTTAAGACTAGGTTAGAATAAGATTAAGAACTACATTAACGTCGCGTGCCTGCCACACAGGCGATATTAGATTCTGAGTGTGACTAAATTGAAGTATAATGTTGACTATCGATTACTTAGGTGATTAATATATACGTCGTGTCGTTTAGGTTGTAGGTTGTTCTAAAAAGCGAGCGGAAAAAAAATTATGTAGACCTTGCTCCGTTCCCCAGCAAGCAAAGGGTGGTATTAAACTCATTTTCCAAATACTAGTGTATTGACAATGGCCCCAGTATATATTGTTTTGCACTCATGGCTGGTTTTGATTATTACCTGACCAATTCTGAAGCTGTGAGCCTCAGGTGACTTTGTTGAAAGCTAATGGTTTTGGGTTGACCTTTGTTTTGGAGAAACGTGGTTTTAAGTTGTAAGGCCATTTCAAGCAAACGAAACCGTGAAATTAAATGGTTTTGAATAGGTAAGCCATTTTTCATGAGCAGAGCGAGAGAATGGACGATTACCATGAAAACCATTTTCAAGGCAAACAACGAACGAAGCAAAGAATATTTGCGGCAATTCCCTAGTCTAAGCCAAACCGGCCGGTTCATTATTTCCGTCGTTACGTTGGGTTAAGGATCTCATCCATTCATTGTAGTTTTGCACGGTCATCAAACGGACCTTACATCGCCACGGGCATTAAAGAGCAGTGACTTGCATTATGGGAGTATATAAGGTTAAGAGCTCTAAATAAATTATGGTGATGGCGCGACACGAGATTGATTCCTCTGCCCCACCGGAAAAAAAGGTGATGCAGACGCCGGTCCAGCTTCCCGCCAAACGCGATTTGAAACCACAGGTTCCGGTGCCGCTTCGCGGTCTGATAACCAAAAATAGGCCTCCGATGGTTAATGTTTGCAAGCGCAATACTCAGTTTGAAAAAATCCGGCCATTGGTTTTAGGTACTTTGACTTACGGAGGTTTTAAAAGCAAGCGGTTGAGCCCGGGCTCCCGTTTACGATTTCGCGATCGATTTGAGCCAAGCTCAGTGGGATTTTCATGCAAGCGGTTGATCCAGGCTCAGTTTATTGCTGAAAGCATGCGGTTGAGCGAGCTCCGTATTTGTAAAATGCTGAGAAACTTTTAAAGCAAAGGTTTGTGAAAGTTTAAGCTTTTCAAGCAAGATAAAACAACAAGCAAAGTTTTGAAGTTTTATAAACTTCTAAGCAAGTAAGTAATAAGAGTTTTATAAGCCTTTAAAGAGCTCTACAAAGCAAGCGACGAAAAGTTTGGAAAACTTTTAAAACAGCCAATCTGGCAAACAAAGCGAAAGAAAAGTTTTAGAAACTTTGACAAGCAAAGCAAAGTAAAGCTTTTGGAAAATATTGTAAAGAAAGTTTTCTGATTTTGAGGTTTCAGGAAAAGCAAAACCTTTTATAAAGCATACACTCCAGCGAGCTTCGTTTAGCTCATTATTTTGTGTTTTAAAAACTATTTTCCAGTGCAGATGCCTTGTGAGGCGGCTGGAACGCGATGGGGATTTGTCGTGATGCACAAAGTGCTGTAAATTAAGAATTATTTTGTAAGAATATACCTTGAAGTTGTATAATGGAACATATGTATGTACATAGAGTAGTTTTGGGAGAATGTGTTGGTATGCTGGTTTGGATATAGTGTAAATTTGGATGTATACAGGATTTGGTATTATCTTTTATGCGGCCGTCGTCTTGCCCAGTTTTTCTATTTGCTAAGATTTTCAAATCCTAAGTTATATAAATAAAGAAAAATTTTTTATGGGAGGTTTTGGCAAGCAATACGGCAGCTTCACTTAGGGAGTTTCTAGTCGTTAGAGGGTATGACTGGGGTTTCTATATGGAGTGGCCAAGCACGCCCGCCATGCATTGGGGTGGGGGGTGTGTCCAATATAGAGTCATGTATCGAATAGCCAATAATAGAATAAAAAAGGAAAACGAGAAAAAAAAAGTCAAAACGGGGAGGGAGGCGTGAGGGAGAGAGAGGGATTTTTTCTTTTTCTTTTAGCTTCTCTTTAGATCTACAGTGGATCGTAGGTTCATGTCGGAGCAAAGAAGTCAGGGGTCCACGTATCGAGCTACGCGTGGGCACGAAATCTTAAGCGTTTCGTCAAACTCCAAGGGGTAGAAAATTTTCTTACTTGTGTTATTTCTATCACATGAGGTCATTGAGCGACTTAGGATTGGCTTAGAAGGGTGAGGTTGTAGCTTTACGATCCAAAATATTTGGATTAGTAAAGAATTTTAGAATTTTTGGGACTGTTTTTCGAGACCAGTCGGGTTGCTTTAGGAGGGGACTATTTTCGAACAATGCAGGTTGACGCACCGGGACTGTTTTCGGATAGTCCGGACAGGATTTTCAGAACTATTTTCGGGCAGTCCCGGATTGTGTTAAGGTTTGGTTTTGATCCCGGGACTTACCCCGGGTTTATTTTCCATCGGTCGTTTGGTCTTGGTTGAGCGTAGGGGCTGTTTGGATGGCGTTTAGAGAGCAAATAAGCGTTTTTCTGGAGTTCGCGCGCCTCGCACTCCGTGAAGCCTCCAATTTGGACACAAGCCATAGCTTTGCGTCGAACTCCGATTCGGGTGTTCTTGGACTCTACGGAAAGCCCCTTGAGTCTAGAATCCGGCCATATACCTATAAATGGCATTTGGAGCCCACATATTTTTGAAAAGTTTAATTGTAGCACCAAGTGTGCAAGTTGCTTGGTTGTGATGATGCGTGTGGTCTAATGTGTAGGGTAAAAGTGGAGGCAGAGAAATTGTGAAGTCGTGCTCGATTATTGTAAACGGAAAAGTGAGTGTTCTAAAATTTATTTTTAATACTAATTGGATTGTTTATAAATCGTTTCAGATTTGTATGTTATAGTTTTTAATTGTTAAACCATATTTTAAAGCTTATGGTTTTAATTTGTTAAACCATATTTTAAAGCTTATGGTTTTGATTTGTTAAACCATATTTTATAAAGCAAGCAATATGATTTATTAAGCAAGCGAGCAAGCAAGCAAAACTTATATTTTATAAGTTAGGCCTTAAGAAATCCCTAGTCTTAAGCAAGCATTACAAGTCAAAGGTATTCCGTACGTGCATGGGGAAGTTAAGACATGATTGCATTTCATTTTATCTTTGCCTGGTTGGCAAACTTAGCTCATGCATTATGACATATTAGGAGGATCGTGATGGCGCATGCCCGAACCTTAGGGGTTAGTGAGCTAGCTTATTACGTGGTGATGGAGCATTCTACCATATTTGCCGGAATAGGTGATGTGGACACGAGGTCCTTCCACCGGCATGATTTAGGTACAAGTTTCCCGTGTTTACTACGGTACAACAAGCAAGAAAGGCCTCCAGTGGTTGATCATTATATTTTTAAGCATTTTATCTGACAAAATCGACCATGAAATAAGAAGAAATGGCATTTTTCGAAAGCTTGAAACTTTGATAACCAAAGCAAGCGGGTTTTGAGGAGTGTTTTTGTAAAAGATCGTTTTTACATTTTTTAGACATTTTTAGAAAAAGCAAGCATTTTATAAAGCATACACTCATGAGCTCTTTTAGCTCATTATTTTCTGTTTTAAATATTATCTTCGTACAGTCGTCGGACTATTTGGGACAAGGTCCTCACGATTTTTAGTTATATGTACTTTATTTACTCACTAGCCCAACATATATTTGTAAAGAAAATGTAACTAACTTTTGTTGAAAATACATTAAACTTGTATAGTTATGCATATGTATGTGTACATAGTTTTGTTTATGAAAATGTGATGAACTACGAGGAGGCTCTCTTTTGAAAGAAAGTGTTATTAGTTGCCATATTTTAGAAGTGTAAATTGTATTTACAGGGTTTGGGACTTACTATATGTAATTTGTTATCTTTCTTGAAATTTTTTATAAAATCATAAGTTTAGAAAATAAAAAATTTTATCTGGGTTTTTCGACCAAGCGACACGACTTAGCTTTATAAAACCAAAGGAAAATTAAATTTTTAAAGGGTCACCCTTCACATTGACGGGGGTACCCTTGACTCCCGGTAACCTCCATCGAGCTTCGCTCGGTAATGAGTTACCATGAAGCTAGCGGGTTAAAGCTATGACGTCTTTGGAAAACGTTGGTTATAAAAATTTTCACTTTTCTATCAAAATCACACCTTTAGATTTAATCCGAAAGCATACGACTACAGGTGGTTAAGCCCGAAATACAGAAATCACCTGTATAAAAAAATACACTCTAATATTTTAAAGAAATCGACTACAATATAAAGGGACCTGCGGTCCTCATCAAAATATAAGATGATAAGTCGATCCGACATAATTTCGCCATAACCTGTTTTTCTCAAAACCATACATGCATATTTTACAAAAGATATTTACATATACAAAATGTCACATTTTAACTTTTACTACGTTTACTTTACACCTTATCTTATATATAAATACAGCACCTTGTCTACGGCGGGGATCCACGAAAAGGTCTTTGACTTCAACACACACTTTTTAAAAATTATTTAAAAACAAAAAGCGTGAGCGAATGGGATCGGTAGGTCTTATAAGTTCTAAATGTTGATGTCTACATTTGTACCTCTAATATGAAAATATGTACATAAATGGTTGTAAAGAAAAGCGTTAATGATAAGCAGAGTTTTGCTATGTAGAAAACCATTTAAGCTGACTATAACTGTGAATATTTTTAGTGGTGGTTAATGTCTGAAGTCTTTATCGCGTAATCAGTACCAACCATTGTGACGTTTCTAAATACTCTGAACTTGTGATGCCACGGAACCCAGAACTTGGCATGGTCGTGAACCTCGAACACTACGGAGTCTAATAATATGAATTACGGTGAACACGGCGGGATCTATAAGCATAATGGAACCTTGGAACGAAAATGCGATGATGGAACCTCAAAAACGAACACCTCGTCACCATATACTATGTCATTGATTTAACCTATCTATATACGAATGCGAGGGCAACTCACTATATAAATATATACTATATCTAACCCCCAATTGCCGACTAGGCAATATAGTTAGTCATAATGTCCCATAACTACGCCATGCGAGTAGAGACCATCGGCCCGGAAGCGGTACATTGCCATGGGGTTTTGCTAAACCAGGCCAAACTGTTTCTTAAGTAGTTTATGCTGAGTATAACAAGTGGGAGGTAAAAAAAAAGGCTTTACTCATTACATTGTATTTTCAAAGCACTTTACAAACTTGTAATTTAAACACTTTCGTTTTCTAAAACGATTTTGAGTACTCACCTTTTTCTTGACTAATTTCTTTAAATTCTTGTTAAGCACTCTAGATTATCGTCGGATGCTCCAATCACGTACACAATCCATACAAACTAGGAAAATGCCCTCAGTTCAACGTTTTAACCATAAAACATACACAGGGCTTTCAAAGCGACTATATTGAAGCGAACCCCATTCTAGCAAAACTTTACGTACTAGTCCATTACGTCAAGGACATCGATAATATGATGTGAATTGACGAGAATGTCCCACACATTTTTGGTGGGTTCTGAATATTCCTGACAGGGACTTTACATGGGAGTCTAGAAACACCCAAAATATTTCTAAAGAATTTATGTTGGGACTATCCAAATAAAATCACAAATTTCTTGGCTGTAAAACTTGATCTGAAATTCAACCGGGCTGTCAGAACACAGTCTCAAAAGTCCCTACGCTGTTCCTAAACCAGTCTAAAAATTTTGGGACTGAAGTTTATGACCTTTCACACAACCTCGAAATTTTTTAAGCCATTACATAGCATTTGAGCTAAAAGCTAACTCAAGTGGAAAATTCCCTACCTTTTGGGTTTGCCGAATGGTAGCTTTGGTACCTACCGTAGCTCTGGTCGCGTGGGCCAACTTTGGCTTACGCTCAGGCCAATCTACGGCTTGATTTCCGTAAATCGAGAAAGAAGCGAAGAGAAGAAGAAATTAAAAAAAATCTCTCTCTCACCTCACGCACTCTACATGCATCGAGTCTGCCATTTAACTTGCATTTTTTTTTTTATCTTTCTTTAATTATTATTATTTATTAAATAAATGGCTTCCTATTGTGCCTCATTAGGTTCATTTTTATGCCTCGAAAAAATTTATTTCTTTTCAGTTTACTTTATTATGTAAATGAACTTAGATCGTCATTTTCCATTTCCGATTTATATAAAACTCATCCCAAGTCATCAACACAACTTATCACCCGTAATTTAAAGATTCAATCGCCTGAATTAATAAATTTTTCCAGGGTCTGATTTGACTAATTTTGACTATGAATGATTTCACACATCCACATCTAGAATTTCAAAGCTTCAACTATGGTAATTTATTATTATTATCCTTTAACTAAGAACAATTACCTCCACTCTTCTTGAATCTGCAAAGTGCCACTCCCGGCAGAAGCCATAATCACCCCTTAAACAATCAAAATCTATAAAACAAAAGAATTACAGCCTGAGCACATACATACGATACCGTACACCCTCTCGAGACGGTTGCTACAACAAACATATATGTTCCTAATCAAACATTCATAATGATGCGATGAGAATGACCCACCCACCCCTTGCGCCTAGCTCACTAACTCCTCACAATATGCTCGTCAAACAGAAACATCGCTTTCGCACAAAGATTTTTTCGTTTTTCTTAAAAACTCATACCTGAGTTTTTGAAATATATCGACTACCCTCCAGGCCAATTCCACTGGATCATTTTTCCAACAATATGTCACCAGATGAACTCGTCGACAACCTCTACAAGGCAATTCTTCTAAAAATCTTCCCTCAAATTTTCACAAATCATTTTCATGTCATGCACTCACCCGTGACACCTCACCCCGGTCCACAAGAACCGTCAATCCATAATAAGTGATGCTCAAGACCCGACGCCACTTCAGACCCAGTTCTCTTTATACTGAGAACTTTACCCCAAACAGCACTCGATATACCGGTCCTAAACAAGGCACATTATATCCATCACATGATATATAAGATGGATGTAATGGCCTCTTAGTCATAACCGATATCATCAATGTAACAATTAACTATGTCCAATAGTTACAAGAGTTAATATGTTTTTACTCTTATACAACACATACATTAAACTTAACGAAGTTCTAACACATGTATACATCATCAAAGCTACTAACCCGCTCTTCTAATCCTCTCAGTCCCTAGGACGATCACCCTCTGCAGACGCCCTGCACCTGTAAAATAATATCCTCACAGGTGAGCTACTGCTCTAACAGTAATCGCTCATGGGCTACTCTCCACCTAAGTGCAAGGTAAATGCCCAATAAACATACATTCAAGCAAATGCATGATCCTACTTGAATGTCTACATGACCAACCTGCATCCCAAATCCTCACTGACTCTCTCTCTTACACTCTCGCCTAAGCCACGATGAGAATTCATTGTTTTGTTAGTTTGTGGACAACCCTCCGATGTGATATACCACCAATTTCTCCCACTACTGATATATTGATTTCCAGACCACACCTCCAATATGATCACTGTCGCCTCCGACGATTGATATTTTTAGTTTGGACTACCCTCCGATAATTAACATTTTTAGACAACCCTCCGAACCGTTTTCTCTATACTCATCTCATGCACTCACTCCTATAGTCCTAAGGTGTTCCAGTGCATATGGAATGCATGTATGCCAATTCCAATACAGTCTAATTCACATGTAAATATATAAACATGCATATATTTACAAAACAATCAATCCACACAATCATGTCATGCAAATTCTCATTTCATACATCAAAATTAGCTCACTTGGGCTAATGATCAAACACGGTTAAATTTAATTTAAATCAATTCTACCAAACACATATTTTCACAAAATATATTTTTGAGAATAGTCGCTTCAGAACAAGAAAACTCTAGGTTACTCGTCTTTCAAAGACAATTTTATCGAAATTCACTCGTGGAACCTGCCTACACCATTTCCGGCCTCAAACAAACCATTACATGATTTATTGAATAATTCATCACACATTTAACCCAAACAGTCCGTAAAACTGATACGGACTATTCGTGGGTCTCAAATCCAAGCATTTCAATTCCAAGGTTTGGAACCGATCAAACGGCCGTTCAAGAACTCACCCAACCGAAACATTGAAAAACACTTAAATAAAGTGCAAAACCCAAGTAGGGAGAAACCCCTACCTCTCGGAGTTTGAGGAAACTCCCTAAATCCGGTACCCACATGAAGCCCTCTCCGCGTAGAGCGCTTCCTTCTGTCCCAAAGATCGCCGATATCGATCGGCGATATTTAGAGAGAAGCACTCTCTCTCTAAAACCAAAATATCTCACCTCCCGTACGTCTCCCCAATCCCTTTTCCACGTTTTCTTGGTCTTTTCTATGCAAGAAGACCACTATTTGACTTTGTCCTTTTCCTCATTTAAGATTTAAAAAAATGTCATCAAGTGTCCTTCTTTTCCCGCTTTTGACATTCTATGACTATCTCGCCGTCCATTTTCACTTTCACTAATGCCACTCGGGCACACATAGAGTACGTGTTATATGTGACTTTCATCGCATCGAAAATCATTTTACGACACTCGAAACGCGATGCCTCGAAAAACATGTAAATTCCGACTATCTTGGAATTCTATGAAATTTACGTGCTAGCTAGATTTCGCGAGACGATTCCAATGGTGAAATTCGTTTCATCATCCGAGATCTAGAGAATAAATTCCAGATTTTTAACAAAAATTACAATTTTGGAACCGAAATTACGATTTTGCCATTTTTCCAGAAATTGGAATTTCTCGGGTCTTACACTCACACCTATTACTCTAGGTTCCCCGGTGCATATGAAATGCAATATGCCATTTCACAACAATTCATGTTAATATATTAATCATACATATACTAACCGAATTTATCCACAATCATCATACATGTTAATATATCAAGCATGCATAATTATATTAACGAGAAACATCAACATACCATGGATAATTATAATTGATACATATAATTCTCCTCGATGCACAACCCATGTTAATACATCATACAACATACATTAACATGTCATATTCACACTGCATGTTATTCACATAAGCCATAACACACAACCTAACTAGCTAGAACTAACCTGCTTGATTGGCCAATGTCCTCCACAGGAACATGGATGAAATATTGGCTCAATGGGCTTTCCATAGAGTCTAAGAACACCCAAACGAGTTCGATCAAGAAGTTATGACCTCCGGTTGGAAGTCACATGACTAGGCATTCAACAATTCGACAACCTACCGACCTGGTTCAATGCCCCTTTCCGGCCAGCTACAACACCCACTTCCATCCATAGACATTCATCTAGAATCTTGACTCAATGGGCTTTCCATAGAGTCCAAGAACACCTGAATCAGAGTTCGGACGAAGAAGTTATGACCTTCCGAAGTTGGAGGTCACACATGACTAGGCAGCCTTACCCGGACAGCCTACCTGACCTGCCCGAACGCCCCTTTCCGACCAGTTCCAGAACCCACTGCCCTCCACAGAAATTAGGCTGGAATCATGACTCAATGGGCTTTCCATAGAGTCTAAGAACACCCGAATCGGAGTTCGGACGAAGAAGTTATGACCTTCCGAAGTTGGAGGTCACACATGACTAGGTAACCTTACCTAGACAGCCTACCTGACCTGCCCGAACGCCCCTTTCCGGCCAGCTCCAGAACCCACTGCCCTCCAAAGGCATCCAGGCAACATCTTGACTCAATTGGCTTTCCATAGAGTCCAAGAACACCCGAATTGGAATTCTGACGAAGAAGTTATGACCTTCCGAAGTTGGAGGTCACACATGACTAGGAAGCCTTACCCATACAGCCTACCTGACCTGTCCGAACGCCCCTTTCCGGCCAGCTCCAGAACCCACTGCCCTCCAAAAGCATCTGGATGCAATCTTGAATCAATGGGCTTTCCATAGAGTCCAAGAACACCCGAATCAGAATTCGGACGAAGAAGTTATGACTCCTTCAAGTCGAGGTCACACACGACTAGGCAACCTTACCCTGACGTTCTTAGCCGACCTGCCCGAACGCCCTTCCGGCCAGGGCTCCAGCGACCCACGCTCCAAAGGAATCCATGCAATCTTGACTCAATGGAAGCCTCGAGAGTCCAAGAACACTTGAATCGCACTGGACGAAGAAGTTAAGGACTTCGTCGAGGTCACACATGAATAGGCAGCCCTATCCGGCTAGCCTACCCAACCAGCACTAACCGGCCGGCACTAACCAGCCGACACTAACCGACCTGATTGCCCAATGTCCTCCACAGGAACACCAGAACACCAGAATTTCCATAGAGTCCATGAAACCCAGAATCGGACAACGGACGAGAACACCAGAATCGGACTACGGACGAGAAAGTTATGACCTTTTGAAGTTGGAGGTCATGCATGACCCTAAATTAACTGGACCCACTGGGTGACTCAAATGCGCGTATCTGTAAACAAGGTGACCCAACCGGACAACCCTTCCACTAGATTGTTCAGAGTAAACGGACTATAACCCTGGCATGAGGTCCTGATTCGAGAAATTCAAAAGCTTAACATCAAGTTCACTGATGTGGCTACAATTTACCTGAAGGCCTCACTACCAAATTCCCTTTATTTGCTACCCAAAAACCAGTTCTAAAGTTCGGTTAATGTGTACTACCACAATATAGCAACCTCCCATGGTTCAAAACACAACCAAACATTCCCCATAGGGCAAGACAACCAACACCATTATTCATTTTAACTCTAACACATAAAAATGGCACACAAGGACAATTGCGGTCAAAAATCGGTCCCGGACTGTCAGAAAACGATCTCGACATCTCTGATTTAGCTGTTTGAAAACCCGGGGTCTGGGTGGCAGCGTCAACCCGCGATACTACGTGGATGTCGAGATAACAGATACCACTCATGAAAACTGAGTAGAGTCTCCTTTATCTTTGGGAGCTCTACCCAGGTACAAAACCTGTCCCAACAATTTTACAATGACCACACCGGGGTCCGCATGCGAGTAAGCCAATGTTACTTGGGTCCTAAAATTAATACCCACAAAATACATCAACTATATATAATAGTTCAAGAGTTAATAAATTAATCTTTACCATATATATATCAAAATGTACAATTTCAATACATGTTATACAAAACGAATACCCCAGGTCACAACCCGACTTTCTTCTGCGGCCTCTGAGGCGAAGTCTTTGTCTGTTACACACTCCCATTACGAAATAGTGATCCCTGAATGAGGTGACGAAGCCTAGTAGTGACAATTTCCTACATGGGTTACTCCCCACCTAACTGCACATGCCATGGCAAACAATCACATTCAAGAAGCAATTCGCAGAACCTATAGAATGTCTACATAATCAATCCCATGTCCGAGGTCTGCGGGCTCTCATATGCCTAAGCCGGAGTCAAATAAAGCTCAGGAGTTTTTCAAAAACAAAAGCTTTTGTTCTCGAAGCTACTTCGAGATGCAGCAAATACGGACTCTCAGAATGAAATTTGCTTTGGATATTTGCAAAGCTTGATCGTAGGTCATATAAGAGGATAATTTGTTAGACTGACTCTCCAAGAAGCGATTCTTTGGAAAATCTTCTGTCGAAATTTCTTTCACAAACATTTTCGTTTTTTTTCAATTTCATGTCATGCACTCACTCTAATATTCTAGGGTGCCAGGTGCATATGGAATGCATGATATAATCCCAACAAACTCATGCTAATATATAAAACATGGCATATACTAACATAATTGATCCCACATAAATCATGTTATGCAAATTCTGTCAATAACACGAAATTAGCTCACATGGCTAATTAGCACTTAGCTCCTAAGCAATTTATTTTGAATCACTTACAACACACATTTTCATACAGGGGAAAATCTCATCACTATTCATGAGCAGTGAAACCCACCGGGTTGGCAAGCATTCCGCGGCCCTGGTAGGATTTTCTCCGCGAGTTCAAAGGTTTTGAAACTGAATTTCTGACTCAAATCAGAGCGCAGGTATCCTTAACCATAAAGCATGGCTCTTAGCCAAGAATAATCAAACCACATAGGAAAAGATCCCTACCTCTTGGGTTTTGAGAAACTCCTAAATCGATGTCCGCCAGTAGCCCTCACGCGTAGATCGACTTTGCTTTGCTCGTGTTCGGCGCGGTCCGAGAACGGTCGCAAATATAGAGAGAATGAGCTCCTTCTCTCTCTAAAATCACAAAATCCTAACTCACTGCCCTTTTTTTGCTCTCCTGCACATTTTTGGCTCAAAAAGGAAGAAGATGACTATTTGTTATTTTATGCGTCCGTGCGTTTTAAATTAATTAAAGCGTGTCCTTTTGTCTTGATTTTTGACACTTGGCAAAATCTGGTCATTAAATTTATCCTCTCACTAATCCGGCAACATATTATCACGCGAGGTACATATAGTATGTGACTTTTGTCACATCACATGTCTCTTACAAGCCGTTTTACGGCACTCGACACATGGTGCCTCGAAAAACGTGAAATTTCGACTATCTTGGAATTCGACGAAATTCGACGTGGTAGCTAGATTTCATGAGAAGATTCCAACGTTGAAGTCCATTTCGTCATCTAAGATCTAGAAAAATTTGGATTTTCACCAAGAAATTATTGTTTACTTTTTCGAAAATTCGATTTTAGGGTTTTACACTATTTGCTTGTCGTCTTGGGGCGGTTCACCACCGACCACTCACGGCCTCACACAACCCATGCCATTTGAATGACTCTTAGGCGGATTAAACGTGGGAAAAAAGCCTGCCTGGGTTTTGTCGAAACTCGACTTTGGTCTCATCTGAAGCCCCTTGTTGTGAGGATAAACTCTTCCTCTTTGCTCACCTAGCACGTGGTCAGTCGTCGGGAAATTTAGAGAGAGAAGATGGAGTCTCTCTCTCTAAAACTCTCTCTTTCTTCCTCTCTTTCTTTTACGCTCTTTTCTTTTCTCCCATCCCATTGCTTGGTCGAGATGGGCTAGAGCTTGTCCGCTCGCGCCCACGCATGTCCCGATTTCTCATTGGCTCTTCTGATTTCACTTATCTTATCAAATCTCTTGCAGATTTCCCCTCCGATGACATGAGTATCGTGTTACATGTCACCTATAATACGTACTTGAGCTCATTGTTTGACTTGCTCCACGGCTGACGTACTTTTTCCCGATGTGAGCCGCTCAAAGCACGCCACGTGTCGCGCGTCACTCTGGTGCCTCGAAAAAGCGTGAAATTTTAGACAATCATAGAATTTGCGAAATTACGTAGCGATAGCTAGATTTCACGAGACAATTCCAACGATGAATTTCGTTTCGTCATCCGAGATCTAGAAAAAATTCCAGATTTTGACCGAATATTACCGTTCATTTTAGAAAATTCGGATTTTAGGGGTTTCCTGATGAGTCTCAACACATGAAGTATGGGTGTAATATCGGGGCTTGCCCAGATATTCGCATATTTGTTGAGTTGACGGGACCTCCGAGGTTTTGGGGTGTGCACATATAGCGTGTCTTGACGCCCCAATGAGCAGGGTCGGATTATTGCTTACGTCGGCTCGCGAATACAGAATGAATGTCGGGTTACAGAAACACTCACCAGAAAATCGATGATCTCCTTTATCAGGGAGCTCTAAGTACAACACACATGAAACTTTGTCTGACAGGTCCAATATAATCACATGATCTGAAATATGGATAAAAAACGGCCTCTTGGGGCTATCTTACCAATACCCGAATTAAATACCCGACTATATCGATAGTTACAGAGTTCAAATGTTTTGCTCTTACCTGACATATATTAAAATACTCGAATTTTAATACATGTAAACATCAAAGAACCCTCGAAGCCACACTCAGGCTTTCTTAGCTAAATCTCGGCCTCCTAAGACAGAGAGCACCGTCCCTTACCGCAGCTTCCTGCACATGTAAAAATAATATCCTCAGCGGGGTGAGCTAATCTGCTCCGATAGTGGAATGCGCCACTAAGAGTGTTACTCTCCACCTAAGTGCGGTGCAATGTTCCAAAATAAACATACATTCAAGCAAATGCATGATCTCTTGAATGTCCCATGTAATGAGCTGGATGCAGAGTCCTCACGAGCTCTCTCACACTACTTTAGCCTCGTATGAGGTGTGTTTTGTTAGTTGATGGAATGACCCTCAGATGAATATATATCAATTGGGGTACACTCCGGCTTGATTGATATATTATTTGTTTTTGTGGACTACCCTACGATGAATATCCCGATTAATTAAAGCTCAGACGATTGATATTGTTGGTTGGACTACCACCCTCTAGATAGTAATATTTTGAGACTACTTACTCAGAATTTTTATATAGACTGCAAATCTCATGCACTAACTCTATAGTCACAGAATGTTCAGTGCATATGGAATGCATGTATTCCAATTCCAATACAGTCTAATCACATGCAAATATGTAAACATGCACATATCCACATAATATCCAATCACACAATCATGCCATGTAATTAATCAATTCATACATAAAAATTAGCTCACTTGGGCTAATGATCAAACACGAGCAATTCAATTTGAATCACTCGATCAAACACATTTTCACACAAAAATGATTTTAGTCTTCTTCTAGGAATAGTAAAACCTAGGGTTCCTGAGTTCCACATCACTCATCAATTCATTGGTTCACTTTGTGAACCGCATTTCTGGCCATTTAAGGCCTTATACAAACCCGCAGTACAATCCATGGCATGAATCACACCCTTAGACACTGAGCAGTCATGGCGATCCACGGACTATAAATTTGAGTTCATAAATCCAACAATTGGTCCCAAGTTTTAGGACCCGATCAGCGACTTTCCCTCACGGCCTCATTCGACTCAAACATTTACAAAGTATTTAAAGAGAATAAAAACGCAAGTAAAGGAAGAAGCACCACCTCTGGGTTGAAACTCCCTGCATCACGCGTACCGCGAAGCCCTCTCCGAGTAAGCCGAGTTCTCCTTCTTGTCTCGAGCCGCCGGCCAGTGGATCGCCCGTATTTTCTAGAGAGAAGTTTCACTCTCTCTCTAAAACAACCAGCTGCGCATTTTGGCTTTCCGCTATAAGTTTCTCCACTTTCCCATTTCCGCGTTTTGTTTTTAACTTTTGGAGAAGACAATCAACTGTTGACCAGTTTTTGTCTTTTAGTTCATTTAATCAATTTAATTAATTAATTCCTTTCTCCGGTTTTGAAGCGTCGACACTATCTCGACCGTCCATTTTCCATGTTTCTCTACTCATACCACTTATGACACATGAGTACTTTATTATATATGACTTTCGTCGCCATGAAAATGGATTATCACTGACACCCGACGCGATGCCTCGAAAAGTGTCGACTCAGAAATTGTTCCCGGTCGACGAAATTTTGCGTGCTAGCTATATTTATGTGAAACGATTCCAAGGTGCAATCCATTTCGTCATCAGAGATCTGAGAATAAATTTCGGATTTTTATCCAGAAATTACTATTTGTAACGAGAGTACGATTTTGCCCTTTTCCAAATTGGAATTTCTCGGGTCTCCATTCTCGCCTCCTCGAAAATTTGTCCAGTGGACAATACAAACAATCACATGCGTATGCAACGTGCATTCTACCGTATGTAGCAGTCATTTAAATACTAACTGACTAAGTACGTACCTTCATCCCTAAACGAAGAGATAGGTGGCGCATCGTGTCCTCGGCTCCCACGTGTACTCCTCCACTCCATAATTGCCTCATAGTACCTTCACTAGCCTCATGGTCTTGCATCCTTAAAAACGATCCGCATTCTCCGTACTGCTGATCCTCTCAGAAGATCCCTCAAAAGTGTCAACCTCCAATTTATTGTCACCATGGCTGGATATGGAATTATATTCGGAGCATGGAGGCGTGAAAACACCTCGTGGACACATCTTTGGGCCAGTAACGTAACCGATGCATGGCAGTGACTATCCTCTTGAGTATATCGAAAGGCCCGATGAACCTCGGCTTGATAGCTTCGGCATCGAACGACCCTCCCTCTTAGGCATCACCTTGAGAGACATGATCCCCAACCTCGAACTCTAAGGGTCGACGTCGCACATCTGCATAGCTCTTCTGCCGGCTCTGAGTCGTGAAAAGACGTTGTCGTATCAAGCTCACCTTCTCGGAGGTGTCTCTAATCAGATCAGGACCAGTGATGGAGCTCTTTCCCACCTCGGTCCAACATTACGGTTATCTACATGGCCTCCCATACAATGCCTCATATGATGCCATCGTAATGCTCGCCTTTATTAACTGTTGTTGTAAGGCAAATTCACCAGGAGCAAATGCTCCTCTCGGTGCCCTTATGATCAGGCATGCTCGTAGCATGTCCTGCAATACGTATAGTCCTCTCGGGCCGACCATGCATGCGAGGTGGAGACCAGTACTCATGCGTCGGCGTATTGCCCATAGCCTTTGGAAACTCTTCAAAAGTGTGCCATTAAACCTCGAGTCCCTATCGACACTAGCGGATGCGGGCTCCATGTAGCGGACTATCTCTCGAATGTATATGGCGAAGGAATCTCGAGGCGAAGGTCTCCACACGGTAGAAAATGTCTTGGAGCTTAGTGAGTCGGTCCACTATCACCTATGCAGCGTGCCTTACCAGCTGCGTCCGTGGCAAGTGGGTCACAAAGTCCATCGTGTGACGTGCTCACTTCCACTCATCCACCCCTCGATAGGCGAGTAGCCTGTGTGCGGTACCATTATAACACATTGACATGTGGGCGTGTCGAACAAAGTCCCCCTGCGTCTTTTCATCCCCTCCAATAGTGCGGCGGCGAAGATCACGGTACATCTTCGTGCCACCTAGATGCCGCGACAAATCGAGGCCAGTGAAACTCTGAGATCTCCTCTCTCAATCGGTCATTGGGGAACCATACCCGTCCTATGCCAGAGACCATCTACGTGAGCGGTCAGAGCCCTCGTCACTGTACTGATTGTACTCGGTCCCCACTGATGGACACTATCTGCGTCCTGCCTTGCTGGGTTTCAATCACTCACTAACTCAACGAGAGCGGTGTAGCCACTAAACTCCCCAAGGTACCCGCTGATGCGCTCCATTTGTGCGTAGCCCCTATTGTCCCAACGATCTGGAGCATCTGCCCTCCCCAGAACATCTGGCAGCCTTCCTCGTGACTTAGGCGGAAGTGCATCGGCCACCACATTTGCCTTACCGGGATGGTAATACAAAGTCGTCTGTCCTCTCGGA
The DNA here is from genome assembly GCA_016808115.1 of Tetrastigma voinierianum. Classification (NCBI taxonomy): domain Eukaryota; kingdom Viridiplantae; phylum Streptophyta; class Magnoliopsida; order Vitales; family Vitaceae; genus Tetrastigma; species Tetrastigma voinierianum. The sequence continues at coordinate 120,209 of JAEQBH010006127.1, forward strand.
ACTCATCCATGCAACGTTGCCTCATATTGAGGATCCCATTGCGTGAACTCTTGGGGACTTTTATGGTGCAGTACACCTGGGAACTCTGGCCATATAAGTAGTGGCGCCTTTGATCCTTCAAGGCGAAAGCTCGGCACTGACTCCCAGTAGGTGTGTTGGGGTAGTGTGCTCGTGATTCTTCAAGCCAGCGAGAACCATAAGCTACTACCACTCGGTACGCATCAAAGCACATCCCAATGGCGGCTCTCGGCATCACACTTGTGTACCCTGTCCCCTGTCGGGAACTATCGAGATGGGAGGCGAAGTAAGTCTCTCTTCAACTCCTGGAATGCCTCCTCGCATCGGTCATCCCAATCAAACTTGACCTCATAGGATCAACCTAGTCATAGAAGCTATTTGCTATCACAGAGAAATCCTCAATGAATCTCTGTAATACCCGGCCAATCGAGAAACTACGTATCTCGGCCGACTTCGATCTCTCTGACTCATCGGCTGCCTCGACACTTCTGGGTCGGCGGCCTCGATGTGACACCCGTGTCCCCGAAAAATCTCACCTCGATGGCCAAAACTCACTTACTAAGCGGCGTCACGGTGATGGTCTCTCAACAAGCGTAAGCGATCCTCAAGTGATACTCATGCTCCCACTCACGGCGGGAGTAGATCAGATGTCATCATGAGACTAAGACAAGAAGCGATCTAAATAGAGGGTTGAATATCCTATGCTTAAGAGATCCATGAATCTTTCTTGGCGCGTCGTCAATCTACAAAGACATCACGAAGTAAACTCAAAGTGCCTGTAGCGTCTAATATTTGTCTTAGGGATATCTATATCCTTGACCCTCAGTTGATGGTAACGGTCACGAAGGTCATCTTAGAGTAGACTCGCTCATCAGTGATCAACAAATCGTCGATCTCGGTAATGGGTACGATTCTTGATCGTAACCGGTTCAAGCGACCGGCAGTAATGCCGCGGTCGAAGGATCATGTCCTTCTTCTTCGCCAAATAGAACGGTGCCCCATGGTGAAGTATCGGTCTAATGAACCCCGCTTATGGTAACTCTTATAAGCGGACTACGAGGTTCACTGCTTATTTCAGCCAGTGCCGTCACATGTGGGTCGTAGAGATGGGTAAAGTACCGAGTGTAACTTTCGATACCCGAAGTCTACTACCCTCATGGAGGTAGTCGGGGAAGCTCATACGGAAAAACATCCACATACTCGCATACTACTCGAGGTAGATCTAAATGCGGTCTCCTCGTCCTCGAGATTAAGGCTACGCCCCTAGCGACCGCTAGCTAATCACGACACGGACTGCATTATTTCTTTATGCAGGGCAAGGAAATATCATGTTTGTCCCCTAAAATACCCTGCAAATTACCGTCTTGCGTGTGTGGTAACCCTCCTCACGCTCTAATCGATACTTGACCACATGGAAATTTGTCGGCAATCCATCCACTAGGATGACATCGAGACTTTCTGACATGTCATGATCCTCGGGGTCCATTGTGAGTTGAGGTCATAAATCTCCAACTCGCAATCTCGACCTATCGTCCTTATCCTCGCCCTAATCCCTAGGGGAGAACTCACATAAAATGGCTCCTCTAAGGTCTCAACCTCCTAGCTGACTATCTCTCACATGGTCGGGGTTGTCCCTGACCGTGGAATCCCGTATCCTATGGCGAAATCCTCTGATCACGGCTCGAATGGACATCTTCAGCCCATTCTCAAATATCCTAACCTTGGCCAAGTTTGTGGCCACGTAATCATACACCAATCGGGCTAACTCTGTGAACCTAGTCGGCATAATCCCATCACGATCATTGCCCCCTGCTTTGAACTCACAGGAACTCACGAGCTTTCGCGAGTCTCTGGAAAATACGTACATATGAAACGACTCTGAAGTGCATGTCATCGCCTCTAGGTCTCTGGGGTCCTTGCCCATTCCACCATGCTTGGGCTCGCCCTCCCAGGCGCGGAATCTGACTAACACGATCTGGTTGTATCGGAGGTGATCTTCATGGCCTCGATGCGTTCTCGATCTGCGTAAACCCGATGGTCTGCCAGTGGGGTCTCCTCGATTGAATGTCGGAGGGTGGTGCGCTCTAAATCTCTGGAGGTTATTAAGACCTCCTGACCACACCTTTATGCTGCTTTGTCGATATGACCAACGCAACACCTACGGCCTTAACAAGGCCTGCGATCAAATCTGGTATTTGAGTCGAATGTCGTGGGCGACCTCGGCGTCCTCGTCCTCTGCCAGCCATCTACACCAATCAACATGGCGTCGATATCTGTCTGATATCTCTCCAAGGCATAAACACAGCCCCAAGACACTAATCACACACAAAACCAGTGTATACATATCAAGTCCCTGCATGTATGAAGCAATGCAGGTGATTTATCCCTGAATCTAATCATTTTGATCACAAAAAAATTTTATTTTTTGAAAATTTTATTTAATTTTTGTCAAATTTTGTTTGATTTTTGCTTATTTTTTAATTAATTTAATTTAAAAAATTTCGAAAAATTTTGTGATGAACAGTGTTCATGAGCTTAGGATCCCAAAGCGGTGATTTCCGGAAACAATCTGAGTGAAAAACCGGTCGAAAACCAAGCCCGGTGCCGAGCACCATGTGGCACCCGAGCGCGCCCGAGGTGCGCCTGAGCTGATCGTATCGTGGCGAGCACGGCCGTGTCGTGGCCTAGGCCGACCCGTGTCGCCCCTGCGTTACGTGCGCGCGTGCCATGAGCCCGCGCCCCTGACCGTGTCGCGGGCGCCACGCATTGCCGATGTCGTGGCCACTGCGGCGAATGTATTCTGTCTGACGACCACTACCTTAGGCCCCCCCTCAATCACGATACACCTATTGTATCTTGACATAACACCTTAACCCATCTGATCACAATACACCATTTTGTATTGCGACACAATGGCCTAAGCCACTAAAGCCTGTTGTTCTCTCACGATACACTCAGTGTATTTTGATATAAGTCCTACCAAGTTGCATTCCCAAGCTGCAATACAGTGCAGTGTATTGCAATATAAACCAACCTGTTGCAATACAAAACCCTTAACCAAATCAGCCACCTCTTGCAATACGGTTGTGATACTTGTCTGATCCTCCCCCAAACGACCTCCTTCCGACTGAAATCTCGCAATACAATGATTGTTATGCAAAGTATATTTTTCACAATATTGTTTGGGCAGTAGCCCAAAACGGTTTCTGCACCAAAAAAAAAAATAATAAAAAAAAAAATATATATATATATATATATATATATATATATATATATATATATTCATTTTTCATTTCCACTCATTCCAGTTATTTCTAGCAGCTGGAAAAATCACTAAAAATCATTTTTTTTTTCATTTTCTTGGACACTCAATAAATTTATAAAAATTTATTTTACCTCTTTTTCTTCAATTTTACTACTTGTAAAATCTTAGAAAATTATTTTCTCCTTCTCATAACCAAATAAATTTATAAAATTTATTTTCTTTGCTTTAAAATTTCTTCTCATTTTCCAACAACCCAAATAAATTTAGTAAAAATTTATTTATTTAATTTTCTTGATTTTACCTTTGTAAAACCTTAAAAATTAAATTTCTTCACCTCTAAACCAATTAAATTTATGAAATTTATTTTCATTTCTTCTATTTGTTCCGGTTTTACCTTGTAAAAACTCCCAAACATATTCCAACACCTATGTGCTAACCACTTAAGCACACAAACATTTCACAACACATACAACATGGTATACACACCATTCATCAACATTCATATGTTCACACATCAATTATCAAACAATCACCTAAAACACATGCATGTAGTGTCCTAGTTTTATCCCGTGATTTTCCTAGGTAATCTCATACCTACACTTAACATCGAACCACACCTAGTGGTGATGTTTTTACTCGACTATGGCCTAAGCCCAAATCCTCAATCTCTAGGTTTCCATATACATATACTCCACATCAAACCACCTAGTGGTAGCGTATGCAAACCGAGCTCCTAGGTATTGCCGCCACCTAAGCTCGTGCAGTTGTGACGCCCAGGCAGGGGTGGATTGGTTGCCCGTCGACCCTCGAATACAGGAAGTGGATGTCGGTTGCCCGACGCCACTTGAATCGGGCAGAGTCTCTTTTGATAGGGAGCTCTGCCCAAGTCACAACACACATGAAACACATTTTAAGTGGTCAATATAATCACATGATACAAATATGGATAAAAACGACCTCTTGGGCCCATACTACAATACCAATTAAATACCAGCGTATCCAATAGTTCACAGGTTCAAATGTTTTACTCTTGCACAACATATATTAAAATGCTCGAATTTTAACATGTAAACATCGGAGAAGAACCCTCAAAGCCACACTCCGGCTTTCTTCTAAATCTCGGCCTCTAAGACAAGCCGTCTCCTCGCACGCTCCTGTGCACAGCCAAATAATATCCCTCGATAAGTGAGCTAATGCTCGATGGTGGAATCGCCTAAGTGGGCTACTCTCCACCCCAAGTGCGGTGCAATGTTCCAAAGTAAACATACGACTCAAGCAAATGCATGATCCTCTTGAATGTCTATATGACCAGCTGCAGATCCAGAGTCTCAGCCAGACTCTCTCACACTCGCCTAAGCCTCGTATGTGAATTATTGTTTTGTTAGTTGATGGACAACCCTCCGATGAATATATATCAATTGGGCTGCTCCGACGATTGATATATTATTTGTTTGTGGACTACCCTCCGATGAATATCAATTGGTCCGCTCCGACGATTGATATTATTTAGTTGGACTACCCTCCGATAATTAATATTTTTAGACTACCCTCACGAACCATTTTCTCTAGACTCATCTCATGCACTATCTATAGTCTGAGATGTTCGGTGCATATGGAATACATGTATGCCAATTCCAATACCCTGATCTAATCACATGCAAATATGTAAACATGCACATATCCACATAATATCAAATCACCGCAATCATATATATAATTAATCAATTCATACATAAAAATTAGCTCACTTGGGCTAATGATCAAACACGAGCAATTCAATTTGAATCACTCGATCAAACACATTTTCACACAAAAATAGATTTTCGTGTCACTATTCCTAGGAACAGTAAAACCCTAGGGTTTACGGTTCCATCACTCATCAATTCATTGGTTCACTTTGTGAACCCCGCATTTCCACCCGGCCATTTTACGCATATACAAACCCGCAATCGATCATGGCATGAATCACACCCTTAGACACCTGAAGCTTGATCCGTGGCGATCCACGAATTTATGGGAACTGAGTTCCGCCAAATCCCAACAATTCGGTCCCGAGTTTTGGGACGATCAACGACTTCGCGGCCTCATTAGCTCGAACATTTGCAAAGTATTTAAAGAGGGAATAAACGCCGTGAGGAAAACTCCTACCTCTCGGAGTTTGAGGAAGCTCATCTGGTACCCATAGCAGCCCTCTCGCGTAGACGGTTCCCTTCTTGTCCGAATAAGTCGACGGTCGGATCGCTGTTTCACCTGAGAAAGTTTCACTCTCTCTATATAACGATGACATGACTCACTATAAGTTTCTCCCTTTCCCATTTCACGTTTTGTGTTTTTAACTTTTGGAGAAGACAATCACTGTTGACAGTTTTGTCTTTTAGTTCATTTAATCAATTTAATTAATTAATTCCCTTCTTTCTCCAGTTTTGACATTCGGCACTATCGGCTATCCATTTCCATCATTTCTCTACCATTACTACTTATGGAACATGAATGCTTGTTATATATGACTTTGGTAACAGCTGAATCGTTATCTGACACCGAACGCGATGCCTCGAAGCGTGACTCATTGTTGGTCGGCGAAATTTTCACGATGCTTTTCGTATATTTCGCGGTGATTCAACCGGTTCAATCCAGTTTCATCGTCGAGATCTAGAGAATAAATTTCGGATTTTAACGAAGTACTATTTTGTGGCGAAATTCACGATTTTGCTCTTTTTCAAAAAATTGGAATTTTCTTAGGTCTTAAAAGTAATAGCCAGTCTTCAAAGTTGAAAAATAATAATAATAATAATAATAATAATAATAAAACATGATGAAATTTTGGATTGAGTCCAGATTATTTCCAAGGCTGAGCATAGCTGAATTTATGGCAGGGAATGACTAGTTTGTGTGGACTATTTTTGTGTGTAATTGCTGAAAATTTTATAACATGCTGAATGTGTTGTAAATATGTTCATATATTGGTGTTATATATATTAGCATGAATGGATGTAAATTATGTGCTTTCCATATAATTATCCATGGTACTTGGCATAAAGTACCGTTTATTAATTGTTCCAAGTAATGTTCATTGTACATGTAACATGAGAGATAAAAATGCGTGACACATTTTTCGTGTATATGCATGAGGCATCGCATTGAGTTGAGTGTGTGTATATGGTTATAATCATTCATCATTCTTAGTGAATGGATGGTGAGCTCAGCACCTTGGACTACGTCCGATGGAGTCTCACGGTTTCATGGCATAATATATATATATATATATATATATATATATATATATACACACACACACACACACACACACACACACACACACACACACCGTGTGTTAGACTCAACTAAGTAAAAATAGATTCCCAAGTTGAAAGACCTAGTAGTTGCGGTTATACATGATCCCCGTCGATGAAAGCTCGTAAAAATGTAGAAAGGCGTGTGTCATCCTGCGGTGAGAACCCAGAAATCCGTGGCCCACAAATGCCTAAACACATGGGATTTGATTAAATCAAATGGACATTGGATGTATATCCAATGAGTTTTTTTTATAAAACAAAATATTTTGTTTTGGAAAAATGGTCTCATTAGATGAAAAACTCCAATAGCGAGGGTTTTCACACTTGGCATAAGCATGTGTGAGGGAGTCGGTGAGGACTGAGACATGGGGCATGATGAGTCTCATCTCATTTCATGGCATGTAGGATTCCATTTGGGAATTGAAATATTCTTCATCTGAATGTTGATATTATTGTATTGTGTGTGAACATGACATTGTATGTGCACTTAGGTGGGAGTAGCCCTTGTAGGAGTTATCCTTACTGGGCATTGCTCAACCCATTGTGGGACCCCCTTTTAGGTGAAGGTTATATACAAGCGGTTGACCCTCATCCGAGATCACAGGTGTGAAGAAATCCAAACTGTGGCTTTGAGAAACCTTTTTGTAAGAAACTAGATTTTACATGTAATATTTTGTATATAAGAGAGTTGTAACTCGAACTCTTATGAACTATTTTGATAAATTTTAGCGACACCCGAGCAGGGGTCCCATTGACTACGATCAACTGCGGAAACTTTGTGTGTCTCATATCCTTGAGACCCATACATAGATAAAGCGGCCCTAATAGGGCCCATCATCATACTAAATCCATACGGTTACAAGACCATACATTTCTATAGATCTAAGAGTTATTACATCACTCCTAATACAAAACATATTAAAACTAGGTCGTTAATATATACACAAAACAGAATCAAGGCCACTTGATCCCGGCCCCGCCATAATCCCGACCTCTAAGGGCGTCATCTGCTGTACTTGTCTGTACACGAGGGGTCCCATGACGGGGTGAAGCTAACGCCGATAGAGATAAATCTATAAAGAAATTTATTTCACACCTAGGTGCACATGCAAATGATCCTTTCACGTCGAACCCGACAACGATAAAGTGCATACCGTTATCCTGTCCATGGAAAAAAAATCTACATGCATGTATGAAGGCGACGCAATACATGGCCCAATGCCGAGGGCGACCTCAACCCACCACTAGCATGAAGTGCGATGGGAAGCTCGATCGCGAATCCGAGTCGACTCCCATCACAACGCTCGTGATCTATGTGATATTTATTTAATCGTTTCGTGTCTTTTTGGGCAACAGAACTTTTCGGGGTCTCACCGCGGGTCTCTTACACCCTCCGACATTTTTCGGGCTTTCACCGGTGGATATGTTGTCTAACCAGGTTTTCAGGCTTTTCACCTGAGGGGGGTATCTATCCCCTACTTGCTCGCGGAAACACATTTCATTTTCCATTTCGTTTAGCACTATGGAACTCAATTTGACTTACGTCCATTCCCAAGCCCATGATTCAACACCAAATGCAGTGCCAAATCCCGGTACATGTACACACTCTCATATGTGTGGTGTTCACAGCACACAATCTGTGCAATTTGTGCCACTTGCACTCGGACCCACCTGACGATGTGAAAACCTCTACATGGACATTCTACGTACACTATGTGTGTGTGCTATGAACACTCATGTCTGTTAATATTTCATATATTTAACATACATGCCGGTCATGTTAATATTACACATATTCGAATCGATTACATCCACCTTAAGCATGCTAACCAGATTAGTTCGAAAATTCTGCATGGCATTCATTCAAGTAATAACAAGCCAGCTTTGATTTTTAGTCTTAAAACCCAGAAAATAACTTAGCACATGCAATAATCATATTAGTTCTAGAACATTACGCATGTTTGTCATGCATACAAGAGATACACCAAACTGAATTTTCTTTGATTTAAAACCGGCTGTCCTGCATGTTAGTCATGCATGAAAGCCCATAAAATTCTGCATGTTTTTCATGCATGTGTCTCTCAAACTGAGTTTTTCTTCAGGTATAAAAACCTACGGGCTGTTCTGCATGTTAGTCGTACGCCTGAGATATACTAAACTGAGTTTTCAAGTCACAAAAACCTAGAACATTCTGCATATTAGTCATGCATGAAAGCTATAAAAAATTCTGCATGTTTTCATGCATACAATACTACACCAAATTCAGTCTTCTTTAGTCTAAAAACCTAGAACATTCTGCATGTTAGGCATGCATGAAAGCCTAGGAAATTCAGCATGTTTTTCATTCATATAATACTACACCAAATTGGGTTTTCAGTCCTAAAAACCTAGAACATTCTGCATGTTAGTCATTTTTACAAGGATACACCAAACTGAATTTTCTTTGATCTATAAACCCAAAACATCCTGCATGTTAGTCATGCATGAAAGCGCATAAAATTCTGCATGTTTTTCATGCATGCAATAATATACCAAAATGAGTTTTCTTTAGTATAAAAAAAACCTAGAACATTCTTCATGTTAGTCATGCACACAAAAATACACCAAACTGAGTTTTCAGTCCTAAAAACCTAGATCATTCTGCATGTTAGTCATGCATGAAAGCCCATAAAATTCTGCATGTTTTTCATGCATACAATACTACACCAAATTCAGTTTTCTTCAGTCTAAAAACCTAGAACATTCTGCATGTTAGGCATGCATGAAAGCCCAGGAAATTCAGCATGTTTTTCATTCATATAATACTACACCAAACAAACTCAAGTCATTCATTTCAACAAATCAAGCACACAACACATGGACGATTTTTGTCCAAATCACACAACCCGGGACTGATTTTAACAGTCCCGAAACCCAGCAGTGGGCTGTCCACGGGCAGCCCACATGTCCAATCTCGGTTTCACCTTTTGGAACCGAATTTCTTACCCATTTCCTATCTTATAAACACCCAAGCATAATTTATTCCAACCTAACAGCCCAACCAGTTTCTGGACTGTCACGGACAGCCCAAAAGTCTCCAAAATTCCTACAATTTCGGTCCCATGTTTTAGGGCCGATCAACAGCCCATTCCCGGCATTTATTCATCTCAAGCATGCATTTTTATGCAAAATTTCCAGAATTAAAGACCCAAACAGCCCTCTAAATTTCTGGGCAGTCACGGCCATCTCATATTGGGTTAAAAAAATTAAATCAATTCGGTCCCAAGCTTTGGGACCGATCAAACGGCCCCTCACGGCCTCAAACCAACCGAAACATGGAAAAACCCTTAAAAATGGGAATAAAGCACTTAAGTGAGGAGAAAATCCTACCTCTTGGGTTGTCAAAGCTTCATAAACCCGGGGTCACGCGTAGCGCTCCGCGTGAAACGTTTCCCCTCTTGCTCGGTCAATCCAACGGTCCGTCGCGTGTATTTCTAGAGAGAGAGTCGGGAGACTCTCTCTCTAGAATGTGCATTTGCCTCACATGCAAGCTACTGGTTCTCCCTCCCCCAAAATCACGTTTTGCCTTTTGATTTAATAGAGAATGATTCTTGTTTACTAATTTGGCCTTATTATCATTTATTCCAATTAAATCAAATAATACCTTTATTTCTCCAGTTTTGACTTTCGGCACTATCTCGACCGTCCATTTCCATCATTTCTCTACTCATACCACTTATGGTACATGAGTACTTGTTATATATGACTTTTCGTCTGTCGAAAACCTTTTCACACGACACCGCAGCGTCTCTCGAAAAGATATCGACTCGTGTCTCAACAAGTGCGGGAATTTTGCGTGCTAACTAGATTTCGCGAGGCGATTCTAACGGTGCAATCCGTTTAGGTCATCGGATACAGAATTAATTACGGATTTTTAACGTAATTAAATTTTATGTCGAGTGCGATTTTCTTGTATTGAGAAATTGGGAATTTGCAGGTCTACGTTATAATGAGCTAGGGGATAGCACGTGAATTGGACGCGACCTCCCGGGTCGGGTGGGCGAGAGGGGTGAGGACCTATGATATAAGGCGCCTTTTTTTGTAAGGGCCCCACCCTGCTGGCCGCTCAGACGAGGGGGTGGTCCCACTCACAGGCCCACAGCTCCCGGGGGTTTCTTTCGCCTCAGTGGGCTCAGACACAGGGCCCATGAGCTTGAATGCCCATTCGAGGTAGTTCCTTTTACCAAGCGGGCTAATGCTTCCGGTTGGTAGTGGGGCTACCTCGGTATCTACTGGTCGGGGTCAAGCCACCAGCAGCCTTCCCCCAGCCAGTAGAATAACTGTGTCAGAACACGCCCTGGCGGAAATGGCTTCCGAGTGGCATTGCACTGACCTACCAAAATATATATGCATGAATGGATCTGATGAATGGAACATGATGCGGTGGTATCGAATATGACACCCGCCAGGTATTTTGGGCGTTGATCATAGCGAGACCCCGGGGCAGCCATAGATACGACAAATTAACACGGATGTAATATAATCTTAGAGTCAAACCTTTCACGAGACGAGAAATGGGTTGAATTTTAACTCATTTGATAAAGCCATGATAAAACATGTTTTTCTATTGTTAGGAAATATATACATATATTCCTATCGTACCAAGGTAAGAGAAGAAAATTAGTATATTAAAAAAACATAGATTTATTTCAACTTTCTATTTGCGTCGATTTTGTTACAAATGTGGAGTAGGACCACATTTTTACATGTGCCTTCTTATAGATTTCGATCAACACATTCTTGATATGTTCTTATACTCCTTTTGTCAATCAAAGATGTATGGGGCTTGAATTTCTTAGCCACAAGCGAGGGCCCGACCAAGGTCTCTTGCATCGATACCTACTCTTGCACATTCTGACGGCAATTATCATCTAGAATCTTGGATGGATGAAATATATGTTTATAGATTTGTAATCCACAGTTTGTTTTCACAACCCTTAAGCATTTAACCACCCTGGTATAGAAACCAACAAAGGGCTCGGGAGGTAGGATTTCACCAAACCATGGAACTTCCTTATTATTCTCATTCCATGGATCGTCATGCATGGTCATGTATTGCAAATAAGAAAAAGGACACCATCATTCTTTGGAATCACATACTCTAAACTACTTCATCTATTAATTATTTCAACTCAATATTCTCTTCCTTAATTGTTTCTTAGAATAAACTTGAGAATAGATGTCATGGAGGTAGGTCTGCATATTCACATCCATACATGTGTGTGTGTGTAAATATATATATATATATATATATATATATATATATATATATATATATATATATATATAGAAAGAGAGGTGAAGAGAGGTGAAATAATGCTTTTTATGTTATATATTGCATTTATTTACCTAATGGAAGTTTATTTTAATTTTATTTAATGTAGATAGTAAATGAAACATTTTTGTAGATAGATAGTAAAGGAGAAAGCGTTAAGATAAAAAACCTAATAGGATTTAACACACTTTCAAACTTGTCACATTTTACATTATTTTGAGGAATATTTTGGAATAATTATATTTACATTGTAATTTCTATTAACAATCTTTTTTTATTTGTACCAACACAGCCTTTTAATTGTACAATAGTAAAAAGATTACTAATAAAAAAATATGATTTATATTAGGATTTGACAGAATAACACCAAACCATATTATCACTATTGTAACATGCCTAAAGAAAAAAAGTGTAAGGTTTTTCAATTCTTAGTTTGTCTCTACTTTTTCTTATTCTCTTTTTTTCCAATTTCAATGGTAATACTTTAAAACTCTCTTTTAATAACTCTTTAACATCTTGGTTAGGTTTAATTTCCAATATGGAATTTCTATTTGTAAGAATCTTTATGTGTATTCTCTAGTTCAGGTTTTAGGGGGTGGTAAGTGTTTCTTTTCTGACTTTTTGTTTAGGCCTTCATGGCTCTCCTTGTATACATGTATATGTTTGGGCTACCTTTTGGCTATTTTTTGCAATATGATATATTCATACTCTTTGCCGATAAAAAAAAATCTATTTAATAGTTCTAATTTCATACATTTAGATCGAGATTTTCTCTGACTAAATAATGAAATGCTTCATATAATATATTAATAAAATTTTACAAGATAAATAATAAAGAACTTATAGTTTTTCTTCCTCGCTTTCTTTGTTTTGGTTTCACCTCTTTCAAAAGCCGAGGTTAAGTTTTTTCCCGTTAGGTTAGGTTTCTTCCATCTTTTCGAATGGGTTTTCTTCCTCACCATCATTTCCACCAAAATAATAAAGAAGATTTGATAAGGATTGATGGGTCATAATGGAAAAAGGGTTATAAATTTAAGTTTTTTTTGGAATTCTGGGACATATATATATATATATATATATATAGTTTTTGTTTTTAGAAAGATAGAATGGTAATTTTGGGTTATAGCTTTTATTATAATAATTTGTGTTGGAAATAGTGAATGAAATTAATGACATTCACTGAATAACTTTGTTAAGAATTCTATGAATTTCAGTTATATGAATTTAATGACGTTCAATGAATAATTTAATTCATGACATTCAATGAACAAATTTTAATTCAAAATTTAATGAATAATTTGGTCGAATTCTAAGGGTTTGGGAAGCTAAAAGGTTTGGTATTTCAAAAGGCAGTCACTCCTTTATAAAGGTTTTAGGTATTTCGATGAGTGTGTCTCAAAAAGGTCATGATCTCGAGTTTTCCTTCCTTCGTCCATTTGTGGTAATAGTGCGAACACATCATCCGTCCTTGGTGGAAGCAATGTGCTTTTGTGTCGACCCGATCGACAAATTTGCTTTATCTGGGAATAAGCGCCTTGGGAATCTCAAAGCACTAATGGAGAAGGCGAATTTGTCTCGAAAATTATTAATTTCACAATGCCTAGGTTTGTTCTCTACTTTGGTTTTATTTCTCTTTTACTTTTTATTACTTCACTTCTGGTTATTGGTGTTATTCGGGCTAACCATCTTTGTGCAGGTGCAAAATTTTCTAACAATTGGTACATGATCAAAGTTAAATAGGAATATTTTTTCTAGGATAAAGTATGCTTAGATTATTGTAATGAAGTGTTCCGATAAAATAAATGCAAAACCAAAAATTATCGGCAATTATCCTCGCATAAAAAAATAATTAGTGAAAATTTTCGGGGCATATGCCACCCACCTGCGCCTATGCTTAGTAGATGCATGTATGAAAGTGGGGCGTTATAAGCTAGAGTGGTTTGAGTATGACTATAGGCGATAGTTAATGCTTGATTATAATTATTGTAGTAAAGCGATTGATTAATGTTACATTGAAATAAATAAAAAATAATATATAGAAATTATAACAATATATAACTATAAATTAAAAAAATATGACAATTTTTTTATTTAACCAGAAATAATCTTATTTCATAAATAAATAAATTTATGAAAATTTTCCAATTATCTTTTGTAATATTATTTATAAATTTATGAAATACATTTCATTTTAATGATTATTTATAATTTCATAAATAAAAAATACTAATGGTTATAATCATAAATAAAAAAATATTATATTGGTATAACTATAAAATATTTTATTTATTTCATATATTACTTTTGTATAAAGGATAAATTTTTCATATTATTATATAAAATACAAAATATGATAATATTTATTTATTTATAATTTATGAATTAATTTAGAATATTATTTCATAAATAAAATAATATGAAATTATAAAATTTAACCATAAATAGTAGTATTTCATAAAATGAAATAAAATATTTATATTATAGATTTTATCATTCATATTATTATTTTACGAATATAACATGAAATAAATTTAGAACCACAAAAAAATTCATATTATTTCATATAATTTATAAGCTATAATGTGTCTAAAATCCTAAGAGGACTAAAGGAAATTTGGTATTTTAATAAGAGCGAATAAAAAGCTACCATTTGTAGCTTTCACATTATGACTTATTTAGCCTAATCGGCTATCGATTTGCTACAGAAATGTTACCAAGTAGCATAAAGGAATTCATTGGAGATGAATCACCTATCACCTCGACCAAGCACTCTCAAAGTCCTGTTCATAACTCAAAATATTTTATTAATTTGGAACATGTCATGAATAATTTGTGTGTATAATATTTTATTCTAAATCATTCATATATTTATTTTAATTATTTTATAAAACAATCATTAGAAGATAACATAAAGATGTTCTCAAAAATACATATTTTTCCTTAATTTGTATCAATTATTTTATAAAACAATCATTAGAAGATAACATAAACAATCATTAGAAGATAACATATGAAAGGGGGACCCACGACGAGGTGAGCAATGCCCAGTAGTTGAATTTTACTACATTGGGTTACTCCCCACCTAAAATGCACATGCAATGGCATCCCGACATCCGTGATACCATCGATTTACAATTTGTACATGGAATAATTTATATCATCATGAAATGTTTCATGCCCATTACAAAGTCACTAAAATGAGCTCCTTCACACATGCCTATGCCAGAATTATTGTGTCGTCATTAGTAATACCAATGACACCAATATAAACCTTTATCGGCTCACCAACACCTGTCTGCGGGTTTTCAATGGGTAACGATCCGGAGTCAATCGAGCTCCTATCCTCGACTCTAGGTCACAAGTGATAAACATGACAGTGTGTCTTTTTTTTGGGCAATAGAACTTTTCGGACTACACTGCAGGTCTCTTACATCTACACAGAACTTTCTGAATCACACCGGGGTCTCTCCACTATATCTGAAGTTTTCGGATAATAATACCATGGGTCCTCATACACCGTACCGAAACTTTAGGCTCGCGCGCGAGTCTTACACCCACCGCAAGAACTTTTCAATTGGGGACTAACAACGCTTTCTTGCTTAAGCCCAACATACATCGATTACTTTTCATTTATGATTTGAACTATGAGTCTTTATTGGAGCGTGATCCCCAGACAAGCTTCGATCCACATTCACGAGGTAGTGAACAACCATACCGTGCACGACACCCGACTCTATGCGATTTCACCATGCATGAGCAGGTGATGCCATTCATATATCCAATTCTATTAAACCATATACAATTATATTTCTTATAATTCAACAATCATGTTAACATCAATTTAGCATGCATTAACATATGTTTCCACACACATTCCAAGCCATTCATTTTTAAAGCGATATCGTATTTATCTCATTGACAAATTCACATGGACAATTTCGGTCCAACAAGCAATCGGGCATTTTTAACGGTCCCAAATGATCGATGGGCTGTCCATGGATAGCCTCTCATCAAGCATCGGTTCCGCCGTGGAACCGAGAATGTGGCACTTGTACGGGGATCTGATTAATACCGTCCAACCTCACGAGCTGTGTGTGTCTTATATCCTTAGAACGCCATGAACTCAAGCCTTGAAATCGACCCATACATCCATACTCACCAAAATCATGTATTTATACAAAAATAAGTTAATTTACAAATTGTTTGATTACAAGTTATCCCAAAAGCGGGTCTTTACCAGTTTTTACAAAAAATACATAACAAGGCCACATATGGCCATTGTCGTCTAAGACCTCGGATCGTCCCATCAGTGAACCTTAATTCACGAAATAATTTTCCCTGCGACAAGGTGAGTGATTCTGATAGTGAATTATCCTGTAGGTTACTCCTGAAGTGCTCATGTATTGGAAAACCAAACATTTAAGCAAACATATATGGTCTACTCAAGTATACCACATGAAATGGATAAAATGTGACTACTTTCCCACTTCTTAGCCCTGTGACTCCCTCTCACGTACCTAAGCCAAGTGTGAGAGAAAACACTGTTTTTCAAACAAAAGGTTTTTGTTCTTGAAAACATATCTGAGATTGGTAAAATCTATTGAACTGACCCTCGAGGTGGTGTTGGATAACTTTTCGGAATAATCTATGATTCTCTCTGAGAATCATTACATTGAGGACAACTCTCAGAGCAATTCTTGAAAATCTTCCTTTGAAATCCATTTAGCAACCACATTTTGTCATATTAGCTGCACTCTCCCACCTATTATTAAGATTACCACGAGTGCATAATCTGTATGCAACAATTCATGTTAATAAATTAAGCATCGTATACTAACAAAATTTATACACAATCATCATGTTATTCATTCATACATAACAATAACATAAAATTAGCTCACATAGGCTAATATACAATCAACTATCCATCTTAGGCACTTACTAAGCATCCACCTGAAATAACAACGTGTGCCCGATCAGCGATAACATATTCCTCGAGGCCTCCGCCACGAGTCATGGTCGGGTTCGAGTGACGAAACCACTGCAGGGATTTCTTCACTCGGTCCAATCTTTTGGAACCGAAACCCACGGCCATCCAGGCCTCAAGATATCATCGGTGTGGCTCTTGGCCAAGAATAAAACAAGTAGGAAAACCCTACCTCGGAGTTAGCCGAGCTCCGAAAATTAGTACCCACGGCGTGAGCCTTCGGCGTAGACCAACTTCTCCTATTGTTCCGACGAGAACCGACAGTCCAATCACCGGGAATTCTAGAGAGAGAAGGTAGACACTCTATACAAGAACCATATACTCAACTTTTCTCGGTTTGCTATCCCCTCTTTTCCTCTCCCCAAACCAGTTGGGAGAATTTGGTCGAAAGGACTTGTCTGTATCATGCAGTGTCCATTTCTCATTGGACACCAGCAGATTTTTTAACACCTTATCTATTCCCATTGGATTTCCTTCTACAGCTGGCATGAAGCCATGTGTCTCTATGGACCACGCCCAGCTCATATTTGACTAGCTCACGATCGACACGTGTCACCTTGAGGCCACTTTAGTTGCGAACGTGTCACGCCGCGATGTTGAGTGCGCCCAGAAAACGCTGAAATTCAATTTGTCTCGAGGGTCGGCGAAATTTGACGTGGTAGATAGATTTCGCGAGACGATTCCAACGGTGAAGTCCGTTTCATCATCCGAGATCTAGAAAAATTCCAAATTTTGATCGAAATTACCATATTACCATTTTTCAAAAAATTAGAATTTTCTCGAGTTTTACAGAGAATCCATGGCCATTTCTGGCATTACCACCCAAAACCATTTCATGGATTTTTAAACAAGAAATAACCAAGTATGAGAAGACCCCTACCTCTCGGAGTTGTCGAAACTCCACAATACCGGTACCCTTGCATAGCCCTTGTAGTGGGGATCAACTTTGCTTCTTGTCTCGCGCAGGTTGTGGACGTCGTCGGAGAAAATCTAGAGAAGAGTAGCCCTCCTTCATTCCACGCTCTCTTTTCCCTTTTCCCCCAGGCTCGGTTGGGTGAAGATTGGGTCGATATAATTGTCTTCTCTCTATTGCCACTTGTCCACTTCCAAGTGGCTCTCTTTGGATACGCCACCCTCGTATCTTAATAGTGGATTTCCTTCCACTCATGAGATGCCACATGTCCACATAGGTCCCACTTGAGCTTAATGTTTGACTTGCTCCCCACTTGACACGTGTCTCATCTTGAGCCACTGGAATGTGCCAAAGTGTCACCGCACCCTCGGTGCCTCGAAAAATGTGAAGTCCATTTGTCTTAGAATTCAACAGTATGTTGTATAGATTTATTGGAACATTCCAGCGGTGAAGTATTTCAATGTCAGATCTAAAAAAATTCCAGATTTTGACCAAAATTTACCGTTCTACCCTTCCTCGGAAATCTGGATCTCTCAGGGTTTCACAGTTACCCTTGATACTCCGTCGGGACCCTCATTCCATACCATTACTTATTTAGCGTTGAGCGTTGTACCACATACTCATGGGATTTTTTGTTTTGATGTTAATTTTGTAGAAATTAGTTTTTTTATTGACATCTATTCACTTTGCATTACATCATAGTATTATGTTATATTCCTTAATAATTTGTCTCTTCTAGGACTTGAATCTTAGACCCCTCTCTTCCCTATGCCAACCTAAACTTTCAATGTGAAGCCTCAAAACCCGGGGGTCCGTTGACAAACCCGTCAACCCGCGGAAGACTCGTGGATGTCGGGTAACCCGACACCACACCACCATGTCCCCTTTTTAGGGACCCATGATTTAATGAAAATCAGATAGAGTCTCCTTTGTACGGGGAGGTCTACCCAAAATACAACCTATACAAAAAACATGGCAACATGGCCTAATATAATACAATGACCTCACTGAGTCCAATTATGAGTGAAAGTGGCCTAATCGGGCCCACTCATTCACACTACAGAATGTACAGGACTAATTACCATAGTCCTCAAGAGTTTAATTATAACCTTTCTTTCCAAATATTACAAGAATGAAGCAAGGTTGTTCCAAAGTATCTTTTTACACAATTCTTTTACATAAAATATAAGCTAGAGCTAGTTTGTTCCAAGCTTCTTTACAAAAATGAATCACAAGCCATAACACGGCTTTCTTCATAACTGTGGCCTCGAGGGAGCGTCGTCCACCCGCATACTCCTTGTACCTGAAAGGGGGTTCCATGACAGGGTAAGCAATGCCCAGTAGGGTAAACTCCTATAAGAGCTGCTCCCCACCTAAGTGCACATGCAATGCCGTGTTCACACAATCAAACATTCTAAGTAAAATGCATTTTCTACAACTGGAATGCCTACATGCCATGAATGAAGTGTCACTCCATATGCCTTTAACACGTCTCCTTGTTTCCTGCACATGTTTATGTCAAGTGTAGAAAACTTGTCATTGGTGTTTCACCCAATGACCCTTTATCCAAAACAAAAGCATTTTAAAAAAAAAAAAAAAACTCATTGGACATCCTCAGATGTAGCTTTATTCAAAGCCATTGAAACGTCTCGGATAAACAACTTTGTTAAAAGCATTGAGCCGATCTCCGATAAACATATTTATTCAAAGATGAACAATCTCGATAAAAAACTTTATTCAAGGTATTGAGAGTCTTCGATAAAACGACTTTATTGAAAGCATTGGACAATCTTTGATAAACCACTCTAATCAAAAGCATTGGACAATCTTCGATAAACAGATTTATTCAAAAGCATTGGACAATCTCCGATAAATAGTTTTATTCAAAGTTATTGGACAATTTCCGATAAACAACTTTATTCAAAAACATTGAACAATCTCTGATAAATTGCTTTATTCAAAGCTATTGAATGATCCGTGTGACGAAAAGCAATCTGGGAGTCTAGTGACCAGTCAACCGCGAAAATTCCTATGGATTCGGGTGACCAATACCACATTGTTGTGTCCCATTTGCTCGGGATCCATATTTTCAAAAAAATCGGGCAGAGTCTCCTTTGTTTGAGGAGCTCTTCCTAGCCTCAAACTTGTATAAAAGATAATCATAACCACGTCAGGTCTGCCAGCGAAGTAGTATTGACCCCATAGGGTCCATCTGTCCATATCCTCAATATATACATCCCTTTACCAGGACCCATTCATTCACATTTAAATCTAAATTATGAAAATAAAACGCTTAATTACAGTTCGTAAGAGTCTAATCATGACCCTCTTATCATAATTACTTACCCGATTATTTAGACAATAGTCCCAAAAGAATTTAGTTACAATTCTTTTATTATACAAAAATGTTACTCAAAGGTAATATCAAGGCCACACAATGGCCTTCTTCATAATCAAGGCTTTGTCGAACGCAGTCACATACACCTATGCACGAAAGGGGTTGAAGCGGGGTGAGCAATGCCGGTAGAAAAAATTCTCCTATGGGGCTACTCTCGCCCCTAAATGCACATGCAATAGCATACAAAAAGCGAAAATCATATTCCATATAAGTAATGCAATCCTGTTGGAATGTTTAGTGTGATGCATGAGATGAGACTCCTCATGCCCATAACCCGAGTCTGACCAGAGCTCCCTCACTGCAATGCCAAGTGTGAAAAACTAGTCATTGGTGTTTCACCCAATGACTTAAACCATTGGACAACCCTCCAATTTTAATTTATCAAATATCGTGTGTTTATTCATGGGCCATGGCTTTTTCGGGGTCACACCGCAGGATCGACGCACGCCTTCCGACATTTTTACGGGCTTTCACTGCCCGTGATCATGTTTAATCGCATATAAATTTGGGTCTTTCACCACGAAGTATCACCTATCTTGCTACACCCAAATACACGTGATTTATATTTATTATTGTTTTATACAACCGTAAGTCTTAATTTTGGACGTGGTCCCATTTTCGAGCTCATCACACATTCACCAAGAATGGTGAATAGCAGTACAATGCACCCACATCCAACTCGATGCGATGTGATCGCGCATTTGAAATGGAATCATGTCATTTCATGTTATGTCATTCTACATGCAACATTTATAAATTCCAGATAATTATATTTCCTACATATAATTTCCATTCATCACAATTTCCATGTTAATACATCACGCAAGCACATATTAACATGATTTTTACACAACAACATATTATTTATTTTCCCAACAATACCTGACACACAAAATGGCCCCAAATCTCATACCAGCACTAAAAGCAGGGCACCTCTTGGTCCCTTCACGGTTTGTCAACGGATGCGTGATACCAAAACACACCACAGGCAAGAAGACATTAGTCACCAGATAGAAACCAAAACTCAACTTGATCCAGAACTACCCAAAAATTGTCACGCAAAATTATGTTTGAATTTGTTAGAAATAGTCTAGAAAATTCGGCTTTGGTGTCAACAGGATACGAAAATTAAGCTCGGGCTTGTTTGAAAATAGTCCCAAAAATTCTAAAAATTCCCTACACTCGATCCCAAAATTTGGGGCTGAAATTTCACGACCTCTCCACAGAGCCTCTAAGGAAACCTCGAGTCATTAAATGACCTTTGAAATTTAGAATCTTAAGTAGGAAAATTCTCTACCTCGTGGGTTGACGAAACTCCGAATTTGGTATTCACGCGTAGCTCGATGTGTGGGCCAGGCTTTGCCTTTTGCTCCTATAAAAACCTACAGTCCGATTTTCGTAAATCTTAGAGAGAAATAGAGCTTCTCTCTAGAAATTGTTTCTCTCTCATCTCACTTTGCTGCCGTCTGGACTTTACTTTTTCTTTTTTTTTTCTTTTTTTTTTTAAATTTGGATACATAGCTCATTCGCCATGTGTCTATCTCTTGAGTCGTTTTACCTCGAAACAATTTATTTCTTTTCAGTTCAATTTATTTTAAATGAACTTAACTCAAGCCATTTCTTGACTTCCAAGATTTTCATAAAAATCTCATCCTTGGAGTCACTGACAACTTATTACCCAGAAAATCGTAAAAAATTCCGATTGTCTCAAAATTTGACGAAATTTTTCTGAGTCCCTTTGGATTTAGCGAGGGCAGTTGCCGATCTGTTACTTGAGCCCAGTTTAGATCATCAGAATCTGAGAATTTGTTAGGCGTGACAATTATGTGATTATTATTATTATTATTTTCATTTTCCTTTGAAAATTTCTAATTTTGGGTTTCACATCGACCAGCGGCTTTATTCAAAGCATTAGACAATCTCGATAAACAACTTTATTTAAAGCTATGAAATGCGCTCGTGAGACTCTAGTTACGGACATAGTCCAAAATCTTGAAGCTCACCGCCCCCACTCACCAAAGAATGATGAAAAATCATGACCATATACATGCACCCATTTAATGTGATGTCCCCGTGCATATGCAATGCAAGATGCCATTGCATGTTATATCATGCCATATATATGATGAGCACTATATGGACATTTTAAACCATGCATAATACCCGTACCATCATTTTGAATGATCATATCAATTAACATACAATTTCCAAATAAAACGCACCATACATGTCAACATATTATACACACATATATTGACATCTACAAGTCATCTGATAAGCAATGCGCCCATTTATACTCTAAACCCAATTGTGACACCATGTCCACACAAATAGCCTACAACCAAGCTCATCTGTGTATATGTAACACCGAATCCAGAGAGAGATTATCGCGATCGTGTCAAGTAGGATGCATATGTGCACGAGGCTTCCTTAAGAATAATAATAATAACAGTACCAAAATGGTTCGGGAAGCCTTTGAAAATTCTCTAGATCTTAGATAGCGAAGCGGACTCTTTTGCCCGTTAAATTCGTCGCCAAAATCTAGCGACCCAGAAAAGTTTCATCGAATTATAAAATGATTGGAATATTTTTATGATTTTACGAGGTGATAAGTCATCTGTGTTTGAGGGGCGAGATTTTACAAAAAAATCTCGGAAGTCGAAAATAGCGAACTAAGTTTGTTAAAAATAAATTGAGCCCGAAAGAAATAAATTTTTCGAGGTAGAGAAATGGACGAATGAGGCAATATGAGTCATGTATCCAAATAATAATAATAAGAATAAAAAGGATAAAAGCGAAAAGAAAAAAAGTGAAAGCAGAGGGAGGCGTGAGGAAGAAGAGAAAACATTTTTCTTTTTCTTTCTTCGCTTCTCTTTAAGATCTACAGAAATCGGATCATAGGTTTTCATCGGAGCAAAAGGCAAAGTCGGTCCACGTATCGAGAGCTATGCGTGGGCACCAAAATCTTAACACCGTCGAACTCAAGAGGGTAAGAATTTTCTTACTTGTGTTATTTCTATAATAAGGTCGTTGAACAGCTTAGGATTGGCTTAGAGGCCGTGAGAGGTGTAGCTTTCAGTCAAAATATTTGGGCCGAGTTTAAGAAATTACAGGAATTTTCGAATTTGTTTGAGACGATCAGGTTGAATTTCGACTGTACCGGGCATTGGGTTAACTTTTAGGGATTGTTTTGGGATAGTCCGGACAGGATTTTCAGAACTATTTTCGAGCAATCCCGAATTGTGTTGAGGTTTGGTTTTGATCCCGGGACTTATGTTTTTGGGTTTATTTTCCATCTAGGAGTCGTTTTGGTCTTGGTTGAGCATTAGGGGTTGTTTGGATGGCGTTTAGGGAACGAATAAGCGCATTTTCTGGGTTGCGTAATATCGATGCTCACGTAAAACCTCCAACTTTGAATGACCATAACTTTTTCATCGAGCTTCGGTCGGGTGTTCTTGGACTCTGAACCCCTTGAGTCCCCAGAATCTGGCCATATGCATAGAAATGGCATTTGGGGCCCACATATTTTTGAAAAATTTAATTGTAGCACGAGAGTGTGTCTGAGATTGCTTGGTTGTGATGACACGTGTGGTCCTAATGTGTAGGAGTAGCGGAGGCAGAGAAATTGTGAAGTCGTGCTCGATTATTGTAAACGGAAAAGTGAGTGTTCTAAAATTTATTTTTCAATACTAGTGGATTGTTTATAAATCGTTTTACGATTTGTATGTTATGGTTTTAATTGTTAAACCATATTTTAAAGCTTATGATTTTAATTCGACCATATTTTAAAGGCTTTATGGTTTTGATTTGTTAAACCATATTTTATAAAACAAGCAATATGCTTTATTAAGCAAGCAAGCAAGCAAGCAAAACATATTTTATAAGTTAGGCCTTAAAGAAATCCCTAGTCTTAAGCAAACATTACGAATTGAAAGGTATTCGGAATGCGTGCGGGGGGAAGTTAGGAACATGATTGCATTTCATTTTATCTTTGCTGGTTGGAAAACTTGGCTCATGCATTATGGCACCAGTAGAGGAGGATCGTGTACGTCTTTGGAGTATATAGGGTTAGTCTTGGCATTAAAGTGGTGATGGAGCATTCTACCATATTTGTAGGAATAGGTGATGTGGACACGAGTCCTTCCCGCAGACGCGATATGAACAAGTTCCGTGTTTACTACAGTCTGACAAGCGAAAAGGCCTCCAGTGGTTGATCATTATATTTTTAACCATTTTTATACGGCTTAAAATCGACCAACGATAAGAAAGTAAGCGATTTTTTGAAAACTTTAGAAACACGATAGCAAAGTAGCGGGTTTTCACGAAGTGTTTGTAAAGATCGTTTTTATAGTTTTGAGACATTTTCAGAAAAAGCAAGCATTTTATAAATCATACACTCACTGAGCTCTTTTAACTCATTATTTTCTTGTTTTTAAATATTATCTTCTAGAGTGCTGAGATGCGCGAATGTTGGAATATCGAGGGTCCTCGATTTTTAGTTATAATATCTTGTATTTACTCACTGTGTATGTATTTGTTGTAAAGAAAATGTAACTAACTTTTGTTAGAAAAATACATTAAACTTGTATAGTTGTGCATATGTATGTACATAGTTTGTTTATGAAAATGTGATGAGCCTGAGGCTCTTTTGAAGAAGTGTTATTGGTTGCCATATTTTAGAAGTGTAAATTGTATTTACAGGTTTTAGGACATGCCCTATATGTAGCTGTTATGCTGCCGAAATTTTATAAAATCATAAGTTTAGAAAATAAAAAATTTTATACAGGTTTTCAGCAAGCAACACGGCTTAGCTTGTAAAATCGGGAAAATTAGAATTTTTTAAAAACTGCCCTTCACATTGACGGGAATTTACGAAACTCCTGATGACCTCCCGGTAAGCTCGCTTAGTGACAAGTTACCATGAAGCTAAGCCGTTAAAGCTAGCTGAAGCGTAACGGAAGCGTTGGTTATAAAAATTTTCACTTTTCTATCAAAATCACACATTTAGATTTGAAAATCCGAAACTTATAACGGCTGCGTTGGTTAAGCGAATCACAATCACTGTATAAAAAAATACACTCCCAATATTTTCCAAAAATCCAACTACAACCATAAAGGACCTCTGGTCCTCATCAAAGTATAAGACAAGAACCAATCCAACATAATTTCATCGCAACCTGTTTTTCTTAAAACCATGCATGCATATTTTACAAAAGATATTTACATATACAAAATGTCACATTTTAACTTTTACTACGTTTACTTTACATATCTTATATATAAATACAACCTGACTTCTGACGAGGGGATCACGAAGAAAGGTCTTTCGGCTTGACTTTGCACTTGAAAAATTATTTAAAGCGCCAGGCCAAACGGGATCAGTGAGTACTATAAGTTCTAAATGCTGATGTCTGCTGTTTGTACCTCCTAATATGAAAATATGTACATAAATGGTTGTAAAGCGTGACGGTAAACAAAGAGTTTTGCTATGAAAACCATTTAAACTATTTATGCAAAAAAGCTTTGTTTCGAGTGGTGGTTAATATCACGAAAGTCTTTATCTTGTCGTGAATACCCGACCCTTTGTGGCCCATTTCTGAAATACTCTAGACATGATGCCACGGAACCTTGGAACTTGGCAATGGTCGTGAACCTCGGAACACTACCCGTCTAATATGGTCTAGTGAACACGTCGGGATCTCTATAAGCATAATGGAACCTCGGAACCAAAATGCCCGATGATGGAACCTTGGACGAAACACCTCGTCACCATGTACTATGTCAGCGCGCTAATTATCTATATACCCGAATGCGAAGCTATTCATTTATATAAATATATCTGCTCTCCCAACACCGATTGCCGACCGGGCAATATAGTTAGTCATAATGTCCCATAACCATGCCATGCACAATCCAGATACATCGATCGGAAGGCGGTGGGCGTCTAGGGTTTTGCTAGAAACCGGGCCAAAGCGTTTCTTAAGTAGTTTCTCTTTGAGTATAACAAGTGGGAGGTAAAAAAAAATGCTTTACTCATTTACATTGTATTTTCAAAGCACTTTACAAACGCCAATTTAAACACTTTACCACCGTTTTAGCGATTTTAGTACTCACACCTTTTTCTTGACTAATTTCTTTAAATTCTTGTTAAGCACTCTAGATTATCGTCGGATGCTCCAATCCCCTACACAATCCATACAAACTAGGAAAATGCCCTCAGTTCAACGTTTTAATCATAAAACATACACAGGGCTTTCAAAGCGACTATATTGAAGCAGACTTGATTAACAAAGAGCTTTACGTCTTAGTCCCATTTTGATAAAGGACATCGATAATATGATGTGAAATTGACCCAAAAGCGTCCTACACATTTTGATCCAATATCTGAAATATTTTTGACTTAAGGGACTTTCCATAGAGTCTAAAAACACCCAAAAATATTTGCAATTTTATGTTGGAACATCAGAATAAAATCCTAAGAATTGCAACCATTTGTCAGCAGTCTCGAAATTCGGCCGGTAATAGAACACGGAGTCTCAAAAATTCCCTAAACATTCTAGCTTCAGTCTAAAAATTTTGGGACTGAAGTTTATGACCTTTCACAGCCTCAAAAAAAAATTTAAGCCATTACATAGCATTTAGGCTAAAAATAACTCAAGTAAGAAAATTCCCTACCTTTTGGAGTTTGCCGAATGGTAAGCTTTTGGTACCTACACGTAGCTCTCGTCGCGTAAACCAAGTTTTCCTTCTGCTCCGACGAAAATCTACGGCCCAATTTCCGTAAATCTGAGAAAGAAACGAAGAGAAGAAAGAAATTAAAAAAAAAAATCTCTCTCACCTCACGCACTCTCTGTCTGTCGGACGTCCCCTGCCATTTAACTTTTTTTTTTTTTTAATCTTTTGCTTTAATTATTATTATTTTTATTTAAATAAATGGCTTCTATTGCCTCGTGAGGTCCATTTATGCCTCGAAAAAATTTTATTTCTTTTCAGTTGCTGTGTAAATGAACTTAGATCAAGCCATTTCACGACTTCAGATTTTTATAAAATCTCGTCCTGATCATTGACAACTTATCGCGAGAAATTAAGTAAAATATTCCATTGTCTCAAATTCAATGAAATTTTCTGGGTCACTAGATTTCGTGAGGCAAATTTACTTAGGCGTAGTCCGTTTTGTCATCGATATCTAAGAATTTTCTAAACTTCTCGAACCCTTATGGTAATTTATTATTATTATTATCCATTTAAAATTCCATAATTGGAATTTCACCCCTCCACTTTCCTTAATTGCAAAAGTGCCACAATTATTTGAAAAGGTTATAATTTCACCCTTAAAACAACTTTCAAAAATTCTAT
Organism: Tetrastigma voinierianum; assembly: GCA_016808115.1. Lineage (NCBI taxonomy): Eukaryota > Viridiplantae > Streptophyta > Magnoliopsida > Vitales > Vitaceae > Tetrastigma > Tetrastigma voinierianum. The sequence goes on from JAEQBH010006127.1 coordinate 147,753, forward strand.
TATGGTACTAAAATAATTAAGGAAGTCCTTGGTGCACATACGGTTACACATACCGTACACCCTCTCGGGACGGAGTGTTACACAAAACATATATGTTCCTACTCAAATGTCTACATGATATGGATGAGAATGTGACCCACCCACTCCCATGTCTCGAGCCCTCTTGACTCCTCACACATTACCTAAGCCAAATGTGAGAAAACATAGATTTTCAAAAAAAAAAAAATTTTGTTCTTGAAAACCTCATAGGAGTTTCGGTAAATATGTTGGACTACCCTCAGGCGAATTCTTGGATCATTTTAAAGCAGTCATGGGTTAGCCTCGAGATATTTGTTGGATAACTCTCCAAGGCAATTCTTGAGAAAATCTTCCTTGAAATTCCTTCTGGCATTTTCCTTTTTCTTTCATGTCGTACACTACTTTATTACTCACAGGTTCCCCGGTGCATATGAAATGCAGTATGCCATTTCACAACAATTCATGTTAATATATTAAGATATACATATACTAACCAAATTTATCACAATCATTATACATGTTAATATATCAGCATGCATAGTATTAACGAGCAACATCAACATACCATGGATAATTATAATTGATACGCCGCCATTCTCCTCGATGCCTGACCATTGTTAATACATCCATCTGACATACATTAACATGTCATATTCACCTTGCATGTTATTCACACAATCGATAAACACAACCCTAGCGGCGAACTAGCACGCCCGATTATTGTGTCCTCCACAGGAATATGGCTGAAATCTTGGCACCGATGGGATTTCCATAAGTCTGAAACGCAGCGGAGTTCGGACGAAGAAGTTATGACCTTCCGAAATTGGAAGTCACACATGACTAGACAGTCCTACCCGGACAGTCTACCTGACCTGACTTGCCCGAACGCCCCTTTTCGGCCAGCTCCAGCACCCACTTCCCTCCACAGACATTTGCCTAGAATCTTGACTAAATGGGCTTTCCATAAAGTCCAAGAACACCCGAATCAGAGTTCGGAAGAAGAAGTTATGACCTTAGGATTAGAATCATACTGTGACTATCGCGACCTTACTGGGACAGCTACGACACCTTGAACGCCCCTTTTCGGCCAGCTCCAGAACCCACTGCCCTCCACAGGAATTAGGCTGGAATCATGACTCAATGGGATTTCCATAGAGTCTAAGAACACCCGAAACAAAGTTCGGACGAAGAAGCTATGACCTTCCGAAGTTGGAGGTCACACATGACTAGGTAAACTTATCTAGACAGCCTACCTAACCTGCCCGAACGCCCCTTTTCGGCCAGCTCCAGAACCCACTGCCCTTCAAAGGCATCCAAGTGACATCTTGACTCAATGGGCTTTCCATAGAGTCCAATAACACCCGAATTGGAATTCCGACGAAGAAGTTATGACCTTCCGAAGTTAGAGGTCACACATGACTAGGCAGCCTTACCCATATAGCCTACCTGACCTGCCCGAACGCCCCTTTCCGGCCAGCTCCAACACCCACTACCCTCCAAAGGGATCTGGATGCAATCTTGAATCAATGGGCTTTCCGTAGAGTCTAAGAACACCCGAATCGAGTCGGACAAAGTTATGACCTTCAGTTGGGGTCACATGACCTAGGCAACCTTGAGACTGACCTAGTGACACATGACCCCTTTCCAACCAGCTCCAGCACCCACTGCCCTCAAAAGGAATCCAGATGCAATCTTGACTCAATGGGCTTTCCATAGAGTTCAAGAACACCTGAATCAGAATTCGGACGAAGAAGTTATGACCTTCCGAAGTTGGAGGTCACACATGAATAGGCAGCCCTGCAACTGGCCTACCCGACCCTGATGTAGCAGACGAGGCACTAACCAGCCGGCACTAACCGACCTGATTTCCCAATGTCCTCCACAGGAACATGGCTGCAATATTGACTCAATGGAATTTCCATAGAGTCCAAGAACACCAGAATCGGAATTCGGACGAGAAAGTTATGACCTTTTGAAGTTGGAGGTCATGCATGACCCTAGCCGAACGGACCCAGCCGGGGTGACCCAGCCGGACAACCCTTCCACTAGACTGTTCAGAGTAAATGGACCATAACTTGGGCTACAGAGGTTCGATTTTAGAAATTCAAAAGCTTAACATCAAGTTCACTGATGTGGCTATAATTTACCTGAAGGCCTGTTGCAAATTCCCTTTATTTGCTACCCAAAAACCAGTTCTAAAGTTTGGTTAATGTGTACTACCACAATATAGCAACCTCCCATGGTTCAAAACACAACCAAACATTCCCCATAGGACAAGACAACCAACACCATTATTCATTTTAACTCTAACACATAAAAATGGCACACAAGGACAATTACTTAGTCAATCGGTGAGGCGTAAGAACTTGATCTCGAAATCTACATTGTGGCGCCCCGAGCCAGTGCATTGACAACCCGTCAACCAGCGGAATACTCGTGGATGTCGGGTAACCCGACACCACTCATGAAAAATCGGTAGAGTCTCCGCTGTGCGGGAGCTCTACCCAGGTAAAACACATCCCCAGTGATTTACAATGACCTACCAGGAGTCAGCATGCGAGGAAAGTAAAATATGGTCACTTGGGCCCACGCTATGCCCACAAAATACATCGACTATATATAATAGTTCAAGAGTTAATAAATTACTCTTTACCAAACATATATCCAAAATGTACAATTTCAGCCATGTTATACAAAAGCGAATACCAATGACAACGGCTTTCTTCTAAGCGTGGCCTACAGTGAGCGCCGTCCTCGTGCACACACTCCTATACGGAAATAGTGATCCCTCGATGGGGTAGGCAAAGCCCTAGTAGTGACAATTTCCTGCATGGATTACTCCCCACCCAACTGCATGCCATAGCCAACCAATCACATTCAAGCAATTACATGAACCTACTCGAATGTCTACATAACCAATCCCATGTCCCAAGTCCTCCACGACTCCTCACATATGCCTAAGCCGAATGCGAGTAAAAATACAGTTTTCAAAACAAAAGCTTTTTGTTCTCGAAAACTTACTTTCGAGCTTAGGGAAATACATTGGACTACCCTCGAGGCGAGTGTGGATGTTTCTGAAGCAGTCATGCAGGTCAGCCTCAGAGATGTTGTTGAATGACTCTCCAAGGCAATTCTTTGGAAAATCTTCCTCGAAATTCCTTTCACAAACATTTTAGTTTTTCTTTCAATTTCATGTCATGCACTCACTCCTAATATCCTAGGGTGCCCAATGCATATGGAATGCATTATGCCAATCGACAAACTCATGCTAATATATAAAACATGTATATACTAACATAATTGATCCACATAAATCATGTTATGCAAATTCACAATCAATAACACCAAAATTAGCTCACATGAGCTAATTAGCAAACACAAGCAATTCATTTTGAATCACTTACAACACACATTTTCACACGAAAATCTAAATGCTATTCATGTGAACGATTAGAAACCCTCGAGTTGGCAGCGTTCCGCGGTCACCAAGGTAGGATTTTTCTCCGCTCGGTTAGAGTTTTGAAACGAATTTGCGATAAATCAAGCCTCAGAATATCCCTAACCATAAACATGGCTCTTAACCAAAGAATAAACCACGTAGGAAAAGATCCCTACCTCTTGGAGTTTCGAACTCCGCTGAATCGGTAATCCTCGTAGCCTCGCCCAGGTGTGATCGACTTTGTTTTTGCTCGTCGAGAACCGGCCAGTCCCGAGACGATGCAAATCTAGAGAAGGAGCTCCTTCTCTCTCTAAAATCACAAAATCCTAACTCACTGCCCCTTTTTTGCTCTTATGCACATTTTTTGGCTCAAAAAGGAAGAAGATGACTATTTGTTATTTTGTCTCATTCTCATTAACATTTTCATTAATTCCACTTGTGTCCTTGTCTTGATTTTTGACACTTGGCACAATCTAGGCCATTCATCTTATCTTCTCACTAATCAAGCAACATGTGTCACATGAGTACATATAGTATGTGACTTTTGTCACATCACATGTCTCTTACAAGCCGTTTTACGGCACCCGACACATGGTGCCTCGAAAAGCGATGAATTGAGCTATCTTGGAGATTTGGCCCGGGATTAACATGAGCTAGATTTCATGAGAAGATTCAACGGTGAGAAGTCGATTTCGTCATCCGAATCTAGAAAAATTTTTGGTTTTACCAAATTACCGTTTACCCTTTTTCGAAAGGGCCGAATTTTCAGGGTTTCTGCCTTTCTTGTCCCAAAGTCTTGGGACGGTTCACATGGCCACTCACGGCCTCACACAACCCATGCCATTTGAATGGCCCTTAGACAAGGATTAAACAAAGTAGGAAAAAAAAAACCCTACCTCTTGGAGTTTTTGTCAAAACTCCCCAACTCTGGTCTATGCGAAGCCCTTGTTGTAAGGATAAACTCTTCCTCTTGCTCCGTCCGAAACTTCCGGTCCGATCGTCGGGAAATTTCGAGAGAAGGTGGAGTCTCTCTCTCTAAAACTCTCTCTTTTTCTTCCTCTTTCTTTTCTGCTCATTTCTTTTCTCCCATCCCATTGCTTGGTCCAAGATGGGCTAAGAGCTTGTCCTTTCACTTGCCACACATGTCCAATTTCTCATTGGCTCTTACGATTTCCCTTATCCTCTTATCCATCTACCCTAGATTTCCCTCCAATGACATGATGTCACATGTCACATGTCACCTATAGCCCATACTTGAGCTCATTGCTTGACTTGCTCACAGCTTGACATGTGCCTCAATGTGAGCCACTCAACACCTGCCACATGTCACGCGTCACTCTCGGTGCCTTGAAGAACGTGAAATTTCGACTATCTCGGGTGGCGGTGTTAAGTAGCGATAGCCTAGATTTCTGAGCGATTTCCAACGGTGAAGTATGTTTCGTCGTGAGATCTGAAAATTCAGATTTTGAGCGAATATTACCGTTCTACCATTTCAGAAAATTTGGATTTTCGGGGTTTCACAATGAGTCTGACACGCTGGGGCGTGTAGATTGTAATGTCGGGACACCCGATATTCACATGTTTCCGCTGGTCGACAGGACCCCCGGGTTTTAGGGCGTCACATATGGCGCGTGTGAGAGTCTTCAAGTTGAAAAATAATAATAATAATAATAATAATAATAAAACATAGTGAAATTTTTGGGTAGTCAGTTATTTCAAAGGGTGACATGGCGAATTTATGGTAGGAATGGCTATTTTGTGTGGACTATTTTTGTGTGTAATTGCTGAAAATTTTATAACATGCTGAATGTGTTGTAAATATGTTCATATATTGGTGTTATATATATTAGCATGAATGGATGTAAATTATGTGCTTTCCATATAATTATCCATGGTACTTGGCATAAAGTACCGTTTATTAATTGTTCCAAGTAGTGTTCATTATACATGTAACATGAGATAAAATGCGGTGACATTTTTCATTGTATATGCATGAGGGCATCGCATTGAGTTGAGTGTGTGTATATGGTTATAATCATTCATCATTCTTAGTGAATGGATGGTGAGCTCAGCCCCTTGGACTACGTCCGATGGAGTCTCACGGTTTCATGGCATAATATATATATATATATATATATATATATATATATATATGCACACACACGTGTGTTGGGCACAACAAGTAAGGGATCGATCCCGAAGTTGAAAGACCTAGTAGTTGCGGTTGCTTACATGATCCCATCGGTGGCTAAACAAAAATGTAGAAAGGCGTGTGGCATCCTGCGGTGAGAACCCAGAAATCCGTGGCCCACAAGTGCCTAAACACACGGGATTTGATTAAATCAAATGGACATTGGATGTATATCCAATGGAAAAATGGTCATTGGATGAAACTCCAATGACGAGTTTTCACACTTGGCATAAGCATGTGTTAGAGAGTCGGTGAGGACTCGAGACATGGGGCATGATGAGTCTCATCTCATTTCATGGCATGTAGGGATTGGCTATTCTTCATCTGAATGTTGATGTGTGTATTATTGTGAACATGACATTGTATGCGCTTAGGTGGGAGCGCCCTTGGCAGGAGTTATCCTTGCGGGCATTGCTCACCATCGTGGGACCTTTTGGGTGTGGGTTATATCTGGCTGGCTGTGCTCATGTTGAGATCGCGGTGTGAAGAAAGCAGTTGTGGCTTTGAGAAACCTTTTGTAAGAAACTGGATTTTACATGTAATATTTTGTATATAAGAGAGTTGTAACTCGAACTCTTATAAACTATTTTGATAAATTTGCATATTTTCTAAAATATATGCATGAATGGATCACAGTGAATGGAGACATGATGCGGGTGGTATCGAGTGTCACGATACCCATAGAGCGTTACAGGCGTTGACGGGTTATGTGAGACCCGAGGCGACCATAGATATGAGTGCTGGATGTAATATAATCTTAGAGTCAAACCTTTCACAAGGACGGGAAATGGATTTGAATTTTAACTCATTTGATATTAAAGCCATGATAAAACATGTTTTCTATTGTTAGGAAATATACATATATTCTATCGTACCAAGGTAAGAGAAGAAAATTAGTATATTAAAAAAAACATAGATTTATTTCAACTTTCTATTTGCGTCGATTTTGTTACAAATGTGGAGTAGGACCACATTTTTACATGTGCCTTCTTATAGATTTCGATCAACACATTCTTGATATGTTCTTATACTCCTTTTGTCAATCAAATATGTATGGGGCTTGAATTTCTTATACAAGCGAGGAGCCCGACAAGGTCTCTCTTTGCGTCGATACCTACTCTTACCATTCTGGCTAATGAAATTATCATCTAGAATCTTGGATGGATGAAATATATGTTTATAGATTTGTAATCCACCAGACTATTTCACAACCATAAGCATTTAACCACCTGGTACTTCAAAGAAACGACAAAGGAGGGCTCGGGAGGTAGGATTCACCAAACCATGGAACTTCCTTGTATTCTCATTTCATGGATCCGTCGCCATAGTCGTAGTATTGCAAATAAGGAAAAAGGACACCATCATTCTTTGGAATCACATAAGTAACCTCGCCATCTATTAATTATTTCAACTCAATATTCTCTTCCTTAATTGTTTCTTAGAATGACTTGAGAATAGGTCTATGGAGGTAGGTCTGCATATTCACATCGTGTGTGTATATATATATATATATATAGAAAGAGAGGTGAAGAGAGGTGAAATAATGCTTTTTATGTTATATATTGCATTTATTTACCTAATGGAAGTTTATTTTAATTTTATTTAATGTAGCAGATAGTAAGTAGAAACATTTTTGTATAGATAGATAGTAAAGGAACGTTATGATGATCAGCCTAATAGAGTTAACACTTTGAGCTTGTCTATTTTACATTATTTTTTTGAGGAATATTCTTTGGAATAATTATATTTACATTGTAATTTCTATTAACAATCTTTTTATTTGTACCAAGCTTACAACCTTTTAATTGTACAATAGTAAAATATTACTAATAAAAATATGATTTATATTAAGTTTGACGAAACCTTTACCAAACCATATTATCACTATTGTAACATGCCTAAAGAAAAGAAAAAAAGTGTAAGGTTTTTCAATTCTTGGTTTGTCTCTACTTTTTCTTATTCTCTTTTTTTCCAATTTCAATAGTATCTTCAAAACTCTCTTTTAATAACTCTTTAACATCTTGGTTAGGTTTAATTTCCGATATGGATATTTCTATTTGTAAGAATCTTTATGTGTATTCTCTAGTTCAGGTTTTTGGGGGTGGTAAGTGTTTCTTTACCCCTACAACTTTTTTGTTTAGGCCTTCATGGCTCTCCTTGTATACATGTATATGTTTGGGCTACCTTTTGGCTATTTTTTGCTATATGATATATTCATACTCTTTGCCGATAAAAAAAAATCTATTTAATAGTTCTAATTTCGTACACTTAGATCAATTTTCTACAAGCTAAATAATGAAATGCTTCATATAATATATTAATAAAATTTTACAAGATAAATAATAAAGAACTTAAATAATATAGCAGGTTAAGTTTTTTTCCCGTTAGGTTAGGTTTCTTCCTTCTTTCAGATAGGTTTTCTTCCTCCTTATATTTCCACCAAAATAATAAAAAGAAGATTTGATAAGGATTGATGGGTCATAAATGGAAAAGGGTTATAAATTTAAGTTTTTTTTTGGAATTCTGAGGACATATAGATATATATATATATATATATATATATATATATATATATATATATATATATATATATATATATATATATATATATATATATATATATATAGAGTTTTTGTTTTAGAAAAATAGAATGGTAATTTGGAGTTATAGCTTTATTATAATAATTTGTGTTGGGGGAAAATAGTGAATGAAATTAATGACATTCACTGAATAACTTTGTTAAGAATTCTATGAATTTCAGTTATATGAATTTAATGACGTTCAATGAATAATTTAATTCATGACATTCAATGAATAATTTAATTCAAAATTTAATGAATAATTTAATTCGGAATTCTAAGGGTTTGGGAAGCTAAAAAGGTTTGGTATTTCAAAAGGCCAGGTCACTCCTTTATAAAGGTTGTTGGGGTATTTCAGTAGGTGTGTCTCAAAAAGGTCGCCAGTCTCGGGTTTCCAGCTTCCTTAGATCCTTTTGTCGGTAATAGTGCGAACACATCATCAGCTCGCCAGAGTGGAAGCAATGTGCTTTTGTCGACCATTCGACAACTGCGTTATCCTGGGAGACAAACGCCTTGGGAATCTCAAAGCACTAATGGAGAAGGCGAATTTGTCTCAAGAAAATTATTAATTTCACAATACTCAGTTGTTCTCTACTTTAGTTTTATTTCTCTTTTACTTTTTATTACTTCACTTCTGGTTATTGGTGTTATTCGGGCTAACCATCTTTGTGCAGGTGCAAATTTTTCTAACAATTGGTACATGATCAAAGTTAAATAAGAATATTTTTTCTAGGATAAAGTATTAAACCGTTATTGTAATGAAGTGTTCGATAAAACAAATGCAAGACAAGAATTATGCGGCAAAATTATCCTCGCATGAAAAAATAATTAAATTAGGCTTAGAATATGCCACCCACCTACTTCTGCTTCAGCGGTGCATGTATGGGAAGGTGGGCGTTATAGCTGAGGGAGTGGTTTTGGTATGACTATAGGCGATAGTTAATGTGATTATAAATTTATTGCTTAGTAAATGATTGATTAAATAACACATTGAAACTAAATAAAAATAATATATAGAAATTATAACAATATATAACTATAAATTAAAAAATAGAAACAATTTTTTATTTAACCCAGAAATAATCTTATTTCATAAATAAATAAATTTATGAAAATTTTCCAGTATCTTTTATGTGTGTATTTATAAATTTATAAAATACATTTCATTTTAATGATTATTTATAATTTCATAAATAAAAATATTAATGGTTATAATCATAAATAAAAAATATTATTATTTATAACTATAAAATATTTTATTTATTTCATATATTACTTTTGTATGGGGATAAATTTTTCATATTATTATATAAAACCATACAAAATATGATAATATTTTATTTTATTTATAATTTATGAATTAATTTAGAATATTATTTCATAAATAAATAATGAAATTATACAAATTTAACCATAAATAGTATTATTTCATAAAATGAAATAAAATATTTATAGATTATAGATTTTATCATTCCTTATTTATTATTTTTCTGCAGATATAACATGAAATAAATTTAGAACCACCAAAAAATTCATATTATTTCATATAATTTATATTTATAATATTAATAAAAATCCTAAAAGGAGTCTAAAAAAGGAAATTTGGTATTTTAATAGGCGAATAAAAAGCTACCATTGTAGCTTTTCACATTATGACTATTTAGCCCTAATCGGCTATGTTTGCTCTGAAGTATTTACCAAGTAGCCTATAAAAAGTTCATTGGAGATGAATCACCTATCCACTCAACCAAGCACTCTCAAAGTCTATTTCATAACTCAAAATATTTTTATTAATTTGGAACATGTCATCGAAATAATGTGTATAATATTTTATTCTAAATCATTCATATATTTATTTAATTATTTTATAAAACAATCATTAGAAGATAACATAAAGATGTTCTCAAAATACCCTATTTTTTTCCTTAATTTGTATCAATTATTTTATAAAACAATCATTAGAAGATAACATATGAAAGGGGGACCCACGACGAGGTGAGCAATGCCCAGTAGTTGAATTTTACTACATTGGGTTACTCCCCACCTAAAATGCACATGCAATGGCACATCCCAACATCCATATTCCATACAATTTACAATTTGTACATGGAATAATTATATCATGAATGAAATGTTTCCGTGCCCATGCGGAGTGCTTTCGTGGCTCCTTCACACATGCCTATGCCAAGTGTGGCAATCGTCATTGGTAATACCAATGACACCCATATACCAAGCCTTTGTCGGCTCACCAACACCTAATGCAGTTTTCCAATGGGTAACCAATCCCGAGTCAATCCCGACTCCTATCACTCAACTCTAGGTCTAAGTGATAAACATGACAGTGTGTCTTTTTTTGGGCAATAGAACTTTTCGGACTACACTGCAGGTCTCTTACATCTACACAGAACTTTCTGAATCACACCGGGGGTCTCTCACACCCATACAGAAGTTTGGATATCTGGCGGGTCTCTTGCAGTACAAAACTTTGGAAATCACGCCCGCGAGGAGTCTCTTACACCGCGAACTTTTCAATTGAGGGGACTAACAACCCCTTTCTTGCTTCGCCCAACATACATCAATTACTTTTCATTTTATGATTTGAACTATGAGTCTTTATTGGACGTAGTCCCAAAGGTGAACTGATCCACATTCACGAGTGGTGAACAGCCATGCCGTTGCGCAACACCCGCAGCTCTATGGGTTTCACGTGCGCATGACCGTGATGATGCCAGTTCATATAATCGATTCTATTGGCTCATACCGCGATTGTATTTCGTATAAATTCGAGCGTCAGTAATGCTTACGTCAATTCGCGGCGTGGCGCTATCATTTCACCACGGCTAAACCGTTCGTTCGAGCGTATCGCGATACGTCTCGTTCGGCCAAATGCGGATCCAATTTCGGTGACGAGTGTTGTTTCGCGGTCAATCGATCCGTCGACAATCCGCGTGCTCTCATGACATCGGTTCTAACCGTGGAGCAGGAATGTGTTACCAATTTACCGGGGATCAGTTGACCGCGTCGACACAGTGGAAGCTTTATTATTGTCTTGCTATCATGAGACTCATACGTGAGTAAAAATGGCAACGTAGGCCCATACATCCATATTCACCAAAATGTATATCTTATACTAAAATAAGTGAATTTACAATTTGTTTGATTACAAGATTATCCAAAAGCGGGTCTTTTACTAGGTTTTACAAAAATACATAACAAGGTCACCTTGGCCATTTCTTAAAATCTCTAAGACCTCGGATACATCCATCTAAATTGTGAACCTTCGATCACTAAAATAGAATTTTCCTCGTGGGGTGGGCAATACTTGATGCTCATGTAATGGCAAACCAAATATTTAAGCAAAACATATATGTTCCTACTCAAATGTCTACATGAAATGGATGAAAATGTGACTCACCCTTTCCCACTTCTTAAGCCCTCACTGACTTCCTCACGCATGCCTAAGTCAAGTGTGAGGGCTTTCTTGTTTTTTCAAACAAAGGTTTTGTTCTTGAAAGCATGTCTGAAGTTCGATAAAATCATTAGACCAATACTCCGAAGTGGTGTTGGATAAATTTAGAACAATCATAAGGTCCTCCTCGAGATGAAGCGTTGGACAACTCTCTAAAAGCGATTCTTCGGAAAATCTTCTTTGAAATCCATTTAGCAACCACATTTGTCATGTCATGCGCTGCTATTACTCTGGTTTGCCACAGTGCATATGAAATGCAATATCCCATTTCACAACAATTCATGTTAATATATTAAGCATGCATATGTTAACGGAATTTATACACAATCATCATGTTATTCATTCATACATACTCCGATAACATAAAATTAGCTCACATGGGCTAATATACAATCCGACTTTCCATCTTGGAAGCCCTTACTAAGCATCCACCTGAATAACATATATTTATTGATCAGCAAATAACATATTCACGCTCAAGGCCACACATAAACGATCATAGTGGGTTCGGGAGCGCGAGAAACCTCTAAGTTTTAGCACCCTCGATCCAATCTTTTGGAACCAAAAACACGACCATCCAGGCCTCAAGATATCCCCATCCATTAAAATGGTTCTTAGCCAAAGAATAAAACAAGTAGGAGAAAACCCATACCTCCTGGAGTTGTTGAAACTCCTGGCCCGGTACGGGCATAGGCCTTCACAGGCGTAGACCAACTTCTCCTCTTGTTGGAGTGAGAGCGCCTCCAGATCATAGAGAATTCTAGAGAGAAGGTAGACACTCTCTCCGATAAATAGTTTTATTCAAAGCTATTGGACAATTTCCAGATAAACAACGTGTTAAGCATTGAACAATCTCGATAATAGCTTTATTCAAAGCTATTGGACAATCTCCCGATCATTCCCGACCCGAATATGGGGGGTCAGTTGACAACCCATCAACGCGCAGCCTATGGATTTGAATTTGATCGATACCCTGCTTGTTGTGTCCATTTATCGGGATCCATATTTTCAAAAAAAAATAGACAGAGTCTCCTTTGTTCGGGGAGCTCTACCTAACCACAACTTTGTATAACGAATAATCATAACTCATCCGGGGTCTCAGCAGTAGTATTAATGCATGGGGTCATCTGTGCCCATATCCCAATATACATCCCTTTACGGGACCCATTCATTCACATTTAAATCCTAAATTATATGAAATAAAACACTTAGTCTGGGTTCGTAGAGTCTAATCACGACCCTCTTACCATAATTACTTGCAGATTATTTAGACAGTCCCCAGAATTTAGTTACAATTCTTTATTATACAAAAAATGTTACTCAAAGGTAATATCAAGGCCACACAATGGTCTTCTTCATAATCAAGGCCTCGTCGAACCGTCCTTACACCTGTACACAGGGGTCCCAAGCGGGAGTGAAGCAATGCCCGGTGGAAAAATTCTCTATACCAAGGGCTACTCACTTTAAATGCACATCTGATAGCATCTGGCTCTTAAATCATATTCCATATAAATAATGCAATCCTATTTGGAATGTTCCGTGTGATGCATGAGATGAGACTCCTCATGCCCTGCTTGCGAGGAGAGTCCCAGGCCGACTCCTCACACACTGCAATGCTAAGTGTGAGAAAAACTAGTCATTGGTGTTTTAACAGTGACTTAAACCGTTTAGACTGACCCTCCGATTTAATTTATCCAAATCTTATTGTGTTTATTCATGGGCCACGGCTTTTTCGGGGTCACACCACAGGATCGACGCACGCCTTACGACATTTTTACGGGCTTTCATTGCCGGTGATCATGTTTAATAGCATATAAATTTGGGTCTTTCACCACAGTATCACCCTATCTTGCTACACTTGAATACACGTGATTTATATTTATTATTGTTTTATACAGCGAAGTAAGTCTACCGATTTTGGGCGTGAGTCGCGATTTCGGAAAGCTCATCACACATTCATTAAGAATGGTGTTGAATAGTAGTACAATGCACCCACATCAACTTCGATGTGATGTGATCGCATTTGAAATGAGAAATCATGTCATTTCATGTTATGTCATTCTACATGCAACATTTATAAATTCGGATATTATATTTGCACCATAATTTCCATTCATCACAATTTCCATCTACATTAGCCATCACGCAACAGCACATATTAACATGATTTTTACACTGCAATGACATATTATTTATTTTCCCAACAATACACAACACACAAAATGGCCCAAATCTCATACCCATATAAAACAGGGCACCTCTTGGTCCCTTCACAGTTTGTCACTGAATTACTGTGATACCAAAACACACCACAAAACCCGAAGACATTAGTCTTGGATCAAAACCAAACCTCAACCCAGTCCAGAACTACCTAAAAATTGTCCTGCAAATTATGTTTGGACTGTTCGAAAATAGTCCCGAAAATTCAACACAGGTGTCGAAACTTGATCTTGAAAATTGACTCGGACTATTTGAAAATAATCCCAAAATTCCTAAAAATTCCTACACTGGAGTCCAAAATTTGGGAGCGAAATTCATTCTCTCCCTCTAAGGAAACCTCAGCCATTAAATGACCTTTAGGTTAGAAATAACCCAGTAGGAAAATTCACACTACCTGTGGAGTTTAGTGAAACTCCAGATGATTTTGGTATTCACGCGTAGCTCTCGATGCGTGGACCGACTTTGCCTTTTGCTCTGATGAAAACCTACGGTCCGATTTTCGTAAATCTTAGAGAGAAGCTAGAGCTTCTCTCTCTAGAAATTTTGTTTCTCTCTCCTCTCACGCCTACTCTTCGTCTTGACTTTTTTTTTTCTTTTTTTCTTTTTTTAAATTTAGATACATGGCTCACATTGCGCCATGTGTCCATCTCTTATTCGGTCGTTTTTACCTCGAAACAATTTATTTCTTTTCAGTTCAATTTATTTTAAATGAACTTAACTCAAGCCATTTCTTGACTTCTAATATTTTCAAAAAAACTCATCCCTGGAGTCACTGACAACTTATTACCCAGAAAATCGTAAAAAATTCCGATTGTCTCAAATTCGTGAAATTTTTCTGGAGTCCTTTGGATTTCGCGAGAACGGGTGCCGGTCTTGAGACCGTTTAGATAAATCCGAGATCTAGAAGAATTTTTCTAAAAGCTTTCTGAACCATTATGACAATTTATTATTATTATTATTTTCATTTTTCTATTTTTGAAAATTTCTAATTTTCCCGGGTTTTACATCCGATAAACAGCTTTATTCAAAAGTATTAGACAATCTCCGATAAACAACTTTATTCAAAGCTATGAAATGCACTCGTGAGACTCCGTTGGACATAGTCCAAAGTACCGAGCTCACCACCCACTCACCAAGAATGATGAATAATCATGACCATGTACACCCGCCCGACTGTCGTGTCCGTGCATATGCAATGCAAGATGCCATTGCATGTTATATCATGCCATATATATGATGAGCACTATATGGACATTTTAAACAATGCATAATACCCATGCATCATTTGGACAATCATATCAATTAACATACAATTTCCAAATAAACCACACCATACATGACAACATATTATACACACATATATTGACATCTACAAGTCATCACCAATCAAGCAATGCCTTACATTATACTCTAAACTAATTGTGACACCATGTCACAAAATAGCCTACAACCAAACTCATCTGTGGCCTTGTGTAACACCCCGTCCCGAGAGGGTGTACGATACGTGTAACCGTAGGATCGCATATGTGCACCAAGGGCTTCCTTAAGAATAATAATAATAACAAATTACCAAAATGGTTCAGGGAAGCCTAGAAAATTCTCTAGATCTCAGATGACGAAACGGACTACGCCGTTAAATTCGTCTCGCAAAATCTAGCGACCCAGAAAAGTTTCGTCGAATTATAAGACAGTTGGAATATTTTTATGATTTTCTGGGTGATAAGTGGGTACGTGATTTCCCGAGGGCAGATTTTTTAAAAATCTCGGAAGTCGAGGAAAATGGCAGGCTAAGTTAAGTTTAAAAAAAAAAAAAATAAAATTGAGCGAAAGAAATAAATTTTTCGAGGTAGAAATGGACTTAAATGAGGCAATGTGAGTCATGTATCAAATAATAATAATAAGAATAAAAAAAGGATAAAAACGAAAAAAAAAAAAAAAAAGAAGTCAAAACGGGAGAGGGAGAGCGTGAGGAGAGAGAGAGGATTTTTTTTCTTTTTCTTTCTTCGCTTCTCTTTAAGATCTACGGAAATCGCATCGTAGGTTTTCATTGGAGCAAAGACAAATGGAATCACGTGTCGAGCTACGCGTGGGCACAAATCTTAGCGTTCGTCAAACTCCAAGGGTGAAATTTTCTTACTTGTTTTATTTCTATCATAAAGGTCATTGAGCGGCTTAGGATTGGCTTAAGAAATTAGGTGAGGGTTGGCAACTTTCAGTCCAAAATGTTTGGGTAGGTTTAGAAATTTTAGGAATTTTCGAGACTGTTTTCGGATAGTCTGGGTTGAATTTTTGGGACTATTTTCGAACAATCCGGGTTGACTTTTCGGGATTGTTTTGGGATAGTCCGGATAGGATTTTTAGAACTATTTTCGAGTAGTCCCGAATTGTGTTGAGGTTTGGTTTTGATCCCGGGACTTATGTTTTTGGGTTTATTTTCCATCTAGGAGTCGTTTTGGTCTTGGTTGAGCATTAGAAGTACATTTGGATGGCGTTTAGAGCAAATAAAGCATTTTTAGATTCGGCATATCCTTTGCTCACGTGAAGCCTCGACTTTGAATGACCATAACTTTTCGTCCCGAACCGATTCGGTGTTCTTGGACTCTACGGAAAGCCCCTTGAGTCTAGAATCTGGCCATATACCTATAAATGGCATTTGGGGCCCACATATTTTTTAAAAAATTTAATTGTAGCACCAAGTGTGCAAGTTGCTTGGTTGTGATGACAAGTGTGGTCTAATGTGTAGGGTAAAAGCGGAGACAGAGAGAAAATTAATAATCGTGCTCGATTATTGACGGAAAAGTGAGTGTTCTAAAATTTATTTTTCAATACTAGTGGATTGTTGCTCATCGTTTTCTGATTTGTATGTTATGGTTTAATTGTTAAACCATATTTTAAAGCTTATGGTTTTAATTTGTTAAACCATATTTTAAAGCAAGCAATATGCTTTATTAAGCAAGCGAGCAAGCAAGCAAAACTTATATTTTATAAGTTAGGCCTTAAGAAATCCCTAGTCTTAAGCAAGCATTACAGGTCAAAGGTATTTCGTACGTGCACGGGGAAGTTAAGACATGATTGCATTTCATTTTATCTTTGCCTGGTTGGCAAACTTAGCTCATGCATTATGGAATATTAGAGGAGGATCGTGGCACGTACTGGAGTATATAGGGTTAGTGCGCTAGCTTATTACGTGGTGATGGAGCATTCTACCATATTTGCCGGAATAGGTGATGTGGACACGAGGTCCTTCCTGCCGACACGATATAGACCACAGTTTCGATGTTTACTATGGTCTGACAAGCGAAAGGCCTCGATGGTTGATCATTATATTTTTAACCATTTTACATACGACTTAAAATGCGACCAGCGATAAGAAAGTAAGCGTTTTTAGAAAAGCTTTAGAGGCTTTGATAGCAAAGCAAGCAAGGTTTTAAAGTGTTTGTAAAGATCGTTTTTATATTTTTAGACATTTTTGAGAACAAAGCATTTTTATAAAGCATACATGAGCTCTTTTAGCTCATTATTTTCTGTTTTTAAGTATTATCTTCTAGAGTCGCAGTGCGTTGGGCCATTGGGACATATCGGGGTCCTCTGATTTTTAGTTATATGTACTGTATTTACTCACTATTTTATATATTTGTAAAGAAAATGTAACTAACTTTTGTTAGAAAATACATTAAACTTGTATAGTTGTGCATATGTATGTACATAGTTTTGTTTTATGAAAATGTGATGAGCCTGAGGCTCTTTTGAAGAAATGTTATTGGTTGCCATATTTTAGAAGTGTAAATTGTATTTACAGGTTTTGGGACATGCCCTATATGCAGCTGTTATGCTGCCGAAATTTATAAAATCACAAGTTTAGAAAATAAAAAAATTTTTTATCTGAGTTTTTGTGAAACAACTTCGACGCTTGTAAACCGGGGAAAAATTAAATTTTACGAAACTCACCTTCACATTGATAGGGAATTTACCGTGACTCCACGGTAACCTCCCGACCAAGCTCACTCGTACGACAGGATTACCATGAAGCTAAACGTTAAAAGCTGCTGAAAGCGTCTGCGGAAAGCGTTGGTTATAAAAATTTTCCACTTTTCTATCAAATCACCTTTAGATTTGCGAATCGAAAGCATAACATTTGCCTGATGGTTAGCGAAATCACAATCACTGTACAAAAAAATACAATCCCCGTATTTTCAAAAATCCAACTACAACCATAAAGGACCTCGGTCTCATCAAAATATAAAATGAATCAATCGACATAATTTCATATAACTTTGTTTTCTCAAAACCATGCATGCATATTTTACAAAAGATATTTACATATACAAAATGTCATTTAACTTTTACTACATTTACTTTACACCTTATCTTATATATAAATACAACTGACGTCTGTTGAGGATCTGAAAAAGGTCTTCAAACCCGACTTTGCACACGAAAAAGTATTTAAGCAGAAAAGCTGGCCAAACTGACGGGATCGGTGAGTCGCTATAAAGTTCTAAATGTTGTTGATGTCTCTTTATTTGTACCTCCTAGTATGAAAATATGTACATAAATGGTTGTAAAGCGTTAATGAAATAGCGAGTTTTGCTATGAAAACCATTTCTGAAAACTATTTCTGCTGCTGAAAACTGTTTCAGTGGTGGTTAATATCTGAAAGTGTTATACACTGTGGCCCATTTCTGAAATACTCTAGACATGATGCCACGGAACCTCGGAACTTGGCATCGGTAGTGAACCTCGGAACACTACCCGTCTAATATGGTCTGGTGAACACGGCGGGATCTCTATAAGCATAATGGAACCTCGGAACCAAAATGCCCGATGATGGAACCTCGGAACAAACACCTCATCACCATGTACTATGTCGTAGCGCTAACCTATCTATATACCGAATGTGTAGAAAGGCAACTCACTATATAAATATATACTATATCTAACCCCAATTGCCGTGGAGCAATATAGTTAGTCATAATGTCCTGAACAAGCGAAATCGGAGATACATCGGCGAGAAACAAAGGTACATTGCCATCTAGAGTTTTGCTAAACCGGTGTTTTTCTTAAGTGCGAAATCGAAATTTTCTGCTGAGTATAATAAGTGGGAGGTAAAAAAATGCTTTACTAATTACATTATATTTTCAAAGCACTTTACAAACTTGTAATTTAGACACTTTCATTTCAGCGATTTTGAAGTACTCACCTTTTCTCAACTAATTTCTTTCAATTCTTGTCAGCACTAGATTATCGTCGTATGCTCCGATCCTTTACACAATCCATACAAAGTCTCAAAAAAATGCTTTCTCGATTCAGCGTTTTATATAAGCAATACAAAGAGACTTTCAAATCGACTATATCGAAACAAGCCGATTATAACAAAACTTTTCTGCGTGCTAGTCATGGAAATATAAGGACACATTGATATAATATGAGGTGAAATTGACGAAATGCCCCTACATAGATGCACCGCCAAGGAAACTATTCGTTTTAGCAACTTTTCAGATGACCCTATGTTATTCGATCTATTAGACCACACACGTCTAGAGCGCAAACCAGCAATTTGCACACTTGGTGCTACAGTGCAAATTTTAAAGAAGTATGTGGGCACCAAATGCTATTGACTGGCATATGATTAAATTTTAGACTCAAGGGACTTCCATAGAGTCTAAAAACACCCAAAATATTTCTAAAATTTATGTTCGGATTGTCAGAATAAAATCCTAAAATTTCAACCAGTCGAAAACAGTCCCAAAGTCGGCCGGCTGTTTGAACAGTCGAAAATTCTAAAAATTCTAAACTCGGTTAAAAAATTTGGGCGAAGTTTTACAACCTTTCATAACCTCTAAGAAAATTTCAAGCCATTACATAGTCTTTAAAGTTCGAAATAATAACACAAGTAGGAAAATTCCCTACCTCCTTGAGTTTGACAAAATGCTAAGATATTGGTACCTACGGCGTATCTCGTCAGCGATCAACTTTGCACATTCTACTACGATGAAAATCTACAGTCCAATTTCCGTAAATCTGAGAAAGAAGCAAAAAGAAGAAAAAAAATTAAAAATCTTTTCTCTCACTCTCCACGTACTCCTTCCCTCTGCCTACTTTTTTATTTTTATCTTTTTGTTTTTTTTTTTCTTTCCTTATTATTATTATTATTATTATTATTTGGATAAATGATTCATATTATCTTATTCGGGTCAATTTTTGCCCCGAAAAAATTTATTTCTTTTCAGTTCAATTATTTTAAATGAACTTTAACTCAAGCCATTTTCTGACTTGAGAGATTTTTGTAAAAATCTCGTCCCTGAAGTCATTGGTGACTTATCACCTAGAAAATCGTAAAATATTCTGATTGTTTCAAAATTCAACGAAAATTTTCCGGTTCACTAGATTTCACGAGACAAATTTAATGGCGCAGTCTGTTTCATCATCCGAGATTTAGAGAATTTTATAGGCTTCCCTGAACCATTATGGTAATTTATTATTATTATTATCCTTTTGAAATTCCATAATTTGTACTTTCACCCTCCACTTTCATGGTAAAAAGTACAACAATTATTTGAAAACTTTATAATTTCACCCTTAAAAACAACTTTCAAAAATTCTATTATGGCACTAAAATAATTAAGGAAGCCCTTGGTGCACATATGCGACCCTACGGTTACACATACCGTACACCTTCTCGGGACGGGGCGTTACAAATCCTCCCTCCTTTAGAACATTTAGGTCGAAATGAACAAAGGTCTTTATAAGAGGATGTACGAAAACAACTAAGGATATTGACTGCGCATTTGAGCCTTTGACTCCCACGTAGCCTGCAATCCAGTGATTCCCAGTAAAACTTTGACTAAAGGAATTACCTTGATACGCAAATACGCTCTCTGCGATCCTTCTCTGCATTGTTTGCTCCTTGTAAGGTCAAATTATCCTTTAATTCTCTTTGGGTGATCTCACAGTACATGGGAGGAATAAGGTGTACTAGGAGCATGGATACATAAACACATTATGAACCTTAAACGACTACGGAGGAAGGTCTAATCATGTACTCTTGGTCTCACTTTGGCAGCCAACTCTCATATGGCCTATGTATCTAAGCCTTAGCTTTCCAGCGTCTTCCGAATCTGAGAGACCCACCTTTCAAGGGGAAACTTTGAGGAAGACCCTATCATACAACAAAGCGTAGATCCCTACGATGTTTGTCCATATAACTTTTAAATGCGTCACTGGCTATCTTGAGTACATCTCGGACCGTCACGGATCTTATCTAAGGTAACTTTGTGCTAACTCTGAACATCGGTCTCCTCTCTCCTACTTCATCCCAGCATACGGGAGTACGACACTTCAGGCCATACAATGCTTCAAATGGAGCCATGCATCTTGGATTGATAGTCTTGTTGTAGGCGAACTCCACCGCCCGGAGATAAATGCGTATCGACTTTCATCAAACTGTCGTATGGGGCGCGCTGCTCTTCGATCGACGGTTCCTGCCAAGGCGACCAGTAGCCTGAAGATGGGCGGCGATGAAATCGTCGAGTCCCGGCGGCATCCGACAGCTGGACCGATATGCTGGATTGAATCGGGGTCTTTGGTAAAAACATGATGGAACGTTATGCTAATCTAACTTTATGCTCGCTCCGCACTGGTGGGCGGCACATCTGCGGGTGCGTCATTTCGCTTCGGAGAAAATGCCTGATTTTGTTAGTCTATCCTTTATCACCCATGGCATCGTGTTTGTCTCAGAGTTCGGCTTGATAACAAAATCCGCGTAATCTTATCCCACTTCCATACGGGGAATCGGAAGGGTTGTCTTTCCTACGGAGGCTTACGGTGCTCTGCTTTTCCTGGCGACGGGTTAGGCATCACGGATCACAAAAATACGCAATTTCCTTTTCATGCCCTTCCACCAATAATGCTCCCTCAGAGTATGATACATCTTAGTGCTACCAGGGTGCATGGTGTATGCTGAAGAGTGAGCCTCTTCCATGATTTCCCTTTTAGTTCACCTATTTCATGTACACACATTCGACTCCCTCTAACTATTACACCGCTATGATCTGGAACTCTGGTTTCCTACCCCTCAATCTCTACCCTCAACTTAATCATCTCTTAAACCTACTTCTAACCTTCCTTGATCTGATCCACGAGAAGAGGACGAACATAAAATGATGCCAACAGTGTCCCTGTATCAGCTACCTACAACTGAACTCCCAAAGATCTCAACTCTATCAACAATGGGAGATACACCGTCTGCAGATAAGCATAGGAACCCTCTGGTATTCGGCTTAAAGCATCGGCCCTTTACATTGACCTTCCCAGGATGGTACTTTCATCATGCAATCATAATCTGCAATCAACTCGACCACCGTATTTGCTTGTAAGTTAAGCTCTTTCTGAGTGAAAATATACTGCCGACTCCTATGATTGGTGAATATCTGATAGGGAACACCATATAGATAATGTCTCCAGATCTTTAGAGTGAAAACCACTACTACTAGTTCTAAATCATGGGTTGAATGAGTTCTGCTGGGTGCTTCTTTAGCGGCGGGAAGCATAAGCTATCGCACTCTACCATCTGCATCCAAAAACACACACCTAACCCTTGTGCGGAGGCATCCTTTGTACACCACATAACCTTCCTTTCCTAGCGATAGTGCTAACACTGGTGCTGTCGTCAATCTTTGCTTTGGCTCCTCAAAAACTATCTTGACGGTATCGACCACTCCGGTATGATCCTTTTTCAGCCAGATTGGTCGCGGGGTTGCTATCTTCAAAAATCCCTTAACAAATTTCTGTAATAACACCTTGTCAAAAGCTGCGGACTTGAAACATTCGTGGCGCTTCGATTCCTTATGCTTTGCATTCTTTTGAGATCCACTGCACCTTACGCGAAATGACATGACCCAGCTACTTTGTCAACCCAGCGGCACTTACTAGAAACTTAGCGTATAGCGGCGGCTCTTGAAGAAGCTCTGCATCTCTTGTGCGGAAGTACTGCATGTTCCTCACGGACCGCCTCAATACACTAGAATGTCATCAATAGTCGATCACAAACTTATCTCATCTGGTGAATACCACAGTTTCATCAAATCCGCCAGAAACGCGGCAGGCATTAGTCGATCGAATGGAATCACTAGGAACTCATAAGTGACCATATCTGGAATCTGAGCGATCTTAGAAACATCATTCTCCGGGACCCTCAGCGTGGTAGCCTGACATAGGTCAATCTTGAAATGCCGAGATCCATGCAATTGGTCGAATAAAGCTGCGTCTATCTACGAGGAAGCGGATGCGGTTGCGTATTGTCACTGATTTAGGCATGCATAGTCCTGCACAACCATAAGCTTTATCTTTCTTCTTTAAGAATAAGTAGGAGCTCCCCATGGTGAGGTACTAGGTCACGATGAAGCGCCTTAACAATTCCTCCACGATTGCGCCTTCAATTCTTTCCAAGTCTGTTTTGTGTAATTACGTATGGAGGAATGGATATCGGCTCGATCCATGAACGCAGATTAATAACAAACTCAATTGCTGTCCGAGGGTAAGCACGAAAGATCATCACGGAAGGCATATACCGACTCTTGGTATGGGGATGTCTTCGGCCGTGTCCCCTCTTGTCTCCTATCCACCACAAATGCGAAATAACCACTGGCAGCCTTTAGAAGCATTTTGACGGTCATGGCATTAATGGGAACTAGAAGCGTCGTGTACGATTCCCAAAATATCACGCTTGGATTCCTTTAAGTAAGACAATCTTACTTCCTTCTTATAGCAATCTAAGGTGGCTCTATACTGGATAACCAATCCATACCAGACTATACTCCAGAAATCATGGATACCTAACACCTTTATCGAGTCTCTTGGAAAATACTTGATACGGATCATGATCACGCTGAGACTATCCTTTGGATATCTTAGTGTGCCCATTAGTGCGAGGAACCGCCATACGACCATCTATAGGCTGAGCCTCTATCACGGTGCCTCTCGGTGAATGATGCGAAATAAATGAATGAGTATTTTGGATCACTCAATGCATATGCATCGTGATCGTAAGCCCGAAATAATACCGATAATCACGTCTGGTGATGCATTTGCCTCTTTCTTTGTGTGATTAGTAAATGCAGAGCTTGAGTGCGAGTCCACTGCGAATCCTGACCCGGTCGAGTCTTGCCTTTATCACCCCTACATGACCTCTACCGGGTGTTTGTCTTGCCACCTCTGCTGAACCACCCCCTACAAGGCCTTCTTTGGAGACATTGGTGCACGGGTGATCTTGTGTATACCTACCTCGAGGAGGTCTCCCCATAGCTACTACACAGTAAACGATCCTCGGATAAAAGTGACCTTCTGCCCTTGATGAAACATCTCTGCATCCATGTTCATCTTGCGCTCTCCGAGATGCCTCATCGACATGTAGGGCATAATGAAAGATGATCTGAAGATCTACCACCTCCGTGGCCGCCGGGCGACCGTGACTCTGATCCCCTCAAGAGACGCTTCCTCATCCCGAGAGCCTCTGGTCATACCCATTTCTTTCCTTTCTATCTACTGACCGATCGGGTGCTCCTGGTCGACCAAGGTCGGAGCACCTCTTCTTACCAAGCCGCCCGTGGTTAGAACTCAAACTGGCCCTTTCTACCTTTAGTGCAGCCTTAACTAGCTCTCCAAAGTTATTTTGAGATGCTCAAAGCATAACTAATTCTAAAGTCTGGCCGCCATGAATCTATACTTATTCCTCATTTTCCCCGTAGACAGGCAATTTCACGAGCTCAAAACCTCGCTTCATATTCTATCACCCGTCAGGATCGCCGGCTCTAACCCGAAGAATTCTCTTCTATTTTTGCATCTCAGCAACTACGCGGTAAAAATCTCAGTCAGAATGCGTCTACCGTGAACTCGGGTCCTGCGACTCCTATAGGGTGTCTCCTCTTAATGGTCTCCCACCAGTCCTTGGCCCTGGCTGCCACCAAGAACCCTGAAAAGAGGACTTTCTACTCATTTGAACACCCCATCACTGCATAAATTTCACTAACCCTGTCTAACCATAGCACACGCCGCCTCCGGTCGCCTGGCATTCATCATGTTTAGCCCCACTCTAGAGCACGTTCTATCATGCCCTCCGCTTTGGAGGTATGACTTCACTAAGAAGGTCAGAATAATCAGATAACCCGATCCATCAAGCCAAGGTACGCCCCATGGGTCTCATACCGATGGTTCCGCTTGGGGCCGATTCCATCGAGGCATCTCTCCGATCCTGGGGTGTGCTCGACATTTTCTCGTGGTGCCTCCAATATAAGTCCTAGGTCGACTTCACGTAATTCTGGTCTGCATAATGCCGTGAATTTCAAGGTTAAAAGATTCAAGACAATTTCATAATATTTGATGTGCATGCAAGGATTTAGCAAAACAATATAGGTTGCAATAGAAAATCATTATAACAACAATTATAGGAAATACTACTAAAAATCATCTAAAAATGCAAACTATCGCCTAAAATTGCTCTGATACCAACTTGACAGATGATTAGTGCCCAAAAAGTGCTATTTTGAACCCTATTTATTATAGGTTTTGAGTGCTTTTTGTGTACTAATCATTGTAATTAACCCAATTTACACATTAAGGTCCCTATTATCCTACTGATCGCATTTTGTGGCAAATTTTGCAGTTTTTGCAAGTTAATAGTGCCAAAATTGTTGAGTCGCATCCAAGACGAAGAATTCGGAAATAAGCCAAGATTGCGCATCGTAGACTGTGATGAAAGAAGAGCGTAAATGCAAGAAAATTACATCATAAATTTGTTCCCCAGAAGACTGCTCACAGCCTCCAAAGACTATCTACATCCCGCAGCTGCTCTCCCTAAGATTCACGCTTTGTTGCTTTTGTTACAATTTTTTGTTTCTTCCCATTTTGTCCTTCAGAATAGCTTTTAGTTTCAGTTTTTTTTTCGTAATTTCATATACACTGAGCACCTATATAAGCCTTAGTCCTGTGGCAAACTCACATAACTTCACTTGGCAATAGACTCAGGGCGCGCCACCACCGCTTCCTCCTTTTCCCATTTTCATTTCTTTCTCCCTTCTCGCACAAACACCTCCGAGACATCCTCGTAGGATGGTTGGCTAGACCTCTTCCTCCTTGGAAGCAGGAAGGCTAATGGACTTCTGATTCGGTAAACCGACTGGCCCTCTCGCTTTAACGTAGGCATTTATTTTCATTTATGTTCCTATCCTTCACCTAGGTTTAAATCTCCTAGATACATCTTGATTGACCAGTATTTGGCAATCTTTTAGGGTTCATTGGATGCTTATTGTTAGATT
The DNA here is from genome assembly GCA_016808115.1 of Tetrastigma voinierianum. NCBI lineage: Eukaryota > Viridiplantae > Streptophyta > Magnoliopsida > Vitales > Vitaceae > Tetrastigma > Tetrastigma voinierianum. The sequence continues at coordinate 173,980 of JAEQBH010006127.1, forward strand.
CAATGATATTCATTAGTTGCCTTCTATTTGTTACTGTAAGATGGGTCTAAGAGGTAGGTTTTCACTGTCTGGGACCATGAATGTTCGTTAAATACAAGTTCTACTGTTTTTCATGTATGCAAGCAGGGTATTTGCGTTCTTCTTCTCAATCTTAGGTTAAAATCTCCTAGGCACACCCTCACTAACGTATTTAATGCTTTTCGTTACATAAAGGATGCTTATCACTGGGATCCCCCGTTATCCAAATAATACTTCCCTATTGCCACTGAGGGTAGGTTCGAGATATGTTATCACCAGGACATATTTATGCCTACTTAAATTCTATGTTTCAAGAAGGATATTTTAGGTTTAGGTTTAAAGCCACCGAAGATCCTGTCGAAATGACTATATGTCATCCTCCCCAACGCGAGGAAAAAGACCCGAGGACATGTTGGTTGCCTTAAAACCCTAAACCATTGGCCTGACACTTCAAGGGGTTCTATTTTACATTTTTCTTTACTTATTTCATTTTTAATCTGCACCATCCAACTCCCCTATTTTTACCAAGCCTTAAAATCCAAATTGAAATTCACCATTTTTGAAAGTTTAACAAGAATCATTTGTGCAAAGAAACCCATCCCCGTGTTCGACCCTAGCCACTATACTACAGTAGTTTGCTACTAATGAGGAATTTTTAGATATAAATATTATTAGGATCACCCTATTAGCCTGAATCAAATGGCGTCGTTGCGAGGATGGTGCCCTAAGTGCATTTATTGTTATCGAACACTTGTGATCCTAAATCCTGAGAGTTACGGTGAACCCTTTGCTTGTATATATATCTTTTTAGTGTTTTCGGTGTGTTTAATTTTTGTTTCATTTATTTTGTTTTTATCTAACTACCTTGGTAGAGTTGTTTTCCTTGTTTGGTGTTTGCTTTGTTCTTGCTACAGGGGGTCAGTTCCAGTGGGTTAGAGATTGTAAATCAAGGTTGAATTTGAACCCAATGGAAGAGGGATAGTACGATCAGCATGTGGAAGGGGGTAACCCTAGTGCATATATGTCCATGAGGGATTACAGAAACCAACCATGGCAAAGTCAGCAACCTGTGGAGAGGAATCCAAATGAATATAGGTCCATGAGGGACTATAGAAACCAATGGATGAGTTCACCATATGGAAATTCTTACAAACCTAGTTGGAGGAACCACCTAAACTCCTCATGGGAACCAAGACCTCCACAGTATGCATCTCCTGAACCTCCATTTTATGCTTCAACTCCTCCCGATCACCCCTCAGCCACCACGATTCGTCCCTCCATTTGAACAAACCATTTTGGACCTTACCGGATAGTGGATGACTTAGTAGGCGGAGACGAGAAGGGATTAATGCCCGTTCAGATCGAGGAAATTGTACTATGGAAGAAAATTTGAACAAGAAATTGTATGGGCTGAAAATTGACTTTAAGCATAAATGGGACGATCGCAAAACTCAAATGAAAACCTCATGTTCGGCGGCAATGTCCACGAGAGGAAGAGTGCCAAAAGTGACACCATGAGTACTTACTTAGAGGGCGGTGCAATGGCTTGACCCTGTGTGGCGAGGGCTTATGGAGGATTTTATTAGATTGTACGAAGGTTGTTTGAATCCTTAGATACGTGTCTTTGTTGTTTTTTCAAGGGAGAAGAAAGAGAATACTTCCCTTTATAAGCGAGGAGAGCGATGGAAAGAAATAGTGGAAAAGCCCGAGCTTGTTTGAGAGCCATTTCCCACGTAATTGAACCACACTTGATGGAGACCACTTACGGCCAACGCGCCGTTAGCCCCTCAGCTAACAGTGTACACATTTTGCCTACACTGAGCATACCCGACTCTGAACCACCTATTATTTGCAGAAGCTAAGGAGCCGATATCCTTTGCCACTTATTACAAAACCCTCTCCCGAAATTAGTGGCCTTTATTGGAGCCTCTGCCCATTTGCATCGAACACAGCCATTTACCTACATTTGCATAGCCTGTGTGTGGATGGTTTGGGTCTTTGGTTCGGATTTGGAGCACCGAACCTGCATTTCTAGCTCGCTGGTCAGGCGACCTCGAGGCTGGGGAAGTGGTTTGGGGAGCACGATCCCCGGCTTTTTGTTTAAGTTTTCTTGTTTTATTTCATTTTATTTTATTTTATTTGGTTCTATAATTTTTCTTCTTAGATTTTCTCTAATTTTTAGTTAATTTTGTTTTAGATTAATTTTTATTTTGCAATTTTTTCTTAATTTTCTTGTATTAATTTTGCCGGTTTGTGTGAAGATCAACAAGCGACGACAAATGGCAGGAACAATTTTTGCTATACATAGTGAGAGTACCCAAGTAATAATGGCGAATTTCGCTATTATGAGTGAAATAGGAATTTTAAGCTGTCATAGCGAAACCGTATCTGGATGTCCTCGGATAAGACCAAAGAGCAGTGGGTAAGCGTCTCTCGTGCGAATTCATATATATATATATATATATATATATATATATATATATATATATATATATATATATATATATATATATATATATATATATATAAAATTATTTATTTTATTTTACTATTTTATTATTTTTATTCTTATTTTTAATTATTTGAAAAAAAAAATTATTTTTCTTTTTATTAAAAAAAAAAATTTGTCTCTCAAAAAAAAAAAGTTTTTATTTTTATTATTATTATTATTATTATTTATTAATTATTTTATTTTATTTTATTTATAAAAAAATTCATAAATATAAGCGAAAATTTCGCGAAAATAAGCGAATTTTTCGTACTCTTGATTTGCCTCGATTTTGTTTAAGCCCATAACTTTCATCGAACTCCGTTTAAGCGTTCTTGATACTGGGTGTTAAAATCTTAGAGAGTGTAGAATCTAAAAATATCCAGAAAGAATACTTTTGACATTTTTATGAATGTGTAATTTTCAAAATGCTCCAACTGGTCACTTTTTTTCTCTCTTTTCTTCTCCTAACTTGTTTATTTAGGCACCCAAGCGAATTGAATAAGGTGTCGATGGAAGCTTGTGAAGTCTCCTATCCAACAACGATCACATCTCATCAAGGAGGTAACACTTCCTTCCCTAACTTTCCAATCTGAGACATTTGGTTGGGGGGGAGAGTTAGCGAAGGAAGTGGCTTTTGCATTTATGTTTTTGTTACTATTTTGAGCAAGCCCATTTTGTGATGTTCAGTGGCTTGCTGGTTTTCTTTTTTGTGAAGTTGTTATACTATACAACTTATTTTTTTCAAAAGCGCACCCATTTTTTTGTGTTCTATAACACATGGTTTGAAAAATTGAAGCTTTGTCCGATTCTAATGATGTTAAGATTGGTTCCATACTGGTGAGTGGATGATCGGTTGAACTCTTGTTGCTTTCGACCCTTTTCTTCCACCTTTAGCTAACCACACCACGGTGCACATCGAGTTTCTTGATAACTTGAAAAAGCGCCTAGCCTCCTAAGCTTTGCGATAACCTACCCTAGTTTAGTTGACCACCTTTAATAGGTTAAGGACCCCCATGTATAGAAGGCCAATGTTTCTTCCAAAATAAAAAGAGAGAAAAAGAAAAACCAAAAGAAAAAGAAAAGAAAAAGAAGAGAAAAAATTACCATGACTTTTCATGAAACAGAAACACGATCGAGGTATATGGTCAAGAAGTCTTCAAAGGCGGTGCTTTTTAAGCCCGGCCCGGTTGGGAGACCCACTTGAGCTTCGATTATCACTACATGGGTGGATAGGTGGGTTAACAAGTTATGCTTGGAAATGCTGAGTCTCGAGAATCATTAGTCGGGGTGGTGAAGAGCATTAGTGGTAGAAGATCCTCGTGACTTGGTGCCACTAAGCCTTAATTGGTTGGGGAGTCATCGGTAGATCCTCGTTACATGGACTTTGGTGAGGTGATTCCTGGCATTGAACCTATAACCGCAAAAGTTGTGGAATAAGAGTGGGTCCTGATCTATTTAGGTTGGTTAGCATGCTAGGTTGTGGCAGTAGCTAGGTTGGGGGGGGAGAGTGCAGTTTGGCAGTTTATTATTGAGAACTGATCAAACAAACACTTAGATTTTGGTGGAAGGTTTTGGTTGATTCACTGAGATGGAGGCTCTTTTGATACTCAATTTTGTATGGCATTCATTCTCTCAAGATAGTTATTGGATAAGGCTTTGATGATTCTTACTTAGGGTTAGGCATTACTCATTCTGACCTTTTGAAATACCATTTTTGTGAACATTATTTGTTATCGTTTTGTATCTCTCTCTTTCTTTCTTTCTTTCTTTGCTAAGGACTAGCAATGTGTAGGTTGAGAGCATGATTAGTCTTTGAAAAAGTCTTACTTCAGACCTATTTATTATAGGTTTGGAGTGCTTTTTGTATACTAATCATTGTAATTAACCTAATTTACACATTAAGGTCCCTATTATCCTACTGACCGCATTTTGTGGCAAATTTTGCAGTTTTTTCAAGTTAATAGTGCCAAAATTGTTGAGTCGATCCAAGCACGAAGAATTCGAGTCCAAAGATCGGCATTGTAGATCCGAGAGACCGGAAGAAAGAAGAAGCGGAAAAATGCAAGAAAAATGGAGCATTCTGAAATTTGGTTCCTCTCGACCTTGCTCACAACTCCAGTATTGTTCATCACAGCCCCTGTTCTCCTACATTTCACGCTTTTGTTGTTTTATTTATAATTTTTTTCTTCCCCATTTTGTCCTTGTAATAGCTTTTAGTTTTCACTTTTTTTTTAAGTAATTTTCATATACAGGCACCTATATAAGCCTTAGTGCGTACAAACTTAGATAACTTCACTTTTGGCAATAGGCGATGGAGCGCGGTTGCCATTGCTTCCTCCTTTCCCATTTTCTTTCATTTCTTTTTCTCCCTTTCTTGGCTACCAAACCTCCTCTGGGGATGACAATTCGAGAGGATGGTTGGCCTAGACCCTCTTCCTCCTTGAAGAGGAAAACTCTTTGGACTTTAGTTTGAGGTAAGCCAGCGGTCTACATTTTCATATAGGCATTGTTTTTATTTATGTTCCTATCCTTCAACGTAGGTTTAAATCTCTAGATACATCTTGGTCGACAGTATTTGGCAATCTTTGTAGTTCGTGGATGCTTATTATTAGGTCGATTGATATTGTGATTAGCTTCTATTTATTCTTTGTAAAGATGATTCGGTAGAGTTTTCGCTATGCAGGACCATATCAGATGTTCGTTAAATGCAAGTTCTACTCTTTTTTTATGTATGCAGTTATGGGTATTTGCGTTCCTTCTTCTCACCTTAGGTTAAAATCTCCTAGGCACACCCTCGCTGCGTGTATTTAACAAGCTTTTGGTTACGGTGGATGCATGCTAGATCACATTTATCAGGTTAGTTATTTCCTATTAGTTGCGTAGGGTAGGTTTTGAATATGTTATCACCGTTAGGGACATTTAACCTCTTAAATTCTATAACAAGAGGATGCTAGGGTTTAGGTTTAAAGCCAAATGAAGTCCAGGTTAGGAAATATTTATATGTCATCCTCTGACCAGGAAAAGACCAGACATGTTGGTTGTAAACTAAACCATTGGCATTACTTTAAGGGTTCTATTTACATTTTTCTTTACTTATTTTATTTTTAATCTGCACCATCCAACTCCCTATTTTACCAAGCCTTAAAATCCAAATTGAAATTCACCATTTTGAGCTTAACAATTAAATCATTTGTGCAAAAACCCATCACGTGTTCGACCTGAGCCACTATCTTTAGCATTAGCTTTGCTCTGACAATGGAGAAATTTAGGATATAAATATTGTTGATTCGGATCACCCTCTTGTGGCACGAATCAAATGGCGTCGTTGGGATGGTGCCTAGGAAATGCATTTAAGCGGTGTCGAACACTTGTGATCCTCATACAGGATTACGGTGAATTTTCTTGTATATATATATCTTTTTAAGTGTTTTGGTGTTTAATTTTGTTTCCATTTATTTTGTTTTTATCTAACTGCATACAGTAGGTTGTTTTTTTCCTTGTTTGGTGTTTTGCTTTGTTCTTGCTCACGGTCGAGTTCCGATTAGGTTGAAGTTGTAAATCAAGGTTGAATTTGAACCCAATGGAAGAGGATAGTACGATCGACATGTTGGTTATAAATTTACACCACTTTTCTATAAATCACCTTTAGATTTAGAAAATCCAGACCTGCATGACACCTTGATGGTTAAGCTTTGAAAATACAAAATCACCTATATAAAAAATACCTCCCAATATTTTCCAAAAATCAACTACAACCATAAAGGACCTGCAAATTCCTCATCCAAAATATAAGATAAGAATCAATCAACATAATTTCATGTAACTGTTTTCTTAAAACCATACGTATATTTTACAAAGATATTTACATATCTGAAAATGTCACATTTGCTTTACTACGTTTACTTTATACCTTATCTTATATATAAATATAACAGTGTCTAGGGCTGAGGATCTAAAAGGCCTTTCGGCTTATTTTACTGAAAAATTATTTAAAAACATAAAGCGTGATCAACGGGCTCATTAGTACTATAAGTTCACAAATGTTAATGTCTGCTGTTTGTATCCAAATATGTCTGTATAAATGGTTGTAAAGCGGTAATATTAAAGCCAGTTTTTGCATGAAAACCATTTAAAACTATTCTATTTGTTTGAAAATTGTTTGATGGTGGTTTATATCAAAGTGTTATCTTAAATCCTTAAGCATAACCATTGTAGCCCCATTCTGAAATACCTTAGGCATTGATGCCCGCGGAACACCGGAACAGCATCGGTAGTGAACCTCGGGCCACTACTCGTCTAATAGTCCGATGAACACGGCGGGATCTCTATAAAGCATAATGGAACATCATAACCAAAATGCCCGAGGTGAAGTGGAACCTCGGAACCAACACCTCATCACCATGTACTATGTCAATACATGCCTCTATATCTGAATGCGAGGCGACTCATATGTAAATATATACTATATCTAACACTGATTGCCGACCAGAGCGATATGATTAGTCATAATGTCCTATAACCCTACCATGCACAATCAGGATACATGACCCGGAGCGAAATTTGTGCCATCTAGAGAGTTTATCTAAACCAGGCCAAAATTGTTTCTTAAGTGCGAAATCGAAATTACTACGAGTATAACAAGTGGGAGATAATAAAATTGTACTACTAATTGCATTCTATTTTGAAGCACTTTACAAACTTGTAAATTTAAACTTTAGTTTTGAAAATGATTTTAGTACTCACCTTTTCTCAACTAATTTCTTTCAATTCTTGTCAAGCATGCTAGATTATCGTCATATGCTCCAATAGCCTACCTGATCCATCTGAAGTATGAAATGCCCCTCGATTCAGCGTTTTAACCATAAAACATACAAAGGGGTTTCAGCGACTATATGAAGCGAACTTGATTCTAACAAAACTGCGTGCTAGTCACATTCGATAAGGACATTGATAATATGAGGTGAAATTGACGAAATGCCCCTACACATGGATTGCCCCATCAAAACCTTATCCGTTTTGTAACTTTTTAAAAAAGCGACCCTATGCTGTCGATGTATTGGGACTACACACGTCGGCATAACCAAGCAATTTGCACCTTGGTGCTACAATTAAAAATTTGAAATTATGTGGGCACGAAATGCTGTTGATAAACATATGATTAAATTCTAGACTCGAACTTCCCATAGGAGTCTAAAAACACTGAAATATTTCTATGAAATTTATGTTCGGATTATGCGAATAAAATCCACAAGAATTTCAACTTGGTGTCAGAAAATAGTCTGAAATTCATCTGAGACTATCCAAACACAGGTCAGAAAATTCTAAAAATTCTAAACTCGGTCAAAAATTTTTGGAACTGAAGTTTACGACCTTTCATAGCCTCTAAGAAAATTTCAAGCCATTACATAGTCTTTGGAGTTCGAAGCCGCACAAAGTAAGAAAAATTTCCTACTCTTAAAGTTTGACAAAATGCTAAGATATTGGTACTTATGCATAACTCTCGTCGCGTAGTCCAACTTTGCCTTCTGTTCTGACGAAAATCTATGGTCTGATTTCCGTAAAACTGAGAAAGAAGCGAAGAGAAGAAAAAAAATTAAAAATCTTTTCTCTTACTCTCCGCACTCATTAGTCTACACCTTTTGATTTTATCATTTTTTTTTTAAATTCTTACTATTATTATTATTATTATTTGGATAAATGATTCATATTATTTTATTGGGGTTCATTTTTGTCCCGAAAAAATTTATTTCTTTTCAGTTCAATTATTTTAAATGAACTTTAACTCAAGCCATTTACGACTTGAGATTTTTGTAAAATCTAGTCCACGAGAATCACTAGCGACTTATCACCCGGAAAATGCGTAAAATATTCTAATTGTCTCGAATTAGGCAAATTTTTAAGGTCCTAGATTTCCACGAGGCAATTTATAGGAACAGTCCGTTTAGTCATCCGAGATCCTAGATAATTTTCTAAACTCACTAACCATTGTAGTGGTATTATTATTATTATTCCTTTTGAAATTCCATAATTTGTACTCACCTCCACTTTCCTTAATTGCAAAGTGCCACAATTATTTGAAAACTTTATACTTTGCCCTTAAAAAACAACTTTCTAAAAATTCTGCTGGCACTAAATATTAAGGAGAAGCACTTGGTACACATATGTGACCCTACGGTTACACATCTAGTACACCATCTGGAGACCCGGCGTTACATGATCACATAGCGAGGAGCTACGCATGGGTGTCAAAATCTTGGAGTTTAGTCTGGAAGCTCCACGGTGAAATTTCCTACTTATTTCTATCTTAAAGCCATTGATGGCTTGAGATTTTTAGAGGCTATGAAGCCATAAATTTCAATTCCAAATTTTTAGGCGGGTGTAGAGATTTTTAGGAATTTTTTGGAATTTGTTTTGGACGATCCAGGCTGAATCCCCAGGCTTGTTCACGGACGATTCGGGTTGAATTTTCAGGATTGTTTTCAGCAGTCCGGCAATATTTGAATTGTTCAGTGGTTCGGATTATGTTGAAGATTTTTTTTATCCCGGGTGATGTCTTCGGGTTTGCGATGTGTTTTGATATCATAATAATTCGGTGATAAACCGTGAAGGGATAATAGTGCCTGTGCTATATGGGTCGAGATTTGGGCCATTTGTGTGTGTGGCCTTGATCGGGGTGTCTGCGTTGACAATCCGTCAACTTGCGGAACTATCATGTCTCTATTATGAGACTTATACATGAATAAAAATGACCACTTGGGTTCATACATCAATACTCACTGTTGGATACACAATTGAGCAATAATTATATTGGAATTCAGCATCTTCAAGTCATACTTTGCTCACATATTGAATAAGAATATGTACTTTTGATTGTTTCCGTGTTTTGGACTTATCTGGGTTTTCGGGTTTCATACACAATTATCATTCTGGGGATTCGTGTCAGAGAAGTGAATATGGATTATTGAGAATGATGGCAACGCTTGAGGTGAAGTTTAGAAGTGAAATAATGCGGGAAACAAGTGTAAATTTTGTACCAGTACACCAAGTAGGAAATCACTAGAGGGCAACCTATCTGCGGATGCCGGCTCAACACATCTTAAGTTGCACCTAAACTAGAAAGTACTAGTAACCAACTTTATCTGGGTATAGCACTAACTGTGCCGTCTGGCGTGTGAAGTTAGCGGGGTGGCGGGAATTGATTCTAATGCAAGGGCATGTTCGATCATTCGACTATCAATGCGGGATCACAATGGAAAGGTATAAAAGCTAAGGATAGAGGCGAAGAAACGGTTTTGATTCTAGGGTTTGGTTTCATAAAGAGTGTTCTTCCTCATAGTTTAGGCTAGGGTTTATTGATTAGGGTTGAAGCTTCCGGTTTTACCTTAGATTTTGGATTTCAAGTTCATGTAACCTTTAGGTTCGTCATATAACTCGTTTCTCTCGGTATTTTGTATTTTCCAATTCTTTGGTTTTGCAATTGAAGTTTGATTTTACCAAAGAAGTTCCTTTTAGATAATTTATCATTGATTATGATTTGCTTATAATTTCCATGGAGTTCTAAACTTTTATCTTTGAGGGTTCTACAGGTGAAACTCTTTACCTGATCAGGCAATAGCTACAAATTCCTCTTTTATACTTCAATGGATTATTGTGATGTTAATCACTTGTAAACTTTATAAAACCTTAGTTGGGCATCCTCTTGACAATGTGGAATAGAGATCCTCTGTTTATTGTATGATTACAAATGCAAGCTAAGAGTCTAAATTAATTGTTGAACAGAGTGTTTAACATTCCTCAATCGTTTTCATTCTAAAGAGCGTTTAGCAAATCATTTATCGAGGGCCATTCATCAATGGTTCCTAGATGAGGCGTAAACTAAAAAGGCGAAGTCGTGATCAATAGTAGTGGAAACCAAAAATCCAATCATCTTCTGTTTTAAAATATAGTGAATTTAATCAATCTTTCAATCAAACGACCACAGCCCATGTTTACTTTTGAAATACATACCTTTTAGAGAATAGCTCTAAGGATCAACTAAAAAGACCACTCCTGTGGAGATGACTGTGAATATGATGTGCAATGCTGAACCTTGATTCTAAACAGGGTAAAATTAACACAGAATAAAACGAAGCTTTTCGCCAATATACATCGACTATATTCTGACTAGTTGAGGTTGTTACTTTACTCCCAACTAAAACATATATCAAAATTTAAAGTTTTAATACATGTTATACAAAATGAATACCAAAGCCACAACCCAGGTTTCTTTACATGTGGTCTCTAGTGACGTCATCCTCTACATACACTCCCTACACAAATAATGATCCCTTGATGGGTGAGCATTGATATTGATAATCTTCTATGGGTTACTACCTAAGTGTGCATGTCTTAGCAACTAAACACACTTCAACAATGTGATCCTACTTGAATGTCTATATGCCCATCCATGTCTAGAGTCCTCACCGACTCCTAGCACATGTCTAAGCGATGAAACAATACGATTTTAAAAATGTTTTTGTTCTGAACTTACTTAGGAGTTTGATAAATATGTTGGTTCAACCCTCGAGGTGAATTGTAGGTAATTCTCAGAAACTTGATCATGGCTCCGCCTGAGAATGAAGCGTTGGACAACTCTCCAAGGCAATTCTTGGAAAATCTTATGAAATTCTTTCTGATTCATTTCATTTTCTTTTAATTTTCTTTCATGTATTTTACTCTTCTATAAGTTACAAGTTTTTATAGAATGATATGCCATTCCAAACAATTCATACTAATATATTTTACATGTATATAACAAATTAATTACATAATTCATGTTATTAAATTCTAATCTTACTCAAAATTAGCTCCCACATAGGCTAATAACAATCCAAGCAATTCATTTTGAATCATGACAACACAAGAATTCACATAACATATCACGTGAACAGTATAACCCTAGGCTCAACACTATTCATGGTCGCACAATAGGGATTTTCTTCACTCGGTTCAAAGATTTTGGGGGCCAGCTTACGGCCATCAGGCTCGGCAAATCCCCGTCTATTAAAATGGCTCTTACTAGTAGGTGCTGACTGGCACCTCGTGGAGCGACCCCTACGTCCTCCTGACAGTCATCTACACATGTCAAATGGCAAGTTAAGTTTAACGGCATCTGAGGTGTAAACCACGACCTAGACACTGATACATCTGAAGAATTTATTTCATGCACAACGTCCAGCCATTTTCACGGTGGCCGAATAATAAGTTCATATATTAAATGTATTCAACAAAAAATATTTCATTTTATTTATAAATTTTTTTTTTTGAAAACCTCGTAATGGATTTTGCCGAATGATCGTTCCATAGCGGTGACTCGGAGCGGTCTTGCGAGTCAAAAGCTGGGTCAGTGCACCACTAAGCTGGTGAGCCATGCGAGCCTAGACCGCCGCCTGCGCTGGGCGCTGTGCGTGGTGTGCCCCTGCTTGCCGTCTCGTGGCTCCTCGGCCGTGTCACGGCGCGCCTTGGCGATGTCGTGAGCTAGGTGTCGCGTGTTGTCTTGTCTTGGCGTGTCCACGAGCTCTGATCGATACAAAAATTGTATCTTGGCCTGGCCATGTCGGCCTTTCGCCATGTATTAATCGCGCCTTCTGCGCGATGTCGCGTGCTCTGCTGTGTCGCGTGCTCACGCATCGTGTCCACGCGGCGCTCTTTGCCCAGGTGTTGCGAGGGCGGCTGGCACCGTATCAAGTGGCTTCCCTGGCATGCGTGTCATGATGCTGACTTCCCTCTGTCACGATACAGTGTTGTCGCGACCTCCCTCGCTAGCCAAGCCCCGCGCCTTACAGCATCTTTACGCACGTCTGGCTTGTGAGCAGCATTGTGTGGCTGCTCCCCGGACGTATCGTATAGGGTCGTATCAAACTATCACACTCTGCGCTATATATATATATATATGCTGCCTTATACTCTACTCTCTCTCTCTCTCTTTCTAATATCTTAGTAGAACCAAATAAATTCATCATAATTTTTTTTTTCCTGTTTTACACACTGTAAAACTTCAGAAAAAAAAATTTTCCTCAACATTTTTTTTTTCATTTAATTATGGACTAATTTGCCCAAAATTTCTCAACCTCTTATGGTTTTATTTTCTCAACCCTAGTGTTCAATATCTTTCCTATGTGCTATTCACAAAGCACACAATTTCACACAATCCACATACAACACACAACAATACATCAAATGCACAATGGATGCATGATCTAACCCGTTTCCTATCGAGTCTTAGGTATATCGTATACCTAACTCTACACCCACCGAGTTCCCAAGATAATCGTTTACCTTAGCTCTGATACCAAGCTGTGACGCCCCAATCCCGGGGTGTCTCGTTGACAACCCGTCAACCTGCGGAATACCTGTGTATCATATTATGAGACACATACATGAGTAAAATAGCCGCGACCCTTCATCAATACTCACCAAAATACATCAACTATATTACAATAGTTCAAGAGTTATTACTTTACTCGTAACAAAAACATATATCAAAATTTAAAGTTTTAATACATGTTATGCAAAATGAATACCAAAGCCACAATCCGTGTTTCTTCTAAGCATGGCCTCTAGTGTGTCGTCCTCTATACACTCTACGTACTTGAAATAATGGTCCCTCGACAGGTGACAATGCCCGATGATAATCTTCTACATGGAGTTACTTCCCACCTAAGTGCACATGTAGCGCTTGACAAACACACTCAAGAAAATACATGATCCTACTTGAATGTCACACATGCCCATCCCATGTCTCGAGTCTTCCTGACTCCCTTTTGTACTAAGCTAAATCGTGAGCAAAATACGGTTTCAAAACAAAGGATTTTGTTCTTGAAAACTTATTACCAGTTCGAAGTAAATATATTGGATAGCCCTCAGAGTGGTGCTGGGTATTCTCTAAAATAGGCATGGAGTCCTTCGAGATGAGCGGTAGACAACTCTCAAGAGGCGATTCTTTGGAAAATCTTCCTTGAAATTCCTTCCACAACCATTTTCATTTTCTTTCATTCTCTTTCATGTTCCATTCCACTCCCACACCTACCATCTAGAGATTACTTTTTGTGCATATCAGAATGCATTATGTCATTTCAAACAATTCATGCTAATATATTTTACATGTATATATTAACAAGAATTAATTCACATAATTCATATTTATTCAATTCACAATCAATAACACCAAAATTAGCTCACATGGGCTAATAACAATCAACAATTGTTTTGAATCACCCAACAACACAAAAATCACACAACATATCACGTGAATAGTAGAACCCTAGGCTCGGCACTATTCACGGCCACACAATAGGGATTTTCTTCACTCGGTTCAAAGATTTTGAGACCGAAAACACGGCCATCCAAGCCTCAACAAATCCCCATCCATTAAAATGGCTCTTAGCCAAAGAATAAACCAAGTAAGAAAATATCCCTACCTCTTGGAGTTTTAGAAACTCCACAAAATCGATGTCCGCGTAGCCTTTGCGTGATAGAACAGCTTTCTTCTTAACGGAAGAAGCGGAAGTGGTCAATGGGAAATCTAGAGAGAGTCATACTTTCTCTCAGCTTGATCTCCCACCTCTTTGCACGTTTTGTTCCAATGGAGAAGAATAAGTCCCTTTTTGTCTTTATTTTAATCTTTTAACTTAAAGGGCCTTTTTGACACTTGGCTTAATTTAAGCCATTCATCTCCATCCTCTCACTAATCATGCAACATGCGTCACATGGGTATATGTAGTAGATGACTTTTGTCGCATCAGTATTTACCACTTGTAGTATTACATCGACACTTGACACCCGGTGCCTCGAAAAACATGAAATTCTAATTGTCTCGAGTCGTAGATTTATGAGGCGATTTCAGCGTGCAGAATCCGTTTAGTCATCAGAGATCTAGAAAATTTTGGGTTTTGACCAAAATTACAATTTTACCCTTTTTTAGAAAATTAGAATTTTCTTGGGTTTTACAGTTATTCCTTGATCGAATAACATGCAGTGTGAAGAATAACATGTTAATGTATGCTATTGATTATGTTGCATGTAGATTGTAATTATTCATGTGACATAAAATAAATGCATTGGCATCATGCATTGTTATGCACAAGAACATCGCATGACATTGCACCATGTTTGGTGTTTGATAGACTGTCGTGGGGACATGGTGAGATCGACCTTGTGGTTGGTGTCGATGGTAGGCTCAATGGCATGAGACCGTCGAGCCCGGCGCATGGTTTTAAAGTAATCGGAGGATATCCCTTTGTTAAAATAAAAAGTTTCATTGGGAATTGTCAAGGTTTGGAATATGTCTATGATTCGGAGGATATCCATGATTCGGATGTCCATGACTGGAGGATGTCCATGGTCGGAGGATCATCGCAGCTGAAGGATGTCCGTGATTCGGAGGATGTCCATGATTCGAAAGATGTCCAAGGTTCGGAGGAAGTACAGTGTTCGGAGGATGTCCAGTGTTCGGAGGATGTCCACGGTTCGGAGGATGTCCAAATTCGGAGATTTCCTATGGTCGGAGTGTGTCCCAAGGTTTCGGAGAATGTCCAAAGGATTTAAAATATAAAACAAATACCATTGTTTGGAAAATGGTTGTCATTGGAAAATAAATAATCGTTGACTCTGGAAAATGAAGTATGTGGAAGGGTCGGTGTGGATTTCGAAATATGGGATAGGGTGAGTCACATTCTCATCCATGGCATGTAATTCAAATAGGGACATACATGATTCGCCAGATATTTTGTTGGTTCAGTTTTGGTTGCCATTGCATGTGCATTTTGGAGTGGGAAGTAGCTGCTGTAAGGAGCTATCACTGCGACTTTCTTCGCCAGTCGGTGGGACCCACACCGGTACGAGTCAGTCTTAGGTGGTTGAGCCGCATATGGGATGAGCCGGATATAGTTCATGTATACCTTTTGTTGTATAAGAAGCGTAAATGGGTACATTGATTAAATAGTCTATCATATATTTTTGTATATTTGTGAATTAAATATGCAGGAATAGGTCTCAATATATTGAGACAAATAGGTGTGATATTGGGACACCCGATATCCATGTTTCAAATGGGACAGCGGGACCCTCGGGATAGGGGTGTCACACTTAGCTTCATACGATTCTCTAGTCATTGCATCGAAGCATCAACCCAGAGTTTTATGTCACAGACATCGCTCGCTAGTAGCGGTGTGTCAAATTGCTCATACACAAACACATCACAAGCCAAGTTTTTAGAACACACAATTTGACTTTCACACAATTTCAACCAAGTATATCACTCAATTAAATCAATGATATACTAAAATCATATACTAACTGTGGAATATAGATACCCATACACACAAAGCAACGAATCGTCATAAAACACCATAAAACGCACAGACTATTCAACACACCCTCGGAAAAGAGTATAAAAATCATCAGCAGCAGAGTCTGTACCCATTCACTAGAATATGGTTAGATTTTGTATTCAAAGAGCTTTCCATATAGTCTCAAGAATGCGTGACTCGAGTTCGTACGAGAAACTCTCGGGAGTTTATGGTATCCACTGTGAGCTCCCACCAGCACCCGACTTTAAACTCCAGCCCGCCGAAGACCACTACCTAATCTCTCAGATTCGTAGAGAAGTCGAGCCTCTCTACACCCTCTTTTCTCACTCGCTAGCAAAAATCCAATTTCCTCCTCCTTGCCCATTTTGTCTAACTTAGCTTGTTGATAAGTGGCTCTTTAAAAAGCGCTTACATGTCATGCATCCCTCGTCGAATCCGCCTTACCCCGAAACAATTTATTTGCCCAGCTCAAGTTCACTGGCTCAAATAAACTTAACTTGAAATACTTCCTCCTAACTCCTCAGAGATTCTCGTAAAAAACTCGCTTCGGGAGTCATCAAACGTTGACTTCAAAATCATGAAAATCCAACTCGGAATTCAACTAAAAATTTCTAAGTAACTAGATTTCGCCAGATTTAAATCCACAAGTAGTCATTGAATCATCCAGATCTAGAGAATTTTCCAAACTTCCCATCCATTATGAAAATTTTTATTTTATTTTTATTCATTATATTATTATTATTATTATTGTTATTATTATTATTATTTTGCCGTTTTTCTTAAAAATTTCTAATTTTTCCTAAGGTCATTACTTGGGCCATGTCTTATCACAATAGAACTAGTTAATCTGTAGAGTCATGCTGCCATCAAAATTAGTTAATTTGTATGTCATGCGTTTCTCATTTATGTAACCCATTCCCAAGATTTATGCTCTTTGTGGTAAGTCAAACTTGATAAAATATATTTCCAATGTTTAGTTTCATCGAACATAAACTAAAAAAATCAACTATGAAAAAGCTTAAATATATTGCCAAAAGGGTTTAAATTTTGAAAAAGTGGTGCCAACAATTAAATAAGCATAAAATCACAAAATAATTTAATGGCCCAAAATTCCTTTAGTCGCCTTAAATTCTATCCTTCCACCATTTTTTTTCTTTGCTATATTTTCATAAAATTTATATAAATAAATGACTCCCAAAAAATATAAGGGAAACATGAAATAGAAAGAAAATTACTTACCAACTTATTCCTATTTTATTTCTGCATATTTTATTTGAAAGAAAAAAATCATAAGATTGGAGAAAATCTTAAACTTAAAACTTAGGTTATTCGTCTGATTTCTACTTATTTTATTTGGAAGAAAAAGTTAAACAGGATTGAAGAAAAATATTTTACTCAAACTTACAAGTACTGCCTTTGTTTTCTTTAGTGGCTGTTTTTTAAGGAGAATATTATTAATTGTATTCCTTCCACCACTTTCTTTCTTTCTTTACTATATATATATTTTTATAAATTATGGTAAATAAATTACTCTCAAACAATATGAGGGAAACATAAATAGAAAGAAAAATTACTTACCATCTTATTCTCTTCTTTATTTCTCGCTTATTTTATTAGATAGAAAAAAATCATAGCTGGATTGAATAAAGAACTTAAACTTTAACTTAATCCTATTCCTTATTTTAAGAAAATATTAAACTTCAACAACTACACATAGTCATTGTCTTTTCTTTCTTTAGGGCTATATTTTTTGTTTTTTGTTTTGTTTTTTTTTTAAAGGAAAATAATTTTATTGATTCGAACTAGCAATATATTCATTGAAAACATAATCAAATCTAATTAAAATCTAAAGGATGATGCACCATCCAAGTTAATAGCACAATGAATCGGCTTAAAGTTTACACATTTGATAATTCTATGATGATTAGAATATATATGATTCCAGTTCTACAATATATTGACGATCATGATTTGACTTGATGTCTCTACTTGATCGAATTTGTTTTGTCGTTTGAATCACTCACACACAAGAAAGCGTCGCAACAAGACTTTCTCTAAAACGCCAAACCATTGTATTGACAACATATACGCCACACAAGACGACGACAAAAATACACCGCACAAGATGACGATAATTCTTGAGGGCTATGTTCTCCAAAAATATGAGGGGAAAATGGTTGAAATTAAATTAGCAAATCATTTTTTATGTTACTTCTAGCTTAATCTTCTTATTTAAACTATTCAATTTAAAATATTAAATAATTTTTAATTTTAATGATTTTATTTATATTTTGTTTTTTGATATTTCTACTATTTCTTCCACCAAATAGAACTCTAAAGGTTTTTTTTGTCCTCGTTTTTTAAATAAATTGTGGACGGTATTTCTGCATTCGGGCATGCATCTTCTTTAAAGCCATTTTTAATGTTTAGAAGCTTCCTAAGAGCCAGCTATTTTCTTCCTAATTTTTATTACCCCTTTTTCTTTTTTCTTTTTTTTTTGTAAGCTTAAGCTACGTTTTTTACCTTTTTGTCACCTTTTGTATAATGAAAATAAGATGATTTGCGTCTCCTTGCACTTTTTAAATAAAAACATCTAATAGTAAAGGCAAAACCTCTTTTCAACAATTGGTTTAAGTTTAAAACTTTTTCTTTCCCAAAGAACAATTTTGGTTGTGTACAACTACTCCAAATACTCTTCATAGGGAAAAAAATTGAGGGTCTTATGTCACAGGCTCATTCCCAGTTTCACCATCATAGGAAGGATCACTCCATGGTAAGTGAGCTCTATCTGGCTACCTAATGAGAGGGGAAGAATCTAGAGACTTATGGAGACCTCCTTTGGCTACAAGAGCTGAAACTTCTGTGCTGATAGAGAGTTCACACTCTCCACATGTGTGGAAGGGTGTGGATGTGACGCCCGAAAACTTGGGGGTTAGTTAACCAACTGTCAACCTCCAGAAAACTCATGGATATCAGGTGACCCTATACCGCAATATTATGTCCCATTTAATGATCCATAATTAACAAAAATCGCACAAGTCTCCCTTTGTACGGGGAGCTCTATCCAAAATCCAACCTCTACAAAACATAGTAACATGGCCCATCCGAGACCCAATATAATATCATGACCTCACCAGGTCCACATATGAGTAAAAATGACCACATAGGGTCCATTTATTCATGTTCATTTAAAACATACAAAATTATATTTAAAACAATTCATAAGAGTTTAATTACAACACTCTTACAAATATTACATATTAGAACAAGATTGTTCTAGAATATTTTACAAAATGGTAATAAGGCCACATGTCGACCTTCTTCACAATTACGGCCAATGAGTGTCGTCCACCGGTGTCTGTCTTGCACCTGAAATGTTTCCCATATAGGGTGAGTCACACCCAATAGAGTAAACTTCATACAAGGGCTACTCCCCACCTAAGTGCACATGCAATGGTCATGTTCCACAATTCACACATTTCAAACAAGATTATGCAATCCTATGTTGGAATTCTACATGTCATGAGATGAGATGAGACTCAATCACGTACCATGCCCCGAGTCCTTACTGACTCCATCACACAATGCCTAAGCTCATGCCTGATAAAATTCATCATTTCTGGATTACATCCAATGATCATTTTACAAAACAAATTCATTTGTTTTCAAACCAAAAGCTTTTTGGATGTTACTCATCAATGATCATTTGTATTCAGAACCATGTGTCTTTTTGTGGATAGCAAATTTTCGGGGTCTCACCGCAGGCTTCACAAGCCTTCCTACACTTTCACGGGCTTTCACCGATTGACACATATGTATAACAAAAAATACCAGGGCTTTCACCCGAGGGGGTATCTATCCCTGCTTGCTGTTACCCAACACATATTTTCTTTTTCATTTATACAACCGTGCGACCCTGTTGAATTTTGTCCTACCGTACCAAGTCCACCCAATCAAACACCAAACGCAGTGTTGATTATAACCATGCACTCACACCCATTCAATGCGATGTCCCCGCGCATATGCAATGCAATGCACCATTGCATGTTATATCATGCCACATGCATAATGAATGCTACATGGACACGCAAACCGTACACTACACCGTGTACCATGGATAATTATATCAATCAACATAAAATTTCCAAACGATCACACATTTCATGTCAATATATTTGCACACACATATATAAACATCAAGAAGTCATCACCAATCAAGCAATGTCATACTTTATTCTCTAGGCCAAATTATGACATAACATGTCCACAAATAGCCTACAAACAAGCCATGCAATGGCCTTATCCATACACAAACTCATCACATGTCAATACATTAGGACACACATATTGACCTTCAATCAATTACCACAAAGCATGTCATTCAAACTCAAGCAATGACCACTTGATCCTTAAGACCAGTTGTGGCATAGAGATGCCCACAAAACATTCCACACAACAAGCCATAACAGACCATAGTTTCAACCTAGTTCGTAAACAAGTCCCTAATAGTTCCAAAATCGATACAAACCATTAAACAACCTAGTCGTAGAAGTCCCGAAATGGAACTTAATCTGAGTCGTAGAGGTCCAAATTGGGTGATTCAAAAGCCTAAATCAATTTTATAGATGCAGCTATAATTTCCATGAAGAACATGAGCCCAAATTCCTTTTTCCTAATCAAATATGTCCCAAAAATCCGGATAAAGGTATAGGGTCAAAACAGGGCAAACTTTGTAGAACCCAAAATGGACCATAACTTGAGCTATAGAGGTCCAATTTGGGTGATTCAAAAACCTACATCAAGTTTATAAATGCAACTATAGTTTCCATGAAGAACACTAGTCCAAATTCCTCCCTTTTCCCAACCGAAAATCAGTCCTAAAATTTGGACGTTTCATAGGGCCAAAACAGGGCAACATTCCCACAGCCCAAAAATTTAGCCAAACAACCCCTAAGGAGCTATAGAAGCAGATTATTAGTCCAAACAGCCCCTAAGGAGCTATAAAAACTGATTTTTTTTTTTTTTAATCCAGATAGCCGTTAGGGCAAAAAAACACAACCAAATAGCCCTTAGAGCGGAAAATAAACCAAAGTAGGAAGAATCCTTACCTCTCGAGCTTAGAAGAAACTCTAGAAGTCCCGTTGATACTTCCTAAACCCAAAACCTTGATTTCCCAAACTCCTTGCTTGAATCTTCTCGTGAAATCCCGCGGTTTTCTCGCACTCAACGCGTAGCGCCGTCGTGAAAGTAGATGAATTTTTCGTTCTCGCCCGACGACTTCAACCAATCAATCTCCATAGATCATAGAGAGGAGTTGAGTCTCTCCTTTCACTTCTTCCCTCTCTCACGGCCAACAACATGAAAATGGGCCATCTTCACCCTTAACTCCCTTTGTCTAGCCAGTTTAAGGATGAGGCGGTCCACGCCGTACATGTCCACGACCGTCTCGCCCGCTTCTACCCCAAACAATTTATTTCTTCGTTCAAGTCAATTTATTTATAATGAACTTTACTTAATTTATTTTCAATTTCACATTTTTTCAAAAACTCGTTTTTTGGGGTCTACTAAACACCGACGCTCGAAAATTGTGAAAATTCTAACGTTTTGAATTCAACCACAAATTGCCTGGTAACTAGTTTTCACGAGAAGAATCCAATGGTGAGGTCCGTTTTTTCATTTGAGATCAAGAAAAATTTCAGTTTTGCAACTTGTACTATAGCAACAATTTACCGTTTTGCCATTTTTCGGAAAAATTCAAATTTACCTTAGTTTTACAGTGGAAGGATGTGGAAGGGTATGGAAGGATATGGAAAGATGTGGAAGGGTGTGAAAAGATGTGGAAGACTATGGAATGCGGAGTAATCTAAAGTCTTCCATAGTAGTTTTGTATATACTTGTACACACTAGGATGTTCTAGAATATTCATGAATGGTAAGGAATCATCCAAGGTTCTAGTGATTTCCTAAGGTGCCTATAAATAGAGGAGGCTCTCATTTGGCCAAGGCACCACCTAACCAACCAAAGTTGAGAGCTTCTCAAAGCATTGTATAGAGTTCTTCCTTCAATAGAGTTTCTTTCTTTCAAGTGTTCGATCTCTTGTGGTTCTCTGAAGATCCAAAACCGGGTAGAAGCCGGCATAGCAAACAAGGTTAGTGGGAGGTCGACTTTAAGAACATCCAAGGGGCAAGTCATTTGGTACCTCATGGAGCTATATATATTTTCAATAAAATTATTTCCTTTTAACTTTCTCTTTTAAATTTCTTCTTCAGCAATGGTATTGGGTTAATAAAAAATCTAATTTTAATACATTGTCGCTGCCAATAAAAATTCTAATTTTAATACAATTTCTAAAAAAATTATGAGTAGAAAAAGCTAAAATATTTGTCTCTTTTTATTCATAAGCATGATAAATCAGTATTTATTAACCTAAATGATAATTTCCTAAAATGGGACATAATAAAGATAAATATAAAAAGAAAAAAACTTAAGGTCTGCTAAAACAAGAGCTAAACCTATTCCCAAGTTACAGCTGATCCCTATTATCGGATGCACACATGAAATCGGTTCTTCATTTATACTATACATTATCTTATCAATTTGAATGAAGAGGTTCAAATACATGGTGGATCCCTCATCACATATTCATTGTGGGCTACCATTAATATAAAAGAAATTTTAAAAATAAAAATAAAAATAAAACTCAAAATTGAATAATTGGGTTTTCCAACATGCCTCATAAAAGAATAACTCCAATCCACAACCTTTAACATATTGAAGAGTCCCAACAAAAAGAAAAGGAAAAAAAATATTTATTTACATTATCATTCATAATACTTCCCCTTTTCTTTACTTGAGGATGGTGAGAAGGAATGAAGGGAGTGACCACACCCAAATATTTATATAAATCGTCTTTCGTGCCAAAAATAAATGAATAAGCATGAAATAAAGTCATAGTTATAATTTTTAAAGTCATATATTTATATGTTGTAAATAAAGGATTTATTCATGTTGTGAATGACCACATACAACAACCTAATAACCTATTGAATAGGAATGAATGACCAAATGAATAAAGCCAATTCATGAAGGCTTATGAATTCCTTGAGGAACCCTATTTATATGGTTCATGTATAAGGGGATTAGGTAAGTCTATAAAAGGCTCTCCCCTCTTTGTACAATGGCATCCATTTTCAAGAAAGAAAGAAAGGAAAAAAGAAAGCTCTCTCCTCCATTTATCTCTCTTTCTTGCTAATTTCTAAGTTCCCCTTTTTCCTATTTTTCTTGTTGTGTACAAAAAGAGAATAACATACTTCTCTTTAACTTTGCACTTTATAATAATCTCACAACACGTTATCAGGACTTTGCTCTGAAGGTAACTTCTTAACCCTAACTTGAAGTTATTTCAATTTTTCATATTATAATTATATTTGATCACGCTTGATGCTATGAATGCTAATTGCTCTAAAATTGAGAGAAGTCATGGATATATTATATAACATATATGGGTAATTTGCACATGTTTAATAACTATAACGTGGAAGCATTCACTTATCACATACAACTTGAGTTATGTGTTATTTATGATACAATAGATGTCATGACATATTTTACATTTATGATATAATATGTTATATGTGTGGGGTCCACACCCTTCGTGACCACTGTACGCCTCTCACTACTACATCAGGTCCACCCCGTAAATCATCGGGGTGCCCTCTCAGTGGGTCCCACTCACAGAATATCATGCCTCCCTAGCAGAGAGTTTTCGTCTCAGATTAACCCGTGACCGTGGGTTTAAGGTCCAATGGGGAGCATTTCATACCAACTCGAGCTAGTAGTCACTGGTAGTGCATGCTCCCATCGATCTTAAGCCCCGGGTCCTCGGGTTCGCCCCACGGAGCGCTGCGGCGCCTAGGGGTGGGCATGATATCTCCGTGAGCCGGACCCACCGAAGCACCCAAAGGGTTACGGCAGACTGGGTTGAAGGTTACCGGCGGTACCTCATGAAAACACAAGGGAGGTGGACCCCACAACAAAAGGCGCCTTTATTGTGGGGTCCACACCTCAGACCACTGGTGCCTCTCGGGTGGCTCCACTGGGGTCCACCCAGAACCACCGGGGTGCCCTTCAGTGGGTCCCACTCGTGAATATCACGCCCTCCCAGATGCCAGCCTCAGATTAACCCAGACCTATGTCTGAATGGGGAGCATTCCTACTACCAACCGAGCTAAGAAGCTCGCCGTACTGCAGATGCTTCCCATTGGACTAAAGACCCTAGGTCCTCGGGGTTCGAATCTCTGGTGGAGGGGCGAAAGGAACTCGCGGGAACGAGGATATCCCCATGAGTGAGCTTCCACCGAAGCGGGGTACCCATGAGGTATCACGGCGCGGGGGTCTCACAATGTGCAAGGCGTTTATCAGGCTTCTGGGTGATCACCACTTTTCTCAGTGGAAGCTTCACATAGATATTCTTTCAGCCTCATCGAAAGCGTTTTCCCTGTAGCATTAACTCAGACCTAGGCTCAGGTCCACCGGGAAGCATCTCTGGCACCAACCGAGCCAGTAGCCCGCCTGGTACCAGATGCCTCCCATTGACCAAAGACCCTGTGGTCCCGGGTTCGAATCTCCGGGGAGGCGAAAGGAACTCACTGGGAATGAGGATATCCTATGAGTGAGCTTCCACCTGAAGGGTACCCATGAGGTGGTCACGAAGGGTGGGGGTCTCACAGAATCCTTCAAACCTAATTGGACTAGATTGATTATTTTTCATCAAAAGTTTAATAGTTTATTTAACATCAAGGATCTAAGATAGATAACCCCTTTCTAAAATGTCAAATGTCATAAACTTGAATTTTGTGAGATTTGACATTAGACAAATTTTTGATATAAGAAAAAAATTAAAAAATCAACTACAATAATGTCAATATAGATTTTGACTTACAATCAAAATCAAATATATTGAACTTTTTAATAATATATTGTAAAATCAAAATTAATATACACAAAATAAATCATATTAAGAATAACATAAATTATTAATTTTATCAGGATCTAGAAATAGTATATAATATACCAATGTAAAAGAATTAGTCTTCATTAAAAAGGCTTTTAAACGACCACCATTAAGTGATAAAGTTGGTATGGTATAATACTATTAATTGGCCAAGTATCATCCATGCTCCTTGGCGGCCAAGGCTATGCTTATGACATATATTGTTTATATGATAATCACATTTAAATGTTATGTGTACATACATATATCATACTATACATATTGTAAAACCCCAACCTGATTGAATGTTATAATAGTAGTTTTTGAACTGATTAGAGGTCCAATGATAGAAACGAGGGTAGATTAGAATTTAGAATGCCCGAACGCTATTTGGCTACGAAGTTGACTTTTCAAAATTGTAACCGAATGCCCTATGAATAATGATTTTTCTTATTATATCCGAATGTGAGGGGTTTGCAAAGGAATTTAAGAAATTTCGCTTCCTAAGTGACTGAATCGATATTTAGAAGAGAATAGAGATTTAAGTGAATAGTGATTTCCGACTGAATTTGGGGCTCGCGCTTGAAATTTTCTAAATTAAATAAAAATAAAATGTCCAAAATATATCATAAAGACTAACGAACCGAAATAAAGTGAAACGGAGTCCGTTTGGATAGTTTCCAGTGATCCGAACGCACCGGTAATAATACACTATTTGTCCCATTACCGATTTTAATGATTTTAAATCCGAGCTTCGGGTGATTTCAGAGCTCAAATTCACCGTGTGGAAGGATTTAGTTAGAATATTTTATGTTCAAATTTAAATATAGACGATCATAGAATATTTTACATATAATCGATATAAAAACAAAGAAAGGCTTAAAACTGAGATAAAATCTGTTATAATGGAGATATTTAATTGTACTAGCCAATCAAAATCTTTCTTAATGGCTAAGTTATGATTTAAATAGTGGGTAAATGACTTGTTCTCATATAAAAATGGACCTAAGTGAGAGGCTTGGATTTAAAGGGTAATCTACTTACAATAACCAATTGAAATTTTGACTTAAGGGATAATTTTGAAAGAATTTAAAAGCAAAATTAGGGATTTAAGTCTCCAAATAGAGGAGATCAATGTGATGAGAAGGGAGAGAAAGGAGAAAAGAGAGAAAAGAAAAGGGAGAAAGAGAAAGAGGAAGAGAAAGGAGAATCCAAGTTGGGAGGTGAGTTTTCTTTGTTTTTCAAGCTTTCAAGTGATCTTCAAGGGTAATCATGAGAGGAGCTAAAGAAACTCAAGAAACAAGTAAGTTTTCATGGTGGGAAAGTTAGGGTTTGATGTTTTCCATGTTTAATGTCTTAAATTCTGCATGGATGTTAAAATTGATGGTATTAAGGCTTAATGGTGCTGAATTTAATATCACCTCGAGAAAGCCATGGTTTAGGTTAGGGTTTTGACAAAATCAAGTGAGAGTAAGGGTTAGGTTTGATAGTAATTGTGTGTGTTATGTTGAAATGGGTATAATGCATCAGATTTAAGTTAGAGAAAGAAAAATGGAAGAGAAACACATTTTGGTCAATTTTTGGGCAGCAGTCTCGGTACAGGAAATGTCCTGTTTTCTGTTTTGACCGGTTTTGGTATTTTGGCCATAACTTGCTCAATTTTGATCCGATTTGAGTGATTTAAGTATGCGTAAAATAGACTTGAAGGAGAACAAACTTAAGAAGAAGGTATCGTCAATTCTGATCCTAAGTGGCCTAAAATTTACTCAAAGTAGGACCATATGTGTTTCACTGTCTGTTCTCGGTACAGGAATGCTCTGTTTTCTCCTGTTTCGACCAGTTTTCATATTTTTACCATAACTTGCTCATTTCTATCCTGATTTGAGTGATTCAAAATTCTGGGTAAAATAGAATCTCTAGGAAAAATTTATCTGGAAGGAAGTTTATACCCTTAATCCCAAAGTGCCCAGAAAATGTTTCAAAGTGGAGCTATGTGCAGATGCTGTTCTGCCAAACTGAGTCATCTGTTGTGCAGATTGTGTTATGTGGTTGAGGCTTTAGAGAAGGAATTTTAAACTGAAAATTTAAAGAGACATGTCATTGGATATATAAAGGGACTGATCTGAGAGTTTCATAAATTTTTTGAAGACTGTTTGAAAATTTTAAATAAAAGTCTATGGTGAGTATTGTTGGAAAGAGGTTGGCCAAATGAATGAGTTTTTAGTGCTTAAGGGTAATTTGTTCATTTGGCTTTAAAATGAATGTGTATGGTGGATTAAAATGGAAGTTATGATTAATGTATAGTTGTGGTTTTCTTGAAAAGGTGAAAAGGACTACTGATTCGAAACGGAATTCGACGAAGCAAGCGGATTGAAAGGTGAACAAAGGAGTGAAAATGATATTTTGAGAATTGAGTTTTTAAAAGTGAATGGTTTTAATGTTAAACTAAAAGTTTAATGTAAATTTTTATGTAAATGTTAAGGCATATGGAAATGTTTTATCTTGCATTGTTTTATCTTTGCATCAATGCATATATTTATATGTGTATTAAATATGTATGCATATGTTAAGGTATTATGAAAGTTTAAAAATAATTTAAAGAATGCATATGTGTTTTAATGATAAAGTAAAAGGATTTAAATGTATTTATAAAATGTATTTTGAAGAAATGTTTTACTCCATGGTTACCCTAAACCCCTATGACTCTATGACTGAGACAATAAGTACTTGCTGTAAGGATTTAGAGGGTAGTTATAGGTTACTTAACCGAGGGAGGGAAATAGGTGTCTAGAGTAATATCCTTACACGTGATAAAGTTAAGTTAAGGATCGAACTCCTATGCAAAGCGTGAGCTTCTCCAGCCGTAGTGGTTAAGTGAATCGAATGTGACCAGTTCTCATCGCCAAGCATCTCTGAACTGTTCGGTGTGTTTATTTCCCTGGGTTCCATCAGAAAGAAAGAAAGAAAGAAAGAAATAAAGAAAGAAAGTTTACGGTACAAATGTTTAAAGCATAAATGGATTTTAAATGCATAAGTATTTATTGAAAGAAAGTTTAAGGCATAAATGTTTAAGGTATAAATGGATTTTAATTGTATAAGTATGTATTATTTTGGTATATAATCGAAATGTTATTTTAATTTAAACGTACACTCACGCCCTTTAGCTCATTCTTTCTATGTGCTCTAAAAACATTTTCAGACCCAAGACAAAAGCCGACAGAGGTCACCCCGCGGCAAAGGAGTCGAGCATTGATGAGACGAAGACTCGGTGATTTCATTGTATATATAATTTTGCATATTGTTCATGTTGAATATTTTGTTATGCATATATGTATATGTATAAAGCTGAAAAGGAACTACGTGGGCTTTGATCCCTGGACGAGGTATCGTAGGCGGTTCGCTTAAGTCCCAGCCAAGCTCAAAAATGTTTTGATAAAATGTGCATGGAATTTAAGAGGTTTGAATGTTTTGATGATTTGAAGTAAACAAATGTATATGTATGTATATTGTGTTGATTGGGTTGTGGACTAGAAGTCCTAATATGGAAGTATAAAATTGAAGTTTATGCGTTTTTAAATGCTTTATCAAAGTTTTGTAAATTGGGAAAGTCCGAAACAGAGGAAACTCGCCAATTTTTCAAAATCCCAAAGGTTTGGAAAACAAAAGAAAAGAAAAAGAAAAAATTTATCACTTCGCTCGCATTATTTTCTAAAGATATGTTAAGGATTGTAGCGTTCGCCTATGGATTTTATTTGACCTGCTTAAGGAAAACAGATTTACTGAATGGAGGTCCGTCATGAATAATTAACATTTAATCAGGTACAGATACGTTTTGAGCTGCAGATTTGAAATTGATGTTCATATGGATTGTTTAATGTTTATTTTAAATTATATACTATTTATGATTTGAAACATATGATCATATGATATATTAATTAATTATTAGAAATATACATCGAGGTTCACTCACTACAGAGATCTGAGATATTAGCAACTGATCATCTGAAATACCGAGGTTTCATTTATAGGAAATAATACTAGATCTTTGAGTTGGAAGGTCTAGACAAAAGGAGTCTTGGACTTTTTAATTTCAAAGATTACATCCGGGAGGATAGAGAATAAAGGTGAGTGAAAAGATCATAAAAGTTGGAAAAGAAATTGTAGGCATGTGTAGAAGAGTCCCACTCATCATCACCACCTTAGGAGGAATATTAATGTAATGTAAAATAGACATGTCCAAATGGGAGTCTATTCGTCCGAATGAAAATCTGTTACTACTTCAACACGGAAATGATAATGTTCTACGGGTTCAAACAGGGATGAGCAATTAGAGGACATGGGAGATCGATATTTCGAGGAATCGTTGTCAAGATGATTATGTTGAAAAAAAAAAAAATTTTTTTGAAGAAGACGATCTCAATGATAGGATTAATCAATTGTAGGATATGAGGTCCTTATTCCAAGAAATGCCATAAGTCATGTATCAAGAGAAGTTAGCCATGTATCATTGCTTGAAAAGTTGAATCCAATATAAGACATAAAATGGAAAAACTCAAAAGGTCCATATCATGGCTTGAAGAGGTTTGCAGGTCTGAACTACCGACACATTCATAATAGCTCGACAAATTCATTGATACGCACGGCCAGTAGTAGAGCCGCAATTATGATGAGAGGAGCATGGGTTTGAAATCCTGTGCTACGCAAAGTCAAGGACAAAACGGAGGGTCGATGTGGGTTTAGGAGGTTCTAGTAAGCTATTAGGGATTTTATGGATTATTTACCTAAACCTTCAATTGAGTTACATTGCTTTAGCTATTAAATCTGATAGTAATTCGAGGTTGATTTTGCTAAGAAATTGAAAAGAAAGAATGATATAAGGATTGTCAATTTAGGTAAACTGGATGTTAATGAAAGTGATGTTGTTTGATTGGTTTGAATTGATTAATGACATTACTTGAAATGTTTAAAGGAATTAATGGAATTAATGGAATTAAAAGTTGAATAGAAAATGAGATGAGAGGGTTAGCTAAGAAAGGGTTTTTAATTGAATGCATTGGTTTGATTTAGTTTAAGTAAATCAATGACATGGGATGAATTATCAAATATAATTTGTTGAAAGAAAATGGAAGAAATTAAAGAAATAATTATGAATGTGACATGTAAAGGATTTGACCACATTAGGAGAAGTATGGAAAAGTTGAGTTTCCATTGATTTTAATCAATTGGAAGTACTAAATGCCTAATGGAATGTGTGTTAGAATTAATGTTTTAAGAAGAAGAATTGGATATGTATAAATGAAATTTTTGTTAAGGTAAGGCATTACGGGTTTTCACTTTAAGGATGCTAATGGCTTGATTTAAGGTTTGCAAAGATGTTGTCATGAGCCTTGATTTAATTGGAAGCTAATTGGATAAGCCGAGACTTTATGATGAGGATGTTCCTAAGATAAAGATTTTAACACGGTACGGGCATTTTAAGTTTCTATCATGCCATTTGGACTTACAAATGCCCCAAATTTCCGCTTTATGGATATCATGAACAGGATTTTAGGCCTTACTAGATCGCCTTGTTATCGTATTTATGGAAGATATATTGATCTATTCGGGCAAGGGAGAAGAACATGCGTAGCATTTGAGGATAGTTCAAACATTAAGTGAACACCTATAAGGCCAAACTCGCAAGGTCGGCTTTGGCTCAACAAAGGTCATTCAGGACACATAGTTTCTGCAGAGGTGGTGTCAGTAGGTCCGCAGAAGGTCAAAGCTATATTGAATTGGAAACCTCCTACGAGTGTTACATAGATAAGGAGTTTTCCTCGGGTTTGCGTGTTATTACCGTAAGTTCAAGTGAGGGATTTTCATGATAGCAAGACCTTGACTAGATTGACAAAAGAAAGAGGGAACCGCTTATGCTCGTAGGTCGCCAGAGTTTCATGAATTGAAAAGGAGATTGATCCTAGCCTAGTACTACATTTCCATCAAAAAGGTGATGGCTTTAAAGTAGCATTGTGATGCCCCTAGGCATGGTATAAGTTATGTATTAATGCGTAATGACAAGGGTGATTGCATGTGCTTCTAGGCAATTGTTAAGCATGAATGTAATTTTCCTACACAATAACCTTGAGCTAGCAACAGAGCATTTGCTCAGGGATATGGAGGCAGTGATTTATGGAGTACTCGTAGATTTTTACGTATTATAAGAGCTTGCGCACTTATTTACGTTGCATGAAACCGAACATGAGAAAGAGGAGATGATTGAACTGGTCAAGGATTATGAATGTACCATTGAATATCATCATGCAGCGCGAACGTGGTAGCAGATGCTCTTAGTAGAAGACCCATGAGCCCCCTATCGCACGTGAGGCCGTGCATCTTCCTCACCTATAGGAACTCCAGGTCCTGGGTGTGAGACCGAACCGACAAATTCGTACATTGTTAGCCACATTTCGTGTATATGTCCTTGTGAGTGATGTATTGCATTAGAGAACTTCGATTCAGATCCACGTATAGTGAAATTTAGGTATAAGGTATTAAATGGAGTAATAGAGTGAAGAAAATGGAAGAATAAATAGAATATGGTTTGCGTATTAATCGCCAAATGGAAATGAGAGGGGTCAAGGGTAGTTTAGTAATTTCCATTGTTTCAGATAGAAATCCCCAGTTTACCTCACGCTTTATCCGCTTTATTGCATCGCCCTTGGATTAAATCGAATCCCAAGATGTACCTTTCATCCATGGATCTGGATGGCCCATCCGAGAGGACTATACGACTTTAGGAGGATATGCTTAGTGGCATGTGTTCTCGAGTTTAAAGGAGCCGACACCCATCTACCCCTGAGGGAGTTTGCATACTATAACAGTTATCATGCCAGTATTGGTATGGCCCCTTATGAGGCTCTTTATGGACGAAAATGTCGAACTCCACCGTTGGGACAGGTAAGTGAAAGGAAATTAGGTCCGGAATTGTTCAAGTGACTTAGATAAGATCAAAGTTATAAGTGTGGATAGATCAAATTGCACAAGACCGACAAAAATATGCGGACAATCGCCGGGGTAGGGACCTAGAGTTCGAGGTAGGGGATATGGTATTTTCGAGATTTTCCCATGGAAGGGCGCATCAAGACGCCTGGGAAACGGAAAGTCGAAGCCACGATATATTGGGCCACAGATTGTTGAGAGTGATTGAGTAGTGGCATATCGATTGAGTTGCCATCTGACCTCGACCACGCTCACGATGTTCCATGTTTCTATGCTTCGCAAGTACATACCGTGACCCCTTCATGTATCGACAGAGCAACCATGGGAAATACAGAGAATTTGACATAATGGAACTGAAGTGCGCATCCGACCGCCGAGAGCAAGTTCTCGCACAACAAGACTATTCGTCGTGAAGGTATTGTGGAGGAGTCATACTGAGAGGAAGCTACATGGGAGTACGAGAGCGCATGAAGGAGGCATTATTCCCATCTCTTTGATGCAGTTACGAATGTTTTAATTTCGAGGACGAAATTTTTATAAGGAGGGGTGATTGTAAAACCCCAACCCGATTGAATGTTATAATAGTAGTTTTTGAACTGATTAGAGGTCCAATGATAGAAACGAGGGTAGATTAGAATTTAGAATGTTCCGGACGTCATTTGGACATGAAGCTGGACTTTTCGTACCAGAACTAATGCCTCTAAGAAATAATGATTTTTCTTATTATATCCCGAATGGAGGGGCTCAAAGGAATTTGTAAGAAATTTCAGTTTCCTATGACTTTGAACCCGATATTTAGAAGAGAATAGGAGATTTAAGTGAATAGTGATTCTGACCAAAATTCTGGGGCCTGAAATTTTTCGAAATCGGGTCGAAAAATACTAAAATGTCCAAATATATCATAAAGACTAACGAAATCAATAAAGTGAAACTGAGTCCGCTTGATAGTTTCCAGATCCAACGTAATTGCAATACGCTTGGTTGTCCTGGATACCGATTTAATGATTTTAATCCGAGCTTCTCGTGATTTCGTGAGCCCGAAATTCACCGTGAAGGATTTAGTTGGGAATATTTTATGTTCAAATTTAAATATAGACGACTATAGAATATTTTTGACATATAATCGATATAAAAACAGTAAAAGGCGAAACGGAGATAAAATCTGCTATAATGGAGATATTTAATTGTACTAGCCAATCAAAATCTTTCTTAATGGCTAAGTTATGATTTAAATAATGGGTAAATGACTTGGTCTCATAAAATGGACCTATGAGAGGCTTGGGATTAAAGGGTAATTCACTTACAATAACCAATTGAATTCTTGACTTAAGGGTAATTTTGGAAAGTTGGAATTTAAAAGCAAAATTAGGGATTTAAGTCTCCAAATAGAGGAGATCACGTATGAGAAGGAGAGAAAGGAGAAAAAAGAGAAAAGAAAGGGGAGAAAGGAGAAAGAGGAAGAGAAAGGAGAAATCCAAGTTGGGGAGGTGAGTTTTCTTTGTTTTTCGCTTTCTCAAGTGATCTTCAAGTGGTAATCATGAGAGGAGCCAAGAAACTCAAGAAACAAGTAAGTTTTCATGGTGGGAAAGTTAGGGTTTGATGTTTTCCATGTTTAATGTCTTAAATTCTGGTATGGATGTTAAATTGATGGTATTTAAGGTTTAATGGTGCTGAATTTAATATCAATTGAGAAAGCCATGGTTTAGGTTAGGTTTTGACAAAATCAAGTGAGTAAGGGTTAGGGGTTTGATAGTGAATTGTGTGTGTTATGTGTTGAAATGGGTATAATGCATCAGATTTAAGTGTTTAGAGTGAAAGAAAAAAAATGGAAGAGAAACACATTTTGGTCAATTTTGGGCAGCAATCTCGGTACAGAAATGTCCGTTTTTCTGTTTTGACCGGTTTTGGTATTTTGGCCATAACTGCTCAATTTGATCCGCCGATTTGAGTGGGATTTAAGTGGCTACGTAAAATAGACTTGAAGGAGAACAAAACTTGGCAAGAACGTATCGTCAAATTCCTGATCCTAAGTGGCCTAAAATTTACTCAAAGTAGGACCATATAAGCCACTGTCCGGGTTCTCGGTACAGGAAATGCTCATTTCTTGCTTCTTGACCAAGCTATATTTTTACCATAACTTGCTCATTTCTTATCCGATTTGAGTGATTCAAAATTCTGGGTAAAATAGAATTTAGGGAAAAATTTATCTGAAGGAAGTTTTACGCAAATTTTAATCCCAAAGCTCCAGAAAATGCTTCAAAGTGGAGCTATGTGCAGATGTCAGTTTGCTAAACTGAGTCATCTGTCAGGCAGATTGTGTTATGTGGTTGAGGGCTTTAGAGAAGGAATTTTAAACTGAAAATTTAAAGAGATGTCATTGGATATATAAAGGACTGATCTGGAGAGTTTCATAAATTTTGAAGACCGTTTGAAAAATTTTGGGGTCAAAAAGTCTATAGAGTATTGTTGGAAAGAGGTTGGCCAAAATGAATGAGTTTTAGTGCTTATATGGGTAATTTGTTCATTTGGCTTAAATGAATGTGTATGGTGGATTAAATGAAGTTATGATTAATGTATAGTTGTGGTTTCTCTTTGAAAAGGTGAAAAGGACTATCGGACGGGAAACGGGAATTAGACGGGAAGCAAGCGGGATTGAGCGGTGAACAGTGAGTGAAAATGATATTTTGAGAATTGAGTTTTTAAAAGTGAATGGTTTTAATGTTAAACTAAAAGTTTAATGTAAATTTTTATGTAAATGTTAAGGCATATGGAAATGTTTTATCTTGCATTGTTTTATCTTGCATCAACATATTTATATGTGTATTAAATATGTATGCATATGTTAAGGTATTATGAAAGTTTAAAAATGTTTAAAGAATGCATATGTGTTTTAATGATAAAGCAAAGGATTTAAATGTATTTATAAATGTATTTTGAAGAAATGTTTTACTGATGGTTACCCTAAACCCCTATGACTGTTAGGTGAATCGAGCATCGGGCCGGGCACTTAAGCGTGTAAGGATTTAGAGGGTAAAGTTATAGGTTACTAACCGAGGGAGGGAACAGGTGCTCAGAGCAATATCCTACACGTGATAAAGGACTGAACCCTATGCAAAGCGTGAGTTTCTCCGCAGCGCGAGTGGTTATGACTGAATGTGACTGCCTCTCACTGGCGCACCGGAACTGCTCGGGTGTTTATTTCCGGGTTCCATCGAAGAAAGAAAGAAAGAAAGAAAGAAATAAAGAAAGAAAGTTTACTTGCACAAATGTTTAAAGCATAAAATGGATTTTAAAATGCATAAGTATTTATTGAAAGAAAGTTTAAGGCATAAATGTTTAAGGTATAAAATGGATTTTAATTGTATAAGTATGTATTATTTTGGTATATACCGAAATGTTATTTTAATGAAATGTACACTCACTGCCTTTAGCTCATTCTTTCTATAAAAACATTTCGTGACCCAAGACAAAAAGGCTGATAGAGGTCACCCCAGGCAAAGGAGTTTGCTGGCTGATGAGACACCGTGGATTTCATTGTATATATAATTTTGCATATTGTTCATGTTGAATATTTTGTTATGCATATATATATGTATAAAGTTGAAAAGGAACTACGCGGCTTTGATCCTCGCGGACGAGAATATCGTAGGCTGGGCTTCGCTTTAAGTCCTGGGCCTAAGCCCAAAATGTTTTGATAAAATGTGCATGGAATTTAAGAGAGGGTTTGAATGTTTTGATGATTTGAAGTAAACAAATGTATATGTATGTATATTGTGTTGATTGGGTTGTGGACGGTCCTAATATGGAAGTATAAAATTGAAGTTTATAAGTGTTTTCGCATGCTTTTATCGTTTTGTAAATTTGGGAAAGTCCGAAAACAGAGGAAACTCGCCGCTTGAAAAATCCTGTTTGAAAAACAAAAGAAAAGAAAAAAAAAAAATTTATCACTTCGCTCGCATTATTTTCTAAAGATATGTTAAGGATTGTAGCGTTCGCTTCCATGGATTTTATTCGACTCGCTTTAAGGAAAGTTTCTATATCCATTGGCGCCGGGAGGTCCCTCGTTCATGAGGTTAATCCGGCTCGATCCTTCGTATTCCCGAATGAATCAATATCATCTCAAACTCGCGGCATGGATGAAGATTGATCATGGAAGAAATTTAAATATCATATTGATGATCCCTCAACTTGAAAAGGAAAAATCTCACCACCATAAGTAGATTAATAATGAGGTAAATAAAGTAAATAAGGGATAATCCTACAAAACCATGAAAATAATTTCCATATATATATGGAAGGCATTATCACAGACTGGCCATAATTTCCAAATACTCTATTAACTTTACTAAGCATAATGCTACCAAATGGAACTAGATCCCATATTAATGATGCATTATATTCTAGCAAATCAACAAGAAATTTGTTGTTTTTAAAGAGATCCATAAAATGGATATCATATTGAAACTATGAATGAAGGTAATAAAAAAATTTTATATATTACCTTTATAATTTATGGGAAAAGGATTGTTGCGAAAAAGCTCCCAATATTCTCCTCTTGGTTATATCGTACGACCATAAATTCAATTGAGTCATATATTGTAATGAACTAGAAGTTCAATAACCCAAAGATTTTTAATCTTTGGCATAATAGGCTAGGTTACCCTGGATTTTCAATGATGCGGCGAATCATAGAACAATCACATGGGCATCCATTAAAGAACCGTAATATTCTTTTTACCCAATGAATTTTTCAGACCCTTCGTTCTCATTAAGCAAGTTAATAGTCGACCATCATTTAATAAAATCATATCTCGAATCACCGCTTTTTTTTAGAAATAATACATGTGGACATATATGGACCTATTCATCCACCATGGACCTTCTCATATTTTATGGTCCTAATAGATGCCTCCACTAAATGGTCACATGTATGCCTACTTTCCATAAGAAATGTTGCCTTTTCTAGGCCTTTGCAATAAATGACCGTTAAGAGCATAATTCCGATTATCCAATCGAGACAATAAGACTTGATAATGCCGTGAATTTACTTCACAAAATGACTATTGTATGTCAATCGGGATAAATATTGAGCACCATGTCATCATGTTCACCCAAAATGGTCGTAGCAGAGTCTTTGTTCAAAAGTCTTCAATTAATAGCTAGACCACTACTGATGAAGACCAAATTACCGAAGATCTACTCTGGGGACATGCGACACGCATGCCGCAAGTCTAATAAGAATTACACCAACATCTTTACCACGAGTAATCCCTTCACAACTTGTACTGGGTAAACAACCAAATATTTCTCACTTACGAATATTTGGTTATGCAGTCATATACCAATTGCACCTACACAACGCACTAAAATGGGTCCCCAATGAAGACTTGGGATTTATGTAGGTTTTGATTCTCCGTCTATCATATGATATCTTGAACCCTTAACGGAAGATCTTTTATAGCCCGCTTTGCGTATTGTCATTCTAATGGGAGTGTATTCCCTCCAATAGGGGGAGAAAAGTCGCCCGTAAGAACGACGAAATTACTTGGAATCCACCTATAATGTCTCATTTGATCCTCCTACAAATAAATGTGAATAGAGTTCAAAGGATCATTCATTTGCAAATCTAGTAAATCAATTAGCGTGATGCTTTATTGATACAAAGAAAGTGACAAAATCACAAATCCCGGCTACGAATACTCTAGTACGGATTGATGTCCTTGAAGGACAATTAGAAAATGAGTATAAAATATGCCTGAAGAGCGGGAGACCTATTAGCTTAAAAGATATAACTCCTGAAGAGGAGAACACAAATGAGAATTGATACCCCTAAAGAGGTACATGATAAACAAAAGGCCCTTGTAGAGGCATATGAGGAACAAAAAGCCCCTAAAGTGGTATATGGTGAACAAAAGGCCGTTGTAGAGTCATATATTAAACAAAAGACCCTTGAAGAGGTTCAAAATAAAGAAATAGCCCCTAAAGAGGCTCAAGTACCTTAAAATTATGAGATCTCAATAAATTATGTGCACAATAGAGAAAAATGGGATTGAAATAAAGTTATTATCAATAATATTTTTGCTTTCCAATGGCCTTGTGACATCATAAAATATGATGAGGATCCCGAACCACAAAATGTGGAAAAATGTTGAAATAGAAATGATTGGCTAAAATGAAAAGAAGTTATGCAGGCATAATTAAACTTGTTAATGAAACGAGATGTTTTTGGACCTGTATTCCAAACACCTAAAGGTGTAAAGCCTGCTGGGTACAAACGGGTATTTGTATGAAAGCGCAATGAAAATAATGAGATCATAAGATATAAAGCGAATAGTAGCATATGTTTCAGACTGGTATCGAATTACTTAGGAAACATATTCTCCCCGCATAATGCACTACTTTCCGCTTTCTAATAAGCTTTGCGGTCTCTGAAAGACCGGATATGCGTCTCATGGATGTCATTACAACTTATCTATATGGATCCATAGATAATGACATATATATGAAAATCCCTGAAGGATTTCAATTGCCTGAAGCAAATAATACAAAGTCTCATAATATGTGCTCAATCAAATTACAACAATATGGATCGCAACCCGATGCATGTGATACAATCAGCCGAGCGTTATTGAGTTAAGGGTATGAAAAACAACCCCATATGCCCATGCATTTTTTTTAAGCAAATCGTAAAACCGATTTGCGATTATTATTTGCGGTATGTCGATATCTAACTGGTCGAGATTCTCAAGAGCTCACAAGAACAAAGAAAATATTTGAAATGAAAGATTCGGGAAAACAAAATTTTTGTCTCGCCTCAGATCGAGCATTTCCCTACTGGATTTTTAATTTACTAATCGGCATATACTAAGAAAATCTTAAAACATTTTTATATGGATAAAGCACACCCTTTAAGTACGCCAATGGTTGTTCGTTCACTTGAAGACACATTTCGTCCTTGTGAAAAGGGTGAAGAATTATCAAGTCCTAAAAGCAATTATCTTAGTACTGGCTGGTGCACTTATGTATCTTGCTAATCAGATTCACCTAGATATAGCTTTTTTTCTCGCCATAATTTATTAGTGCGTACAGTTCCGCTCTAACCCAAAGACATTGGAATGGTATCAAGCATATTTTGCACTATGTCTAAGGAACAACTAATATGGGTCTATTTTACTTAAAGGAATCAACAATTGTTTGGATATGCTGATGCGGTGATACCTTCGCACTCCACATAAGGCCATCGGGCCAGTCAGGTATGTGTTTAATCATAATGGAAACTCGCTAACGCGGAGATCCTTTGCTGATGTAACGGCCACATCATCAAATCATTAATTATAGCACCACATAAGTCGAATGCATATGAAGGCGATCGATGATTCAACATATATCCAAGAATCATGCAGACTCTTTATCAAAGATACGATATTTAAGATAACATCAATGCATTGCACAAATCAAATGAGGTTATATCAAAGGAGATGTAACTAAACACATTTCTAAAGTTCGCTTATCACACATGAACTCCGTAAGAGTAGTGAAATTAATGTTCAATAAATATGCTCATACACCCAGCGCACTGATTCACAAAAGCTTCATGGCTAACTTCAACATTCAAGAAGCTAATATACAAGATTGGAATGCGCCAACTAAAGGACATTGACATGAGGGGGAGTATGCTTATGACATGATGTTAGTGTACTGTACTCTTTTTCCCTTCATCCAGGTTTTATACCATTGGGTTTTACTAGCAAGGTTTTTAATGAGGCAGTCCTAACATACTAAGAGCAATCAATAACATCATATGAATATTGTACTCTTTTTCCTCCACTAGGTTTTATCCCATTGGGTTTTACTAGCAAGGTTTTAATGATTACCTAATGGTATTATTCAAGGGGGAGAAGTAAATAAAGGATTTATTCATGTGGTGAATGACCACACATGAACCTAATAACCTATTGAATAGAACAATGACTAAACGAATAGTGCCACCATGAAGGCTTTCATGAATTCCCTTTATGAACCTCAATTATATGGTTAATGTATAAGGGGATTAGGTAAGTCTATAAAAGGCTCTCCCCTCTTTGTACAATGGCATTCGTTTTCAAGAAAGAAAGAAAGGAAGAAAGAGTCTTCCTCCATTTATCTCTTTCTGCTCATTTCTAAGCCTCCCCTCTCTTTTTCCTTCTATTTTTCTTATCAGGTAAAAAGAGAAATAATATACTTTCTCTTTTAACTTCAGACTTATAATAATTTCATAACAATATAGTATATACAGAGCAAAGATATGGTATGGGAGACAGAGTATAGAAGGATATATATATATATATATATATATTATATTTCATAATATATTAATATCATAGAATATAGACCCTTTTCTACTCTTCTCTCTCTCCATGCGGTCAGATTCCTGCACACTCACACCTGCCGATCCGATTAAATAGATGTCTCCAACTATCTATATTCAGGTAAATTTTTACATCTTATGCCACAATCACAAGTCATAACATGACAATCATATCATGGTACGTAGGAGTAGTTGAGTTTATCCCAAATAATATTATTAATTTTACACTTTCTAATACAATTTTACTTACAAACACACTTTGAGCTTATGTAAATGTCCCTTAAACTCTCGAGAATTGGTTTTTCCTTTTCCTTCTAACCACAAACCATATACACTCATGACATTTTTTATAATTATTTGGCACAAACCTCAGCCAGCTAGTCTACGCTTTGTTTTAGCTCACTTATTTTAGGGTCGTTTACCATCTGGATAAGGAACTTTCCACAAATTGTAAGGTCGGTTATACTACCAGATACCAATGTCCATACGCATTTCTACGCTGAAAGTTCAGCTATATTCTATTAATTTAAAGAAAGCCAACTTCCGTAAAACATGAGAAAAATTTTATTTTTCGAAAAATGGCAAAACAAGAGAAATTGTCAAGGTTTAGGTAGTTTCTAGAAATTTTTATAAATGTCGGATGATGAAACGGACTTCACCGTTGGATTCATCTCACGAAATCTAGTTACCCATAAAATTTTCGTTGAATTCCGAGATAGTTGAATTTTTCACCATTTTCGAGGTAACTGGGACGCCTAGTGACTCCTGTGATGAGATTTATGAGAATATCAATAGATAGGAAATAATCCTAAATTAAGTTCATTTAAACTAAATTGAACTTGAACCGAGACAAAATAAATTATTTTCAGCGTAAACGATCCTGATGGGTCGTGGACACATGGCGCGACATAGGCCATATGTCCAACTTAAGTGAGTTAGACAAAAGGAGTTAGAAGGATCATTTTTGGGGTAGAAAATACCAGATTTATGGTTTGGTCGTGAGAGTGAGAGAGGAGAAGAGAGAGTATAGAGAGAGAAGCTCCAACTTCTCTCTATGATCTACGAAGATCGGGTGGCCACGGAATGAGTCGGAGTACTGGATGAGGGCTACGGATACCTTTAAACCTGCTCACCAAGGCTCAATAAAGGCTCCAAAGTAAGCCGTCAGACTCCGTTCGGGGAAGTGTCTGGTGGAACTCGGGTTGTTGCTCACTCAAGAGGTAGGGATTCCTCCCTACTTTGGTTATTTTCCATTCTAGGGGTTGTTTGCTGATTTTAATGCCCTAAAGAGCCAAGCATATTTTTGCCCTAAGGGTCGTTTGGCAAAATAATGGATTATGGGAATAGTGCCTTGTTAATCTCTCTATATGATGTCCGTAGATTAGCTGATTTTCGTTAGAAAAGGAGAATTTGGACTCAGTATCCTTCAAGGAAATTGTATCCCTATCTGAGAACTTGATGTTAGGATTTTGAATCACCCAAATTTGGACATCTATAACTCCAAGCACCCGTTTTCCAGACTGCCCCGTTTTGGCCGAACCTACCGTCTATTGACCGATTTTTCGATTAGGGAAAAAAGTGAGAATTTGACTAGCATTCTTCAAGGAAAATATATCTCTATCTGAGAACTCTTGATGTTGGTTTTGAATCACCCAAATAGGACCTCTATAAATCAAGTTATGGTCCATTTTTCGAACTCCGCTACAACTTAGGCTTTTTAATGATTGTGTCCGCATTTTTCCACAATCGGGTATATGATCAGCATATCATTGCTTGAATTGAGTGATATACTTGGTTGAAATTGTGTGGAAGTCAAATTTTGTGTTCTAATGGTTTGACTTGTTGTCACACCCCTTTCCCTGTCCCACCAAGGCGAAGCGAGGGGGAGGGAGACACTGTACTGGGACTCTTTACCGACTTTTTCAAACATTGGTGAGCCCAAGTCTTATAACTGTATCAAAATATCGTATACAAAAATACAAAATAAAACTACCACCGTAGTGGTGTTTACAAGTAATACATACATCCAACCCTAAGTCTCATTTATATATACAAAACCGTAGAGCTTACATTTACACATCAGCGAACCTACTGCGGTGGATGAACCCCCTTACTAGTGTGTCGCCCACTGTATAAGATCACGAACATCCTCCTCTGTACCTACACGGATTGAAAACCCGTGCTAAGCTTTACGCTTTGTGGGAAACATATGTCTTATGCATATAAACATTTATA
Organism: Tetrastigma voinierianum; assembly: GCA_016808115.1. Classification (NCBI taxonomy): domain Eukaryota; kingdom Viridiplantae; phylum Streptophyta; class Magnoliopsida; order Vitales; family Vitaceae; genus Tetrastigma; species Tetrastigma voinierianum. The sequence goes on from JAEQBH010006127.1 coordinate 216,390, forward strand.
GTAAGCAGATAACAGTAACATATATCAAATTTTTCATGAATTCATATAACAAACTAATACACATAATTGTACTTATAACAAACTTATGCTTATTCGTATTCCCATAGTGAGTTACACAAGAGGATTATAGTTATTTAGTTAATTTATACGTGTACTGTATGACTGCAGAGGTTCGATAGAACTACACTTATACAGTAGGTACTGTAGTACTATCTTAATAGTACGATATATATATATTTCTTTACTCCTTCTTTCGCATTCAGATTCTCATCATATAACCGTTGGATTACCTAGACCTATAATACTAAAATGAGTAGACAATAACAAGTACCCTAAGGTACTATACAATACCGAGTTCGTGAAGCACCACCAGGAGTGCCGCAGACTAACAGAGGCCGGGCGACCGACGTAACGTGGTCTCCGCCACGCAATGGGCGTCAGAGACTCCAGCAGGAGTGCCGGGCACCGATCAAAACGCGCCTCGCCCACGCAATGCGGCGTACCGAGCACCAGCGGCGCCAGCACCGACACGTAACGCGCGCCCCGCCCAATGCACGTATGTCGCAGCGACAAGCAGAGTGCCGGCACCGATAAGAGACGGCCCGCCCCACGCCAGAACAGAACTGTCGTGTCATTTAATACCTGGTCTTAGGCATTCCTATAATTATATGTATTCAGGAACTTACTATCTTATCATAGGGGCATTAAGTTTTCCCACTTCGAACGCTCCGCCTTGGCGGCGAGGTACGGTGCATTTTTCATTGAGTTTCATTTTTATTTGAATCCCCGTTAATCATTTATTAGGGTTCCTATACCCTCGGTGTTAGAATTTTAGCTTAACAATGTAAGATTACCAAAATCGATCGAAGAGGGAGCAAAGGTACCTGCATTCAATTGTGTTTGAGGTTGGTACCGTACCACTTTGGTCTTCGGGTGAGCGGCACTTAATTTTAGATGGTACCTGCATTCATTTTTCCTTTGCACAAGTGGTACCGGTACCACCCCTGTTTGGTACTAGTACCGAGTCGCGATTTTGCCCAGAAATGGCAGATTTCACCCTTTTTCATTCACTTTTCTTCCATAAATCTCTTATATTCTATCCTACATCAAAAACCAACATGGAATCCCTCCAAAAAAACTCCACAAACACTTATAATGGTGGTTTAGAATTTCTTAAACCAAACCCTAGCCAAAGAATCCAAGGATTCACACCAAAGTTCACAAACCTTTACAAAACCATAGGAATAGGAAGGATTCTTGTAAAACCCGAGAGTACCAATTTCAAAACGGTGAAATTGGCCATTTTGTCAAAATCTGGAATTTTTCTAGATCTCGGATGACAAAACATACTTCATCGTTGGAATCATCTCGCGAAATCTAGCTACCCAAATGACTGTCGACCAAAACGCTTGGAATTTCACGCTTCCAAGGTACGGCAGGGATGCTGACACCTCGGGCACTTGGCGAGCGCCAAGATGCTCCACGTGTTCGGGAAGAATGGTCAAATAATGAGCCGCGGCCTACATAAGACACATGGCATCATGACATTAGAGGAGGAATCCATGCTAGATAGATAAGGGATAAGGTGGAATCCAAGTCAACCAAATGGAGGCTGACATGTGGCAATGAGAGGACAAGTCTCTTGACCCCAACTTGACCCAACCGTTTGGATGGGGAAAAGAGAGGGAAAATAGAGAGAGAAAAGAAAGAGGAAAGAGAAAGGAAGAGAGTTTTAGAGTGAGAAGCTCTCACTTATCTCTAGATTTCCAAGTGATCGGTCCGGAAAACTTCGGCGAGGCAAGAAGCAAAGTTGGTCTACGCTGCAAGGGCTACACGTGGGTTCCAATTTTGTGGAGTTTCGACAACTCTAAGAGGTAGGGGTTTTATCCTACTTGTTTTATTCTTTGGTTAAGAGTCATTTTAATGGATAGGGATATCTTGAGGCTTGGATGGTCGTGGTTTTCGTCCTAAAAGAATTGACCGAAAGGAAGAAATCCCTAGAGGGTTTCTCACAAAATTCCGAATTGACCATGGACCGTTTCAGGTGTGGCTTTGTGTGTGGATATGTTATTGCCGATTGAATAACATGTTGTGCTATTTGTTTGATGCTATGGGCACTCCTAACGGATCGCTAGATTTATGGCTAGCCCATTCGAGCTAATTTTATGTTATCGCTTGGTGTATGAATGAATAACATGATGATTGGGCGATAAATTGTTAGTATATGTATGCTTAATATATTAATAAGAATTTTTGTGAAACTAAGATATTGCATTTCATATGCACTGCGATAACCTAGAATAATAGGTGTGAGTGCATGACATGAAAAAACGTGGTTGCTAAATGGATTTCAAAGGAAGATTTTTCAAGAATCGCTTTCGAGAGTTGTCCATAATAGTTCATCTCTGGAGGAAGACCCATGGTCAGCTTCGGAGAGTTACCCAAAGAATTCACCTCGTGAGGGTAGTCCAATAGGATTTTACCGTAATCGGGTATTATGTTTTCAAGAACAAAACCTTTGTTTTGAAAATGCGTTTTCTCACACTTAGTTTAGGCATGCGTGAGGGAGTCGGTGAGGGCTCGAGAAGTGGGAAAGGGTGAGTCACATTCTCATCCATTTCATGTAGACATTTGAGTAGGAACATATATGTTTTTCTTGAATGTTTGGTTTGCCATTGCATGAACACTTAGGTGGGGAGTAACCCATGTAGGTGATTATCACTACTGGGCATTGCTCACCCCGTCGTGGGATCCCCCTTTCAGGTACAGGGAGTATTCAGGGAAACGACGCTCACTAGAGGCCGCTTTTAAGAAGAAAGCCGACATGTGGCTTTGATTACAATTTTAGTAAAACATGTATGAAACATTATGGATTTAAAACATGTTTGTGTAAGAGTGTAATTAACTTTGAAACTATTGCAATATAGTTGGTTATATTTTGGTGAGTACCTGATGTATTGGCTCAGGCCATTTACTCATGTATGGGTCTCATGATATGAGACACACGTTTCCCGCAGTTAACGTATCAACGGACACCCGGATTTGATCGCATTTCTTCTTTCTTATGTTTCCACCAAAATAATAAAAAGAATATATGATAAGGATTGATGGGTCATAAAGGAAACAAGATTATAAATTGAAGTTTTTTTTGAGTTACAAGAGAGAGAGTATATAGCAGTATATATATATATATATATATATATATATATATATATATATATATATATATATATAGGTTTTGGTTTTAGAAAGATAGAATGGTAATTAGTTATAGCTTTATTATAATAATTGGTACATGGTCAAAGGTCAGAGGAATATTTTTTTTCTGAGATAAAGTATCAAACCATTATTGTAATGAAGTGTTCGAATAAAAAAATATTGCAAAACAAAAATTTATGTGGCAAATTATCCTTGCATAAAAAAATAATTAAGTGGAAAATTTTCAGGGGGCATATGCCGCCCACCTACGCCTATGCTAGTTCTGTCGGTGCATGTATCGAATGCTGGTGCACTATAGTCAGGAGTGGTTGTTTGGTTTGACTATCGACTGATAGTTGATAACTGATTATAAATTATTGCTTGGTAAAGCAGTTGATTAGAACTAACACATTGAAATAAATAATAATAATAATATATAGAAATTATAACAATATATAACAATAAATAAAAAAATATGAAAGTTTTTTTATTTAACCATAAATAAATAAATTTATGGTTATAAATTTATGAAATACATTTCATTTTTATGGTTTTTTATAATTTCCATAAATAAAAATATTAATGGTTATAATCATAAATAAAAAATATTATTATTTATAACTATAAATATATTATTTATTTCATATATTACTTTATGGTGATACAACTTTTCATATTATTATATAGAACCGTATAAAAAAATTACAATATTTCATATATTATTTATAATTTATGAATTAATTTAGAATATTATTGTGATAACAAAGGGATATGAAATGATACAAATTTAATCCATAAATAATATTATTTCATAAAATAAAATAAAATATTTATGGTTATAAATTTTTATCATTTCATATTATTTTATGAATATAATATGAACAAATTTTAGAACTAAAAATTCATATTATTTCATACAATTTATAAGCTATAAAGTTAATAAAAATCCTAAAGACGACTAAAAAAGGGAAATTTTCTATTTCAATAAGAAGGAATAAAAAAAGCTACCATTTGTAGCTTTTTCACATTAGGACTTATTTAGCCCTAATCAGCTATCAGTTGCTCTAAGGAGCATTTACCAAGTAGCCTATAAAAGTTCATTGGAGATGAATCACCTATCACCTCAACCAAGCACTCTCAAAGTCTATTTTGTAAAACCCGAAAAATAATAATAATAATAAATCAATTTTTCTGAAAAATGGCAAAACGGTAATTTGTCACAATAGTACAGGTGGAAAACCTTAAATTTTTCTACATCTCGGATGACAAAAAGAACTTCTTCGTTGAATTTGTCTCGCGAAATCTAGTTACTCCAATCAATCTCGAGATTACTTAATTTCACGTTAAAGACGATATCCTATGATTACATAAAGGATGCCACATGGTACACTGGGTGGCTTTCACGGCATCATAGAGTTAATGACACACAGACGAGCCATGTGGTGTGGAAGTTGACACCTAAAGCATGTGTCCATGTGACACATTAAGACATGATATCGCCACCGCATGCTGAAGACACATGGCCATGGAAGGAAGGAAGGTGAGATGAGCTTTCACTGACACCAACAAACGAGAAACAAAACAATTCTATGGATGAACCAAAAAGGAGGAAAAATAAAAAAATAAAAAATAAAGAAAAGAGAAAAGAAAATGAGGAAAACCCAAAGTGGAAAAAATCAAGTCGTGGGGAAAGAAAATCAAGCCGTGAGGGAGAGAAAAAGGAAAAGGGAGAGAGGGAAAGAGAAGATTTTCCCAGAGTTCCAACGATCGGAGCTCGATAGTCCGAAAACTAAAGTTGGTCCACTCAACGAGATCTATGCGTGGATACCGAAATCCGAATTTTTCTTCGAAGCTTCAAGAGGTAGGGGTTTTCTCCTATACTTGTTCCTCTTTATTTAAGAGCCATAAATGGTTGCGGTGGTTCACTCTAAACACTGGACCTAATTTTTCGACATTGGATCAAGTCGGGACAAATAAAGACTGGTTTTAAGGTCGCAGACTGCGTTTTCGTTCTAGGACGCTTGGAAATGTAGGGATTTTGTTAGAATCTGCCGCCCGAGTTCCAGGATTGCTTAATGACCGAATTCTATAGCCGCACGTCGCCTTGGAAAGTTGAAAATAAATAAATAAATAAATAAAAAGGAACAAAAACTTAAATTTCTGGACTGAGTCCAAATTATTTCTAAGGCCGAGTATGGTCGAATTTATGGCTGGGAATGACTAGTTTGTGTGGAGTGTTTTTTTTTTTTTTATTGTTGGAAATTGAATAACACATTGAAATGTTAATATATGGGTAAGCTTAAATATATTAGCATGAATGGATGTAAATTATGTGCGCTTTGATATAATTGACCATAATACCTAGTATAAAGTGTGGAATATAAATATTCCATGTAGTGTTCGTACATGTAACATGAGATACATGCATTGACATTTCAGACATTGTATGCACGGACATCGATTGTATTGGGTGTGTATGTAGCTGGTTAAGTGATCATTCATCATTCTTGTGAATGGGTGGCGAAGCTGTACAGGACAACGTCCAAAATGAGTCTCATGGTTGTATAGCATGAAAAATATGTGTGTTGGGTAATAGTAAGAAGGGATAGATACACCCTTGGGTGAAAAACCCGGACTAGTTCAGAAGCAACCGACGATAAAAGTTCAAAGGTGCTACAAGGTCCCGCCGTGAGAACCCGAAAACTGCGGGCTCCACAAATGATAAACACACATGATTTGATTAAATCAAATGGACATTGAGGTATATTCCAATGGGTTTTGTTTTATAAAGCAAAAAGATTGTTTTGAAAAGTCATTGGAGTGAAACACCAATGACGAGCTACATTTGGCATATGCATGTGCGAGAGTCAGAGGACTGGGATGGGCATGATCACATCTCATTCATAGCATGTAGAATTTCGCTTGTATTGCATGTTTTACTTGGAATGTATAGATATTGTGTGAACACGACAGACGCGGCACTTAGCGGAGTAACCCTTGTAGGAGTTTACTCTATTGGGTTTTGCTCACCCCGTCGTGGGACCCCCTTACAGGTACAGGGTCGACATCGATGAACAGCGCTCAGACGAGGCCGTGATTGTGAAGAAGGCCGACATGTGGCCTTAATAAAAATTTTAAAAAAAAAGTATTTTGTATTAAAGAATTGTAATTAAATTCTTTTGGACTATTGCCAATATAGTCGGGTATGTAACTATGGTAAGAGGGTCGTGATCAAACTCTTACGGACTGTATTTAAGTGTATTATTCTCATATTTTAGATTTAAATATGAATGAATGGGTCTCAGTGAGGGGACGTATCAAGGTGGTGCCGAGTAACTCTGTGTCCACCAGTAGTTGGTACCGATCTAATACCAAGATTTAGGTGCGCGAAGACCTAAGATAAAAATTCCACAGGTTGACGGCTAGTCAATGGGTCCCCCATAAATTGGGGCCACAATAGTATCAAAAGCTTAGGTAAAACGATTACCTAGTGGAGCTCGAATGTAGGTATCCACAAGTAATTTTTGAACAAGCACAACTGCAACAAAATTTAGGTATACGAATACCTTGGACTGTTGGGCATGGGTAAGATCATTGCATGGTGTGCATTATATGTTTTATGTTCTAACATAATCTGTGTTTGTGTGTTACAAATTGTGTGAAATATATGCATTGACAGGATATATTTAGTAATGGATGAACACAAGGTTAGAGAACACAACCTTAGGGGGTTTGGAAAATGAACAATGATTAGTTCAGATGGAGGTCTATTAGTAGTTACAACATGCACTACTAGTTGTGACAAGGAGGGGGATTCAAGGTTTACGGAGATCACCTCCAATGCCACTAAGATATAACTAGTTGTATCTCCATCTAGAGGTGAATCCTAAGTGCGGGGCGGAATTGAGTCAAAGCTCATGAATTTGGAGGCAATGACATGTAAAGAGCCATATCATGGGAGTATTTCCTAGCCATGCTCGACATGCAAAAGCTCGGTAGTTCCTAGAACTGAAATATGGAACAATGATAGTGCTCGAATACGTGGCTAAGTTCTTTGAATTAGCCCGTTTTGCGGATGATTATGTGGCCACAGATATAGCCAAAGTGATAAAGTTTGAGGATGGTTTGAAATTGTCCATCCAGGGTAAAATTGTGGGACTTCTCCTACAAGACATGGATTTGATGGTTATGACACTGAATGACCGCTGAGAAGGAGTGGACGACGCACGAACATCCGGGAGATGCAAAAAGGCTGATAAGTGAAGGATTTGGGCTTAGAGGTTGAAACCTTGGAAGAGTCGTTGTATGTGAGTTCTCACCTAGGAACTAAGGTGAACGTTGATCAGATATGTTAGGATTGTGAGTTAGAGACTATTTTGTGATTTTACTCCACTCGTAATCTTGTGGTCATGAACATGTTGGAATTGGATGTCATCCTTGGGATGGACTAGTTGACAACACACCGATTCGTCATTGATTGTGATTGTAAAGGGGTGACTGCCTACACCCCAGATGGTACTTGTTTTGTGTTTCAAGGGGATAAGCATGAGTGCCACTCCTGTTTGCATACCAGATTGCATGAATGGGGCTTGACGGGTCAAGTATAAGCCTTCCCTGGAGGATGAGGTGAGATAGGATTTGGGTCTACCTCGGGTGGTTTGTGAGTATGAGAATGTCTTTCCAAATGAACTACTGGGATTACCTCCACATAGGGATGTAGACTTTGTCATTGAGTTACACCCTAGTATGTCACCCATTTCTATGACTCCTCATAAGATGGCACCAGTTGAGTCGCAGGAACTCAAGGTCTAACTGCAGTAATTGTTGGACAGGGGTTTTATTAAATCGAGCACTTCACCTTGGGGCGCTCCACCGCTTGCTAAGGCAGCAGATACACCCTTCAAATGTGCGCTGACTATCGATAGTCAAATTGGTGGCGATCAAGAATCTGTGATCCTAAGTATCAAGGATTGATGATTTGTTTGATTAGCTGAGAGGGGCGCAAGTCTACTCCAAGATAGACCTTCACACTCTTCGCTATCATCGCCTGAGAGTTGTGAGATGCATATCCCTAAGATAAAGGCTTAGACGTGGGTATGAGACTTCAAGTACACAAAGGATTCCATTTTGGCTTGACAAATGCTCCAACGGCATTCATGGATCTCATGCATAGGGAATATTCTAACCCTACTTAGATCAGTTCGTCGTAGTCTTTGTGAACGACATTTTAATCAACTCCCAGTCCGAGGAGGAGCATGAGAATCACTTAGATTGTTCTCTGTGCCTCTTGCAGAATATCAATTGTACGCCAAGTGCAGAATCGCGAGTTTTTGCTTAATGAGGCGTAGATTCTCGACATGTAGTGTCAATCGATGTATCGCTGGACTGGAAGGTCGAAGAGGCACTATGAGTTAGAGGTCTAAATCGCCTTCGAGATAATGTGAGTTTCTTAGGACTAGCAGGGTATTATAGGAGATTCATTGAGAACTTCTCCCGATTAGCTGCACCTTGACGAGATTGACTCGGGAGGAGGTCAAATCTAGAGTGAATGACGATGAGAAGGCATTCCAGTGAATTGAAAAGGAGGCTTACTATGTACTCTCCTATTCCGATAGTCTCCAAAGCGGATGAGAGGTACATGGTATCAGATGCCCTCGAAGGACGGATACTGGCTTACCAAAGACTAACTAAAGTCCCTAGCAACAACACTAAAACTTGTTGAAACTAAATGGATGTATTTATGAAAATATGGCCAAGGAGGAATGTGGTAAATACTCAAAACTCGATTTGAAACAAAAGTAAGTGTACTCAAAACCCGAAAAATGAAAAGTATTACTAACACTAACCCTTTCCGCAAGTGCACGGGTCATACAAGTAATAAAGTGGAATCTAAAAGTCTGGATATCGTACCCACGAGGATTGGAGGTTCTCTCTAATTGGAATTTGATCACCCCGATTACAAGGGCTCTTCAATATTTAGGCGACCAAATAGAATGTGGAATAAAATCAATTTAATTGAAATAAATACTGATTTAAAACTAATCCTAAAATCTACCAAACAAAACAACTACTTAATTCTAAAAGGTATGAAGAGAGGCACTAGGGATAGGGATAATTATTTACAAAATAGTTTGCATTTCCTTGAAAGCGCAACATTTGTGAGCGAATGCTAGATTTGTCCAAGAGCAAATGTAGTATGTCTCGATTTCATACACCATAAGGCATTTCCCACTAATTAAAGATCCATGTTCCTTTCGATACAATGAGTCTAATTAGTTACTGTGATAATATAATCCTCTTCTAAGATCTCGATATTTTCTTTGCATTACTCACACTCCAAGTTTTAAGATCAAGAATTTTTCCCTATAGATGTGGCAATGCAAGCCTCCAATGTAATTGGTACTCCTAACCATCAAATCTAATAAAGTTCTCTCTCTCCTAATTAGATCTATGCAATACTGACGAGGTCATTATATGAATTTGCAGGTGAGACTCTAACATTAAACTGATACATCATCTAAATTATCCTCACACCATGAGTAAATTGAAGTGATCTATCAAAGTAATCTTTTTAGGAGTTCATTATTATTTCCATAATATTAGTCTAACATGCCCCTAAGTTACTACCTTTACTCCTCGTGAATTCCATCTCTCGTGGATTCTGTAAGCATAGGTATGCGGAATCAACAAAATTTATATCCTAAAGCTCCTACTGTCGTACAAATGACTCACAATTGATTGAAACTAGTGAATTTCAGTTTAGATTTGGGGTGTTGTTAAAAACAGTGAGAGTTGATTGTTTGCAGGCTGAAAATAAAATAAGTAAAAAATGTAAAATAAAAGGCTCTTTAAAGGTCATCACTCAGGGTTAAGTCTTTAGGGTAAATGAGGATTTCCAAGGTCCTTTCTCATTGGGAGGGTGACCTGCGTCATCTCTCAACTGGATCTTCATGTGCTATAAAAACTAACTCCTTATTAAATCTTTCCTCGAAATGGTATCACCGGCAATTAATGTTCTCAACAAGCAAACGAGTCTCCTTGACTCACATTACAATGGGTAATAAATGGTAACTAATGAACATCATGAGATCTAGTAATAAGCATCAAGTGAGCACTAAAAGATTACCAAGTACTGACCATTCAACATGAATTGAAGGGATCTAAACCTAGAGTAAAAGGAGAACACGGATGACAAAGGGAGTACCGTGATGAAAAACGGAACTCTCATTTCGCTATATAGATCTTCAGGCCCAAAGGACTTCTACTCATGGAGCAAGAGGATCTAGCTTCTTATCCTCCGAGTTATCATCCTCGGAGGGTGTTTGGCTAGTGAGAAAGTGGAAAGAAAATGAGAGAAAATGGGATAGATGAAGAAAAGCGGGAAAACTAGGAGATTCTCCGTCTCTATTGTCAAAAAAGTCAAGCTCCGATTATAAAGGTTTTGCTCTTGGGCTTTAAACATCGCCTCCAAAAAACAATACAAATTACCAAAATGAACAAAAAGTAGTTAACTATTACGTGGATAAAATGGGAAGAAATCAAAAATTGAAATAAACAAGGCACAACGTCAAAAGGTGGATAGGTGAATAGTATCAATTCATGAATAGTATTGCAGGATTTAATGTTGTTTCAGAAGAACCAAATTTCGCACCAATGCGAAATTTTCTGCTTCCCTTCTTTCTCTGCTTCTGCTCATTCTTTCCTTTTGATTCTGATCTGCAATGTTGAGTTTAACTCGAATTCTTCATGCTTGAACACCTGGCTAATCTCGCATTAATAGCTTGCAAAACTACAAAATTAACTACAAAATGCGATCAAGAGAATAGCAGGACCTTAATGTGCAAATCAAGTTAATTACGCCGATTAGTACACAAAAGTGCTCAAAACCTTAAATAAACAGTGGTTCAAAATAGTACTTTTGAGCACTAATCACACCCCCTTAACCTACACATTGCTAGTCCCTTAGCAAATGAAAGAAAGAAAGAAAGAGAGGAGTTATACAAGACGATAACAAAAATGATGTTCACAAAAATTATTATAATTCAAAAAGGTTGTGAATGAGTAATGCCTAACCCTTTATGAGAATCACTGAAACCGTTGCCCAATAACTATCTCGAGAGAATGAATGCCATGCAAAATTGAGTATCAAAAAAGCCTCCTTCTCGTGAATCAACTGGCAGACTTCTACCAAACTGGCAGCCGGTTCATCGCTTCAACAATAAATCGCGACCATACTCATCCCAAACTGCCATCGCCTACACTTAAGACACTAACCAACCTTAAATAGATCAGACTCCACTTTATATCCCACAACTCTTTGTGTTGGTAGGTGCAATGTCGAGGAATCGACTCTACCAAAGTCCATGTAACGGGATCCGCAGATGACTCCCAACCAATTAAGGCTTAGGGCATCAAGTCATGAATTACACGACTCATCACTTGATCCGAATGATTTACAACCGATCTACTAACTCGCCAACTCCACCCATCCACCCGTATGAGCACTAAGTCGGGTGGCTCCCAACCAAATGGGCTTAAGGCATCGAGTTTTTAAAGGCTTTCATCATATACCCTCGGATCGTGCTTGGTTTTCAAGGCAAAGCGCTGTACCTTTTTCTTCTTTTTATTTTTCTTTTTCACTTCTTTTTGTTTTGGAAGACACATTGGCCTCATTTTCATGGGGGTCCTTAACCTATTTAAAGGTAGTCAACGAAACTAGGGTAGGTTTCTTCAGCTTATTGTTGAAACCTAATGTGCATAGTGTGGGGTTAGCTAGAGGTGGAAGAAAAAGGTCGAAAGCAACAAGAATTCAACTAATCATCCACTCTGCTAACTAGGCATGGCATCAATCTAACATCAATGTGGATTTGATACAAAGTTTCAATTTTCTAATCTCTGTGTTGGTGCAAAACCATAAAAATAGGTGCAAAAATGGGTGCAATTTGAATTGAAAAAGTAAGATGTATAGTATAAAAGCTTCACAAAAAGGAAAACCAGCAAGCCACTAAACATACAAAATGGTTTTGCTCAAAATAGTAACAAAACATAAATAAATGCCACTTCCTTCACTAACTCTCCCCCCAACCAAATGTCACATTGTCCACAATGGGGCTTGGATTGGAAAGTTAGAGAAGTAAGTGCTACCTCTTTGATGAAATGTACTCTTTGTTGGATAGGAGACTTCGCAAGCTTTCCACCGACACCTTATTCACTCTGTTTTGGCTTCAAATGAACAAGTTAGGAGAAGAAAAGAGAGGAAAAAAGTGACCAGTTGGAGAATTTGAAAATTAAACCTTCATAATAATTTCAAAAGTGTTCTTCTAGATATACTGGATTCTACACTCTAAGCTCTTAACGATACCAAAATTACCCAAACAGTTCGGATGAGAAAAGTTATGGGCTAAAACAAATGGGCAGAACTTTCGCGCGCAAGTAGAAAAAATCTTTCGTGTAGTGCGCGAAATTGCTCTCGCACTTCCTCGGCTTCCTCGCATCGGTTTTCCTCGTGATTTCAACCGGGAGGAGAGTCTGCTTCACCTGTAAAATAAAATACCAAAAATTATGAGAATGTGCAATTGAAAATGAGAAAAATTACACAGAAAACAAATCTAAAATTAAGAAATTTATGTAAAACTACAAATTAAACTTAAAGCAAAGCAAATAAAAGTCTAACAAAAATTGGAGTGGCTTCTAATTTATTATAGAAACCACTCCTACTCAGGTAGCCCTTCAGGTTCATGGAGGGTCAAGGAGGAGAAGCTCCTCCATGCTTGCAGTGAGGTGTGCTGCATTTGACTTCAGCTTTTGCCCCTTTGTTTTGAGCATTTTACCATCTGGGCGGAGCTATGCGACTCATTGATTCTGGAGGAGTGATTGAGATATTCAATTTTTCATCAGCTGCTTTAATGCCTTTGGTCACTTCATCCTACAGCTTGTGTGGTCCACATTCTCCTGCACCTGGGTAGCTTAAATAGGCTTCCTTTTATCCCTGTTCTTGCTCCTTTTTCACATCGTGCTTGCTGTTTAGGTGGAAGATATTAAGCTCCAAAGTCATATTGCCAAAGGTGAGCTGTATGACTCCATTTCGGAAATTTATGATGGCATTAGATGTGGCCAAAAATGGCCTCCCACGTATAATGGGCACATGGTTAGTGCCTTCTGTCACTAGTTCCGTATCAAGAACTACGAAATCCATCGGATAATAAAATTTGTCTACCTTCACCAAAACATCCTCAACTATACCTTTAGGAATCTTTACTGATCGATCAGCTAAGGATTGAGTGATGTTGGTAGGTTTTAGCTCTCCAAACTCCAATCGCTGTACACCGAGCATGCCGCAGGGTTGACACCGGCTCCCAAATCCAAAGCAGCAGTCTTATCTATACAAGTCCTCTCCAATGTTGAATTAAATGGTGTGACCCCTGCATTTATATTTTTACCATGGTTTTTCATTGAATTATGGAGCTCACTTGCTCCGCATAGGAAGGCCCTCTTATCGGGAGCATTCAACTCTCTCTTAACTGTGCAATGTGTCTTTAAGAATTTGCATAGGTTGGAACTCCGTTTGATCATGTCGGGCGCTGGGATGTTGACTTTACCTACCTTAGCACTTCCAAAATTTCCAACCTTGCCTGGGGCCTTCTTTCGCTTTTAGTTAGTTTCGAGGAAACGGAGGAGGTATGCTTTTCTCTTCATCGAAGTCTTCTTTAATAATTATTTGATCTTTACTTCCATTTCCTTTTCCCGTCGGGCTCTCAACAGTTTGACACTGGGCTGCTCAATTTCTTTACTACTCAAAGTGATAAATAACCTTACTTCATCCATTTTTAGGGTAGGTTCACCGGAATAGTTTCAATTCATGCACTTTGTGGATCGTCAGGTTTGGGAAGGGAATCTCCTTGCTCGCACCCGCCGGCCGGTCTGAGAGCCGGTGATGGAGCATTTGTGTTATCTATTTTCCGACAAGATCATTTTGGAGCCCGTCTATTCTTTTGTTCAAGGAGCTCTGCATTATCGATCCTCTGATTTAGCTGCACATTAATGGCCTTCGCTCCTACAAAGTTTCCTACCACTTTGCTTAAATTTAGGATGGCTTGTTCAACAGAGATGAGGTCATGGTCATTGCGCCGAGAAGTGGAATCCATACAGCTTGTTGCTGCCGTGCTCTCGGGGAACATATGTCGGAGGTTTAGGGCTTCCAAGAGAGGTGCCGTGGGTAATTCCTCCAAATAATTATAAGTATTGCTATATTGGGCATCAGCTGGTGGCTTATTTTGGCCCACAATATTAGCATGCTCTATCATCAAATCCCTTACTGAAGGAGCAATTGGGCAATGCTCTCTTTGTTGACTAGTGGATTGGCACTGAAATAGGTCGAGAGGTACAGTGTTCTAGCCATCGCCTCGTACCTCATGCTGATTTCGCATTTCAAGCTCTTCCAACCTTCTAGTCAAAGTAGACAACTTGGCCTTCATTTCCACATCCTCTGACAGTGAGTACATGCCTCCCCTTTGGTTTGTTGTGGGCTTCATTCTCTCTACCTCCCTTGGGTTTGGCTCATCCCATGCCTTGGAGGTTTCAAATTTACATAGTTGCGAAGTCCGCATGGTTTCCATCCTGATTCTTGCTCAAGAAGTCCCTCCACACATGGTCTCCATTAATCAGCTTCATGGCAAGGGACATTCCATCATAGAAGTGGTTGACCACATCCAAGTATCAAAGCCATGGTGTGGGAATGCACTGATGGTCTCTAAATACCTTTCCTAGCACTGATAGAATTTCTCATTGTCATAAGATGCAAAGGTATAGATTTGCCTCTTCAAGTTATTGGTCTTATGTGTGCTGAAAAATTTCTTCAAAAATTCAGCTTGCAATTCTGCCCAATTCCTTATAGTCCTTAGCCTTAGGGAGTTGAGCCAAATCTTGGCCTTGTCCTTAAGGGTTAAAGGAAAGGCTTTCAACTTCAGTAGCTCCATATCGGTTGCACCCTCCTTGAAAGTTGTGCAAACTTCCTCAAAATCTCTGATGTGTGTGTATGGATTTTCATTTTCCATACCATGGAAAGTTGGGAGTAAGGGCACCAGATAAGGCCTGACAGTCACATCCTCAGCAGGAGGTACAATACATGAGGGTGAACTCAACCTTGGTGGGTGTATGTGGTCCCTCATTGACCTATAGGCATTGGGATTTCTTCGGACCCCTTGTTGGCTCTGCTGTTCCTCTAGTGGGGCTCCATCTGTTTAGTGTTTAGGCTCACTTCACAACCCTGCTCCTGTGGGACACTGGTTCTCTCTAATCCGCCTGCAATGTTCCTATCCCAGGATTGCATAAAGTCCTATGAAAACAGCACAAGACATAGCACAAAACCAAAATAGGTCTACCTAGAAATGTTATTATTAGCTAAAAAAAAATAAACAAGAAATTTGGGTATGGACAGTAAAAATTAAATCAACCCAGTAGTGAACTGCTAGGGGAAATAAAAGTAAAAGAAAAAAGTGTTTGGGATTCACCAATACTTGTGATGAGGATCACAAGTTCAACAATTCATCACTGCACTAAGGCACCATCCCCTAAGAATTCACGCCATTTGATCTGGCAGGCTACAAAGAGGTATGAATCAACAAAATTTATATCCTAAAGCTCCTACTACCGTAGCAAAAGCTATCAAAGATAGTGGTCTAGGGTCAAACTCAGGGATGAGTTTTCTTCGTATAAATGACTCACAGTTGATTGAAACTGGTGAATTTCATTGATTCGGGGTGTTGTTAAAAATAAAGTGAGAGTTACTGTTTGGGTGTGCTAAAAAATTAAATAAGTAAAAAATGTGGGGGAGTATAAGGCTCCTTAAAGCGCTGGGTCATCGGTTAAGTCCTAGGGTAAATGAGGATTTCTGTGGTCCTTTCTCGCGCTGGGGAGGGTGACCTATAGTCATCTCCCGAAACTGTATCTCTGCGTGGCTATAAAACTAACCCTTATTAAATCTCTCCGAAAATGGCATTCATCGCCATTAATGTTCTCAAGCCAGAACGAAGTCTCCTTTGACTCACATTACAAATGGGTAATAAATGGTAAATTCACGAACATCACGAGATCTAGTAATAAGCATCAAGTGAGCACTAAAAGATTACTAAGTACTGACCATTCAACATGAATCGAAGGGATCTAAACTCTGCAGTAAAGGAGAACATCGGATGATGTTGAGTACCGCGTGAAAAACGGGAACTCCCTATTTTACCTAGATCCCGCGCCTGACTTCTACTTCAAGGAGCAAGAGGTTCTACCCGGCCATCCTCCGAGTTGTCATCCTCGGAGGGTGTTTGTCTAGTGACAAAGTGGAAAGAAAATGAGAGAAAATGGGAGAGAAGAAGAAATGTGAGGAAAACCGGAGCCTCTGCCTCTATTGCCGAAAGTCAAGTCTCCGACATAATGTTTGATCGGGCTTTAAATATCAGCCTTCCAAAATAACATAAATTACCAAAATGAAACTAAAGTAGTTAACTATTATAGGGAAAATGGAAGAAATCAGGTACCGAAACAAACAAGGCACAACGCCAAAAGCAGATAGTGAATAGTGGCTAATCGTGAATAGTGTCGCATGGACGAATAAAGGTTTCGCAGAACTAAATTCTCGCACCAAAGGCGTAAATTTTCTCGCTCTTCTCCCTTCCTTTCCCCTTTTGATTCATCCGCAATGTTGAAGTCGGATCAATTCTTCGTGGTTTGGACCGACTGACAATATTGGCATTAGCTTGCAAAAACTACAAAATTAGCCAAAATGAGAGATCAAAAAGAGGAATACAGGGACCTTAATGTGCAATCATTAATTACGCCGATTATACACAAAAAGTGCTCAAAACCTTAATAAATGGACCAAAATAGTACTTTTAAGCACTAATCAACGTGATCACTCGTAGGGTCTCCTCGAAATCGTGAGCAGCGATACACTTCTTTTCGTATAAGTTACTAATATTCCAAATGGGGCTTAATTATATGAATAAAGACTAATTATATAAATTCACATTCAAACCCACAAAATAATTGAGGAATCAAGTAAATCAATGTTCAACAATTAATCCCCACCCCTAAAGTGTTTAATGTTCCATTACTGGATTCCAATCATCACCAATCAAACAGAAAGTAAGAAAATGAAGAAATAAATTAAGAGACAAGGAGTGATAAAAATTCATATTTTAGTTTCAATCTTTGTCTGAACAGTAATGAAATATGAATCTCTGATGTACAGCACCGAAATCTCTTCAATACAAATAAAAATATGCTCTAAAACTACTCTAAGATCTACTAAAAATCAAAATCTGTGGCAAAGCTAAAAAAATGGGTAGTTTAGAGAGAAACCCCATGAGAGGTGTTCCTCCTACCTTCCATTGCCCTAAAAAACCTAAAAACAAGTGATTTATAGTCTTAGGGGTGAAATGGATTTTGAAAATGTGCCAAAATATCAATTTTCGACCTTTTTTGGTTTTTTCCAGCATTTTTGTCGCAATAGATTTTTTTCTCTCTTGCGAGAGAGTTTTCTCTGTCACAACAGAGTTTTCCCTATTGCGAACGATTTTGATCTGTGCGACATAAAACTTTGTCGCGATAGTTTACTGTGGAGATGCGGGGAAAACTTTGTCACGATACTTTTCTATCGCGATACAGCTTTCTTTGTCCAACTTGTCGTACAATACAACTTCTTTGTTTTAACTTGGATTTGAAAGTGTGAGGTGTCGTTAGAAAGCTCTTTGAATGTAGAATGTAACCATGAGTATATTTGAACCATTTTATGCTCTATATGATACATAAAAATTGATCTTCTCTAATGTGATATTACCTATGAGATGATCCGACAAATCTCTTTGAAACATTTTGCATCTTTTTCTATTAAATCAATTGATTTCCATAAAAATCCCTCAAAACCAAGTTTAGAGGAAATATTATGAGTTTTACATGAATATGGATATAAAATACTCAAAATAGCATGTGAAATGAACTCAAAACATAGATGCGTTTTACACTCATTAACATCGCGGAAGCATGATGCGATGTGGGTGATAGTGGACCGCTCATCGAGTCGGGCATTTTTTCGTGCATGGCCTTCTACACTGAGGAATTCCGAGGTTATGGCATTCGAGAGATTGTCCAGCCATATGGAGTGCCAATCTCTATCAGACGGATCGATCCTAGGTTTACGACTCACTTTGGAAGAGTTTCCAGAGAGCCATACATGGGAACACAGTTGATGATGAGCACCAAGCCATCCATGCATAATAGCTAGCCTGAGAGGACTATGGGCAAGTTTTAGATGCTACGCATGTCCCGGATCTTAAGGGTAGCCTGCAGAAGCATTTGGCCCTTGGTAGAGCCCCCGCCTTGCATCCGAAGCCATCGAGTGTCCACAGGTATTCCATGTCTCATCGTTCGGGAAGGCTATTAATTCCATATCCACCTATATGGTGGATTGAGGCGAAATAGTTGTCGATGCTGATGCGACCTTCACGAGGACTATGCAGATACTGATAATGAGAGCAGGTTTTGCAACGCAAGACTATGTGGTTGGTAAAGGTGTTATGGCTGCACCGAGGATTTAAGGAGGCAACATGGGAACGCGAGGACACGATGCATGCCACCTATCCTTTCTTGTTTAAGGATGAAGGTACGTGGTTTAATCGTTTGGTGATTAAATGACAAGTTTTTATGCATGTGATTGTATGTATATGTGTGTAAATTTCTAGGACAAAATTTTTTTTAAGGAGGGAAGAATGTAAAACCTGAAAATAATAATAATAATAATAATAATAATTCAATTTTTATGAAAAATGGAAAAACAGTAATTTGTAGCAATAGTACAGGTGGAAATCCTAAAATTTTTCTAGATCTCGGATGACGAAACGGACTTCACCTTTGAATTTGTTTCACAAAATCTAGTTACCTACCACTTCATCAATTCGAAACTACCGGAATTTCATGTTTTCACGGCATCGTGTCCGTGACATGGGGTAAAGGCTGTGATGGCATGTGTGACACCCCTATCCCGGGGGTCCTGTTGACAACCCGTCAACCCGTGAAATACTTGTGGATGTCGAGTAACCCGACACCACACCATCGTGTCCCCTTTTCCGGGACCTATGATTTAACGAAAATCGGGCAGTCTCCTTTGTATGAGGAGCTCTACCCAAAATACAACTTATACAATTACATGGAAACATGGCCCGATATTATACAACGACCACACCGGGTCCACATACGAGTAAAAATGGCCACGTAGGGCCCATTTATCCATACTCAAACATATAAGCACATGACTATAAACCATAGTCCATAAAAGTTTAAATTACATCACTCTTATACAAATAAATACAACCCATATATATTTACAAAATATGTATCAAAGCCACAATCTGGCTTTCTTCTCAATCCCGCCTCTAAGGAGCGCCTTCCACTGGTAACTGTCCTGCACCTGAAATGTGGTCCCACGACGGGGTGAGCAAAGCCCAGTAGTGATAATCTCCTACAAGGGCTACTCCCCACCTAAGTGCACATGCAATGGTTGCACAATCAAACACACATCCAAGTGCAAATATACACATATGTCTACTTGAATGCTCCACATGCCATGAATGAGACTCGACTCACCATGCCCCATGTAAATTTGAGCCCCTCGCTTTCACCTGCAGGCATCACTCAATATGTCATTGAGTAATATATCCTTAGTCATCACCAACCTGTCTCACATATGCATATGTCAACGACAACCACACCGGTATTACTAATGACTCCATGTATCGAGCCCCATCTGGCCACCAAGACAATGCAAGTGCCAATAGGCACCATTCCCGAGTCAATCCGACTCTATCACACAACCTGAAGTCTATGGATAAACATTATCATGTGTCTTTCTGGGGCAACAGACCTCATTCCCACGCCGCAGTCTCTTACACTAAGACATAACTTTCTGATCACACCGCTGGTCTCTTACACTCCATGTTCCAAGCTTTTCACCCCGAGGGGGTTAATAAATCCTCTTGCTCTACTCCAAATAATACATTAATTACATTTCTTTTATGTTTTAAACTCCGGTGGAGATATTTATTGACGTCAGCCCAGCATTTAGCTCACTACCCATTCATCAACACCGATGATGAATGACTACATCCATGCACACACACCCAATATGTTGATGTCCTTGCGGCATATGCAATGCTAATGTCACTACAAATTCCTCATGTTATATGTATATGATGCACACTACATGGAACATTCTGAACTAATCGTACTTCATGTCAAGTACTGTGCAACATATATCGCAAGCATATAAGTTCCATAGATTTCCATGCCAATCTTTATAGATACTGCTAGTATCATGCATATTAGCATTCATCAATACATGACTAAACAAGTAATGTCATATAGCCTTCCTTAGGCTAACTTATGACAATTCATACCCAATACAATAGCCTACAGCATGGCATGCAATGGTAGTATCAAAACCTGGCTATTCACATCGACACAACCAAATAACCTATACACTTGGTGAAAAACAGATTTTCAGCAAGGTTGTGGATTCCCAATACCTTCCACAGGCACATGGAAAGAAGAACCTTGACTCAATGGGCTTTCCATAGAGTCTAAGAACATCCCAAACGGAGTCGGACGCGAAAGATATGGTTATCCGAAGTTGGAGGAAAACAAACAGAAATTACCCTCTGTCCCACTCCGCACACTTGGTACAAATAATTCAACTTCAGCAATGTTGTGGATACCAATTACCCTCCACAGGAATATGGCTAGGTTCTTGACTCATTGAGCTTTCCATAGAGTCCAAGAACACCCAAAATGGAGTTCGGACAAAGACGTTATGGCCTTTTCATTCAAAACTGGTCAGTTTACTCTACTTACACTAGAAACAGTCTGTGATACCCGATTTCAGGGGTCTTAATCCATAATTTGACAATGGTTCTTTTTACTCATTTGAAGATACGGTTCTTAGGGTTCTTCTCCAACTGGAATCACCCAAATCGGATCACTGAAACTCAAGATATGTCCTAAACAACCGACTACTCAGTTTTCAAACAGAACCAGAAACTGTTTGAACATAGCTCCCATTGAATGCATTTCGAGTCCACGTGGGTCAATTCTCAAGGTGACTCATTTCTGCTGAAATATGTTATCCTATAAGTCTAGTTCAGACAGAAATTAGAATCACTCAATTCAGATGAGTGATGGCCAAGTTATGGCCAAAACTCAGTCACGTGGGCTCAAAACAGAGCAGGAAAACCGCCTGAACATAGCTCCACTTTGAATGCATTTATGAGTCCAAAGGGGTAGGAAGTTGGACAGACCTATTTCAAGGAGATATGTTCTCCTATAAGTCTAGTTTATCTAGAAATTAGAATCACACAATTCGGATGAGTGGTGGCCAAGCTGTGGCTAAAATACAGTCATGGGGTCAGAGGAAAAAAAACTGGACAACATTCTCCACTTTGACACACACACACATGCCTTTAGATAGAAATTAAACCGAGTAGGATAAAAACCCTACTTCAATTTGCGTGATTTCCCAAGACACCGCCTTTTCTTAGTTTCCGTGAAAACCCGAACCTTGGACATTGGCGAAATCTTGTGATTCTGGTACCCACGCGTAGCCTCGTCCCTGGGGAGAAATGGGCTTTAACTCCTACCACAAGCTCGACCCAGAAACCCCGTGAAATCCACTCCGAGAAACTCGCTTTTTTTTTTCTCCCTCCCCCTCTCTCTCTCTCTAACGTTTGGCACTAGACCAAATTGTAAGATCTTTCTTGATTTTAGATATTTCTTTATATTTATACATGAGACACGTGGCTCACATCGCGCCATGTGTCACGCTTCCCCGATCTGTTTTCGCTCCGAAACAATTTATTTCATCCTGATTTCAGTTCCATCTATCTTAAATGGACATTCTTTAAATATTTGATATTTTTCAGGGTTTTTCTAAAAATCTCGTTTTCGGGGTCCACTCGACGCCCATCACCTCGAATTTCGAAAAAATCCTACTGTCTCGGAATTCAACGAAATCACTGCGACTTTATTTCTCGTGAAACAATTCCACCTGAAGTCCGCCACATCCGAGATCTAGAAAGAAGTCCAGCAAAATTACCATTTTGTCATTCATAGCAAAATTTCAAATTTCTAGGTTTTTTCTCGGTCTTACAGCATGACCAAGGGCTGCCACATGACACCACGAGCATGAACACATGGAACGAAGTCATCGTATAAGATACTTTAAAAGTATGTCCATGTGGACACATGCTACACACGATACATGGACCATGTGAAACACACACAAAGAGAGGGCTGAAGGAAGTAGAAGGCGAGAGAAAGTTTCACTGGGATAAGACAACCAAAATGAGAGAGAAGAAAAAACACCAAAGGATGAAACCAAAAAGTTAAGGAAAAAGACAAAAATAAAAGAAAGAAAAGAGAAAAGAAAAGAAAAAGAAAAGAAAAGAAAGTGAGGAAACCAAAGTAGAAAATCGGCTTGGGAAAGAAAATCAAGTCGTGGGGGAGAGAAAAAGGAAAAGGGAGAGAGGGAAAGAGAAGATTTCCCCGATGTTCCGATGGTCGAAGCTCAATAGTCCGAGAACTAAAGTTGGTCCACACAACAAGAGCTACACGGCAATACCGAATTCGACTTTTCTGGGCCGGTCTAAGAGGTACGGGTTTTCCTATAATGGTTCCTCTTATTTAAGAGCCGCAAATGGTTTTGTGGTTCAGCCCAACACGGATCGAATTTCTTGAACATTGGGACTGTGAACGCCTCATCCTCCTAAAAAGGGCGAGCGATACGTGTAAATCAGAGGGTCGCTATGTGCATTAAGGGCTTCCCTTAATTAGTTGAGTGTCATAGTCAGATTTTTGGAAGTTGTTTTTATGATGAAATTGTAAAGTTTTCTAAAGAATGGTGACACTTTTTGCAATTTAAGGAAAGCGAGGGGTGAAAGCACAAATCATCAAACTTTAATTAGTTAAAGTGGATAATAATAATAATAAATTGTCATAATTGCCTATGTCTTTAAAAATTCTAGATTGATGACGAAACTGATCATACTAAGTAAATTTGTCTCGCAAAATCTAGTGATCGACCTAGAAAAGTTTTCGTTGAATTAAGAGACAATCGGAATATTTTACGATTTTCTGGGTGATAAGTCGCCAGTGACTTCAGGGACGAGATTTTTACAAAAATCTCGAAAGTTAGGAAATGGTTTTAGCTAATTTCATTTCAAATAAAGTAAAGTGAAAATAAATAAATTTTTTCGGGGTAGAAACGAACCCGAATGAGGCAATATGAGTCATATATCCAAATAATAATAATAATAATAATTAATAATTTAAAAAAAAACATAAAAGTAAAAAAGGATAACCTAATGTATGGGAGTATGGAGATGTGGAATGGAGAGAGAGAGGAAGATTTTTATTTTTATTTTTTTCTCTTTTCATTTCTTTAAGATCTACTTAAATCGGACTGTAAATTTTTGGTGAAGAAGGTAAAGCTTATCATTCGATGCGCTTACGCTGCCACTAAGAGCTTAGCTGCCACAAACTTTAAGAGATAAGGAATTTTCCTACTTAGGTTATTTCCTAGCCCAAAGGCTATGTAATGGCTTGAAATTTTCTAGAGGTCGTGAGATGTCAGAATTTTAGTCCTAAAAAATTTTTGGACCGAGTTTAGGAATTTTTAGGAATTTTCGGCACTGTTTTCAAACAGTCCGGGCTGAATTTTGGGACTATTTTCGTATACTGCTGAAATTCAGATCAGATTCATCAAATTCTGACATAATTTTCATAAATGTTTTCTAGTGTTTTTAGACTTTACAAAGTCCTCGAGTCTAGAATCTAGCCATATGCTCAGAATAATATTTGGTGCCTAAGAAGGTTTTCTAAAAAATTTAATTGTAGCACCAAGTATGCAAATTGCTTGGTTATACTGACGTGTGGTCTAATACATCGAATGTAGGTAATACGTGAGATGGGAGAAATTACGGTCAGATTTCCAATTGTTGTAATCGGAAAAGAGTGTTCTAAACTCTATTTTTAAATACTGTAGTGTACTGTTTATAAATCGTTTTACGCTGGTATGTTATGGTTTTAAATTATTAATCCATATTTCAAGCAAGCAATGGTTTTAAAGTATTAAATCATATTTCAAGCAAGCAGTGGTTTTAAAATATTAAACTATATTTCAAGTAAGCAATGGTTTTGATTGTTAAACCATATTTTAAAAAGCAAGCAAACAAGCAAAAATTATATTTTTATAAATCAGGCCTTTAGAAAATCCCTAGTTTAAGCAAGCATACCGATCAGAGGTATTCCGTAGACGTGCACGCGCCGGTTAGGACATGATTTCATTGCATTTAGATTGCCACCAAGAACTTAGCTCATGTATTATGGCATATTAGAGGAGGTCGTGGCACGTACTGAGGTATATAAGGTTAGCGCTACATTAGAGGATGAAGGAGACGTAGACACGAGGTCTTCCCACCATATTTATCGGAAAAGACGGGGGACACAAGGTCCTTCCATCGCACTGTCGAGGCCTGTGTTTCCCGTGTTTAAGAAGATACAAATATAAGAAAGGTTCCATTGTTGATTTTTATTTATAAGAATTTTCATACTACTTTAAAAAATCAACTTAATCGTAAGCAAGGCATATTATGAAAAGTTTTTAGAAACTTTTAAAGCAAGCATAGTATGAAAAGTTTTTAGAAACTTTCAAAGCAAGCAAGTAGTTTTAAGAAAAGTTTTAGAAACTTATAAAGGAAACAAAGCAAGCAGTTTTTGAAAAGTTTTAGAAACTTTTATAGCAAAACAAGTAAGGTTTTCAAAAAATGTTTTGTAAAAGGTTGTTTTACAATTTTGAGACATTTTTCAGAAAAAGTAAGCATTTTATAAAGATACACTCACCGGTGCCTCGTTTAGCCTATTATTTTCCCTGCTTTAAAACTATTTTTCAAGTACAGCAGCCGGATTGGACATAATAGATTCTCCCGACTTCTAGTATAAGTGATGTGTATTAATTCAATCCTTGTAAGAAAATACTGGAACTTGTATAGTTGTGTATATGTATGTACATAGTTTCGTTTATGAAATGCGATGAGCCCGAGGCTCTTTCAATAAAGGTTGCTGGTCGCTATGTTTTAAAGTGTAAACTGTATATGTGTTTTGGGATATGTCCTGTATGCAGTTGTTATGTCAAATTTTATAAAATCACAAGTTTAGAAAAGAAAAAAATTTATACGGGTTTTCAGCAAGCAACACGACTTCACTTCACAGGATTCTCTAGTCATTGGAAGTAACGGCTGGGGGTTCTGTGGGGTGGCCGGCACACCGCCTGCTAGTAGGGGTGGGGGTGTGTCAAGTTGGTATCAGAGCAGGGTCTTAGGAAACCTATGTTATTAAGCACCGTAGTTTTCTTACACTATTGGCAACCATGCATTTTCAAATTCAAAGTACATACATTTTAAGTGTTTCAAAGTACTAAACCGTTGATTTTTTTTTCTTTCTTTCCAATAAAGCACTATGTCAGGCAGAGGACGTCGAGGTCGTCCTAGGAGAGCCATTCCAGAGGCTTTCGAGCATCCTGCAATACCTGAGGGAGTTGAGCACGCAGTTGGTTCTTCTACCGCCTCCATGAATCAGCCTCCAACGGCAGGTCAAGCTAGACCATCTGGGCCACCAGAGGAGCCCAAGTTTCGTGGATGTTTACTTATGTATAGGTGGCACAGATTGCTCGTATAGTGGCTATAGCAACCTCATTAACAACAAGAGCCTCAAATGCACTCCGCCGCCACCACCCAGAGAGGTTCCTGAAGAGCATGGGAGGTCTATAGAGAGAGCGCAGAAGTTGGGTGCCAAGCCATATGGTGGAAGTGGCGATCCAGAGGCAGCCTGGTCATGGTTGGACAAAGTAAACAAGATTTACGTAGTTATGGGCTGCACAGATGATCAGAGGGTCCTGTTTTCAAGTTTTCTGATATCATGGGACCGATTTCAACAAGAGTTTACTGACAAATTCTTTCCTCAGAGTCACAAGGATTCAAAGATTAAGGAGTTCTTCAAATTAGAGAAGAAGAACATGTCAGTACCAGGGTATAAGATGAGGTTCTCAGAGTTAGTTAGATTGGTTCCATATATTCAGTTGGATGAAGTCCTCTCGAAGTGCAAGCGTTTCCGGCAGGATTACAAAGACTGGATCGTAGTTCATTTGTCTCGTGGTTCCTCAAGGCAACAGATTTGGGATTGAGTTGAGGCCGCCGAGGTTGATAAAGTACTACATCTATGTATCAAAGTAGGCGTGAGCAAGAGGAGTGCACTGCACTTCTCAACAAAGCCTTGGCCGCCCAAAGACAAGCAAGGGTGGAGGTTATAGAGGCCGAGGTACAGGTCGAGGAACTGCCTCTAGTAAGGGATCAGTGAGGGCCCACCGCCGAGTGAGTGACACAAGGGTAACAACACCTGTAAAGCATTCCTCCCGTCCTGTGATATGTGTCGAAGCTTACACGTCATGTAAAGAGATACAAAGATGTGCAGTGTTTCAGATCGTGGGCCAAGAAGGCCATTTTATTAAGGAATGTCCTTAGTTGATTGGTACAGAGATATCAGTAGCCAGCCTAGCTACCCCCGCACCAGAGATGAGCACTCAGAGGTCTTCAGGGAGAGGTTTCCTAAGCAGAGGGGCCAATGCAAATACAGTAGATTGCTCATGGTGTAGATAGGCAAGGCCTCAAGTACGCTGTACAAAGACCCGTGACTAAGCGCAGTTTATGTCACACCACTAGATGCAATATGTACCCACATATGGTTACTGGTATTATTTCTATCCTTGAGCATGATGCATATACATTATCGACCTAAGAGCCATATCTTATTCGCAGATCCAAGCCTTCTTATATCGCTTCCGCACAGAGACCTAAATGACAGAGGGTCGTATGAGATTTTCCTTCCAACAGAGATCCGTTAGTCCTTACAAAGTAAATGTGAGATAAGAGAGTTCTCGATTCGGGACAGAGTTCTAAATCTGATCTTGTGGCCTTAGATATGAGGGATTTTGATGTGGTTCTCAGCATGGATTGGCTATCTCGCTATAGAGCCACACTAGATTGTTATAAAAAGGAAGTAAAGTTGCATAGGCCAGGGAAATTGGAGGTAAAGTTTAGGGGAATACGCGAAGAGTTATCTTCCAGTATGATCTCTGCCATGGCAGCACAGAGGATGCTATGTAAGGGTTGTCAAGGTTATCTAGCTTATGTGGTGGAGATAGGGAATGAGGGGATTCTAGTGGATGAGATTCCAAATGAGTCAGAGAGTTCTGCATGTATTCCCTGATGATATTGCGCATTACTCCGCATAGAGAAGTGGAGTCTACTCATTGATTTGATCCTCGGGACTAAGCCCATTTCCATTCCCTCCTTATAAGTGGCCCCGTAGAGTCGAGGAGCTTAAGGCCCGCCTTGAAGAGTCATATGTGGATTCATTCGACCGAGCATATCTCCATGAGGAGCTCCAGCCTTTTGTGAAAAGAAAAGCACGGGAAGTTTGCGTATCACAGATAGATTATAAAGTACTAAACAGAGTTACCATCCGCAATCAGTATCCATTTCCTAGGATTGATGAGTTATTCGATTAGCTCTAGGGGCCTCGAGTGTACTCCAAGAGAGATTTGAGGTCGGGTATCATCAGTTGAGGGCAGAGGCGATGTCTTAAGATCGTGATTCGTGACACGCTACGGGCATTATGAGTTTCCGTGATGCCGCTTTGGTTTGACTAATGCCCTGGCAGCATTTATGGATTTGATGAACCGGTGGCTTGAGCCAGATTTGGATAGGTTCACAGTCTTTATCGATGATATCCTAATGTATACTGGTAATCCAAAGGAACATTCAGAGCATCTTAGGATTGTTTTGGAGACCCTAAGGGAGCGGAGATTGTATGCCAAGTTGAGTGGGGTGCTAGTTTTGGCTTGATGTGTGGTGACATCTTAGGTCATGCGGATCTTAGTCGAGGGGAGCAGGATCCCTATAAAATAGAATCGCTGGTAAGTTGAAACCGCAAAGAATGTGTTGTGAGGTCAGTTTACTAGTTTAGCTGGGTATTACAAGAAGTTTGTTGAAGGGTTCTCCAGGTTAGCAACCCCACTGACCAAGCTGACAAGGAAAGATGTCAAGTATGATTGGGTGGATACCTACCAGTAGAGTTTCAAGGAATTAAAGAGTAGATTGACTTCAGCTCCAATGAAGCCACTCAATGGAAGAGATGGCTCAGGGTTTACGCTGATGTTACGGCAGGCCTTGGGTCAGGTTTTGACGCCAGAACGATAAGGTGATTTCGCGTATGCCTCTAGGCAATCAAGAAGCATGAGTAGAATTACTCCTACATTACCTAATTTAGAGCTTATAAAAGTACTGCCTTTGCCTTGAAGATATGGAGGCATTACTTATATGGTGCTCCTTGCAGGATCTTTACAAATCATAAGAGTCTTCAATATATTTTCACCTAGAAAGAGTTAAACATGAGACAAAGAAGATGGCTTGAGTTGATTAAAGACTACGAGTGTACTATTGAGTACCATCAAGGAAAAACTAATGTCGTAGCAGAAGCCTTAAGTAGGCGGCCAAAGAGTTCTTTGTCTCATATGAGATTAGGCTATATTTCCACTCCGCCGTGATCCGTTTTAGGGTGATATTGTAGGCCGAGGATTCAGGAGCATTGTTAGTCACATTTCATGTTAGATTCTCTCCTAGTGGATCGTGATTCAGTAAGGCCATGTGGATCCATGTGATGATTGCTTTGGCGAAGAGATAAAAAGGGAAAGAAAACAGAGTTTTAAATAAGAGATGACGACATAATAGTGAAAGGGCAGAGAATGTATGTGCCAGGGTATGGCAAGTTGAAGAGAGACATTATGGAAGAAGCACATTCATCTGCTTATGCTATGCATCCAGGTAGTACCAAGATGTACAAGACTTTGAAAGAACATTACTGGTGGAATGGGATGAAGAAAGAGATCGCAGGCTCAGATCCAAGCCTAACCTCGGCCGGCAGTGAAGGCAGAGTGCTGCAGGCCTATGGGGAAGATACGCCATCCCTATTCCAAAGATGGAAACGAGAAGATCACTATGGATTTTATGGCAAATCTTCCACGGACTCAAAGGCAAAGACATGCTATATGGGTGAAAGTTGGATCGATCGACAAAGTCCCGCCATTTTCCGCTAATGTCAGAGGATTCTAGAAAAGCCGCCCAATGCATGTGGATGAGATAGTGAGACTT
This sequence comes from Tetrastigma voinierianum, assembly GCA_016808115.1. Classification (NCBI taxonomy): domain Eukaryota; kingdom Viridiplantae; phylum Streptophyta; class Magnoliopsida; order Vitales; family Vitaceae; genus Tetrastigma; species Tetrastigma voinierianum. The sequence continues at coordinate 245,888 of JAEQBH010006127.1, forward strand.
CATGGGGTTCCAAATGATATAGTTTCAGACGAGACCCCAGTTCATATCTAGGTTTTGGCCCACTTATGTGCGTACTTAGGTAATTCGCTCATTTTAACACAACCTTTCATCCCCGCACTACGACCAAAGGTAGAGAGGACCATTCAGACGTTAGAGGATATGCTAAGAGTTTGTGTGATGGAATTCAAGGGGAGTTGGGATACTCATTTGGCATTGATGGAGTTCGCCTACAACAACAATGATCAACCAAGATAGATGGCTCCATTCAGGCGCCTGTATGGCAGGAAACATAAGACTCAGCAGCTCGGGACGAGGGTCAGGAGAGGACCGGTAGTTTTTGAGTCGCCAAGTGCATCACTTCAAAGAAAGTGAAAGTCGTCCGTGTGATTCGCACGTAAACATGTAGCTAGGCAGCTTTGAACCAACAAAATTTATATATCTAAACCTTCTACTGTCGTAGCTCAGATACCGCAGTGATAAAGGGGCTCTGTATTGGTCGAACTCGTGGACGGTTTTCTTCGCACAAAATGATTTACAGTGATTCAAAAAGGTGAATTTAAGTTTGGATTTTTGGGTTTGATAAAAACAGTGGGTTTTGATGGTGAAAATTAGCAGTCAAATAAATTAAAATGTAAAAGAGAACTCCTTGATGAGTTGGGTCACCTGCTAAGTCCTAGGGTAAATGAGGATTTCTAGGTCCTTTCTCACGCTGGGGAGGATGATCTATAATCATCTCCGAACCGGATCTTCATATGTGGCTATAAAAACTAACCCTTATTAAATCTCTCTCAAATGGCATTCATCGCCATTAATGTTCTCAATCGCTGCAAATAAGTTCTCGACCGATGTTATAATGGGTAATAAATGGTAACTAATGAACATCACAAGATCTAATAATAAGCATCCAGTGAGCCCTAAAAGATTACCAAGTACTGACCATTCAACATGAATCAAAGGGATCTAAACCTAGAGTTAAAAGGAGAACACAAATGACGCTGAGTACCGCGTGAAAACGCGGAACTCCCCATTTTCGTTTCCCAGATCCTGTGCCTAGTGACCCTCTACTTCAAGGAGGAAGGGGGTCTAGCCACTCTTCCTCCTAGTTGTCATCCTCGGAGGGTGTTTGGCTGCCCAGAAAATGAGAGAAAATGAGAGAAAGTGAAGGAAAAAGAAAAGAAGTCGAACTCACGAAAGCGTTCTCGCCTACTTATTAATAAGCCAAAAGATCCATTACAAAGAGTCCCGGGTCGTGGGCCTTTATAGCCAACCCATAATACAAATTACCAAAAACTACAAATCCAAACACTATTACAAAGAGAAAGTAGGAAGAAAACTAAAAAGAGAACAAAAAGTGAAGAAGTCAAATGGGCAGTAGGAACAATGCTGGAAATTTGAACAATGCACAAGAGCCGTGGAATGCTGGCATGAGCTTATGAACAATGGCAGGTGTCAAGAATCGCTAAAGTTCGTGTGTTGCGAAAATTTCGCAGCCCTGCCAATTTTCCTGCGACTCCAATTTCCATGCATTTTATACTCTTATTTCCTTCTGGTTTCTAATCTGCAATGCTGAGTTCAACTCGGATTCTTCGTACTTGGATCGACTCAACAATTTTGGCATGATTAGCTAGCAAAAACTACAAAATTAGCCATAAAATGTGATCAGTAGAATAATAGGGACCTTGGGGACGTACAAATCGGGTTAATTACGCTTGATTAGTATAATAAAGGTGCTCAAAACCCGTGAATAAATGTGGTTCAAAATAAAAATTTTTGAGCACTAATCACACCCCAACCTATCCCTTAGCAATGAAAGAAAGAAAGAAAGAGCATGCAAAACAATATCAAAATTTTGTTTACAAAAATGGTATTTCAAAAAGGGTGTGAATGAGTAATGACTAACCCTCGATGAGAAACACTGAAACCCTTGCCCAATAACTATCTCGAGAGAATGAATGCCATACAAAATTGAGGTCAGTAAGAGCCTCCCTCGTGAATCAACTTAGACTTCCACCAAAACCTATGTTTGTTTGATCGGGCCTCAAATAACAAATGCCAACCGCACTCTCCCAACCAAGCCATCGTCTAATTTGTGACACTAACCAATCTAAAATAGATCAGACTCCACTCTTATTCCATACAACTCTTTGAGGTTTGTAGGGTGCAATGCTAAGGAATCTACTCCTACCAAAGTCCATGCACCCGGATCTACCGATAACTCCCAACCAATTAAGGCTTCTAGGGGCACTAATTCATAAGGATCTTCGACTAATTAACTCTTCTTCATTTTACCCCGTACTTCAAATGATTTCGAGACTCCAAAGATCTACAACTTGGCTGAGATAATCCCACCTGATTCACCCAGAACATGGAAGAAATAATAATGTCCCATGGATCTATTCACATGAACTAGCAAAGATCGCATATACTTTGATCGGCTTTAGTTGGGACAAGGCATTTCTTTTTTCTTTCTACTTCTTTTATTTCGGGAAGACATGTAAAAGGGTCTTCTTTCATGGGGGTCCTTAACCTATTAAAGGTAGTCAATGAAACTAGGGTAGGTTTTGCAAAGTTTATGAGGTTAGGCAGTTCTTCAGTCTATTGTTGAAACCTGATGTGCACCGTGTGTGGTTAGCTAAAGGTGGAAGAAAAGTGTCAAAATGAAGAAGAATCAACTACTCATCCACTAATTAGGCATGTGAACCAATCTAACATCAATAGAATTGACAAAGTTTCAATTTTTCAACTTCAGCTAGGTAAACACAAAAAAATGGGTGCAAGTTTTGAAAAATCGTGCGTGTCAGGAAGTGTGTATTATAAAAAATGACTATATTTTAGCTTTTCAAAACAAACTAATACCTTCACAAAAACAAAAAAACAACTATCCAAAAGGAAACTAAATAGAAAGTCATTAAACTTAACAAAATAGGCTTGCTCAAAATGGAAACAAAACACAAAATAAATGTTACTTTCTTCACTAACTCTCCTCTTAACCAAATGTTACATTGTCCGCAATGGGGCTTGGATTGGAAAGTTAGAGAAGGAAGTGCTACCTCCTTGATGAAATGTACCCTTTTTTGGATAGGAGACTTTGCAAGCTTTCCACCGAGACCTTATTCACTCCGTTTGGGCTTCACATGAACAAGGTAGGAGAAGAAAATATAGGAAAAAAGTGACTAATTGGAGTATTTTGAAAATTTCTCCTTTATAAAAATTTCAAAAGTGTTATTTCTAGTTAGATTTAGATTCCACACTCTCTAAGTTTTCCAACGGTACCAAGAACGCCTAAAACGGAGTTCAGATAAAAAAGTTATGATCAAAACAAAATGGGGCTGTGAAAGTGGAGGGGGTTGCGAAAATTTTGAATTTTTTTGAAATTTTTTTTTTTAATATTTTCAAAGACAATTTTTTTTTTTAACATTTTCAAAGATCACCTTTTTTTTTTTAACATTTCAAAGAACAATTTTTTTTTGAAATATATTATTATTATTATTATTAATATATATATATATATCATAAAAGACAAAAAAGGGAATAGTGTTGTGACAAAAAAAACAAAAAAAGAAAACAGGAACAATACAGGTTGGAAATTTCGCAAGTTACGAAAATTCGCAGGAGCCTGTGAAAATTTAAGGTCATAAATTTTCAAGTGAGCTTTGACCTCCCTTCGCAAAATTTGATCCAGCATCAGCAAAAGAAACACAAAAAAAAAAAAAGAAGATGGCGTAAAACAAAAATTAAGCTTAGAAACAAAGATTGACCCAAAATTTAGAGAAAATCTAAAAAGAAAAATTAAAGAACTCAAAATAAAACGAGAAAAATCAAAACAAAAAGTAGGGGAGACTATGCTTCCCCCAAACCAACTTCTCACGCCGGGAGGCCAAGTGAACTCGGTGGAGCTAATCGACCAGTCGAGGTCCTGCTCCATTTCTAAATCAAAGACCAACCATCCGCTCATGCCACGCAGTGATGAGCAACCGCCAATGTCTTCATGTAGTGGCAAAATGTTCGAACAGCGTCCACTAACTTCAGGCTCTCTGCAGGCGGTGATAGGCCGAAAGCGTTGATGTGTAAATAAACAACTATGTGCGTATGCACGTTACGCCTCAAGTAATACAAAGGTACCTATAATGAATATCAATCCACAGGAAAAGTGCATTGATTAATGAGTTTAGCCTTTGAATATTATCCCTGACGTAGGCTTCGAGTGACAAATTGACTTAGGTGTGTGAGTTTAATCCAACCTAATTTATCTTAGTAAATCATCGCGGTTGTGGAGACTAGGCTTTGTCTCCCGCCACTTTTGATGGATTACTACTCTAGAGAAATTACTATCTGCCTTATTCACGACTTATTGATGACGGGGTGATCGTGCCTACGAAATACCCTCTCTCGAGGTGTATCCGCCTATCTCACTAGCAGGGTTGATTGTATCTCTACCCCAACCCGATACTCCGAAACGCTTAAATGTTCTAACCTTAATCGCCACCCTCGGAATCGAGATATCTCTATTCATCAAATTGACCAAGGGTCGCTCTATTCGCATCCTCGTGTCCTCATCCTCGATCTCATACCAAGAAAATTACGCCAATGTCAAGTTAGATATCACCATGTAAATAAATCATGTATATAGAGCAGATACTTCAATAAGTCATAAACAATCAATAATATAAATTATAAATCTCTAATCAGTATGCAATCGTGATAGGTTCAACAATGTACCATATATGAATCGAAATACGCCGATGTAAGTACACAAGTATTCAATCTATAAAACATCATCATTCTTCAAAAAGAAGAAAATACAAAGTAATCGTTTTCTCTTCTACTGATTTCTTCATCACGCTTCGATTTCGAGCCCTAGTCCGCACAGATCTCCGATGCCTTGATTTCTCGGGGTCCCCTTTGCTTTTAATGATGGAGAGGTGTGTGGTCACACGACGCCGCGACATTGAGATGCTATGACGCTGGCCGCTTGTTGACTTCTATTCTGACTGACCACGTCGCACCATGCTCTCGCTACCTTATTGCACTTCTACTCTCGCTCCAAATGTTTCAAAACCCGCCTGTCTAATTCGCAGCTTCACACAAAGTGCAAGAATTAGATATCTGCCATAGAAATACGAATTAATCAGAAATTAAGCTTAAAACTATAAGATAGACACGGGCATGGCATGAGTGTTTTAGGCACTCATCACACCCCCAAACTTAGCTTCTTGCTTGTCCCCAAGCAAGAACTGACTCTAAACCGGACACACAACCTACATACTATAATCTAACACTAGGATTGTGATGCATATGCTGATAGATGAAGGATAAAAAAGGACCGACTCACATTCTTGCCTTTTGTTCGAATTTCAGGGGGATCCATGCAAGGTGGTGACTTCAAGAGAATTACGTTTGAACTTCGGTCACGGTTGACAAAGCGCCTCAACCTCAGGTATTCAATAACCTTTCCCAAGGACCCTATGTTACATTGAATAAATGACCTCTAGTGTATACCTTGGTTCAGCGTCCCCAAACTTGAGTTCAACTCACCTAGTAGGAATCTAACTCTGAAAGGATAGGCATATAGTTTGTATTCATTAACATACCTGCGCATAAAGAAAAACTAGTGCCCGTGGTTTATGTTAAGTGTCCATGCCGCGAGTTAGTTGAGTGACTCCCACCCCGGTTGGTTAAGGGCCTTTGGGCATTGATTCCCCCTCAAATGTCACGAACACTCGGCTAAACCCTAAGGGCTTATTTTTAAGGCATGAAACTTCCATCTTACGTCCCACATGCTTGAGGCTGATGAAATTCGATGACTCAGGCCGAGTTGGCTCGGGGCACATTGGGCTGAAGGCCCCTCGGACTGTGCCCGGGATTTCGATTGGAAGATCCCACTTATTCTATTCCTATGTTTCTTCTCTGTTTCCCTTTATTTTCTTTTTTTCTTTTTTTTTTTTTTTTTGGCTCGAAGGCAATCCTCTTTTATTTATGGTGTCCCACCTCTTTGGTGTTTAGAGACTCCCAGGGTTTGTTGAACCTTAGTAGCTGGGCTCGGCGCCCAAGCATACCCTAGAAGGTCATCGTATTGAGGTGTGATAGGCTCGTTTGAAATAGTTTCTTGAATATCGGGTGATTCACTTTGCCTCCTACTGTTCTGTCTAGATTTGAGCATCTAACACCCTACGAATCCTTTCTTGAGTTATACTCTATTTTCGTGATGATAGTGGACTCGGTCAAAAGTGATCCTCGACTCTCAAACATGGCATCACGCACACACTACCTAAACACTCTAAAAACAACTAAACAGAGAAATGACCTACCAAAACAAAAACATAAACTAAACACAGGACTTGGCATACTAACATAAACAAACGTAAACTAAACTAAACTAAAGCAGTAATACGAAAATACCCCATCACAAAACTATCCTAATCTAACAAACATCACAAAACTCTACTAATCTAACAAAATCCGATCACCACCCACAACCCCCCAAACAGATGTGTCCAGTGTCCCCAGCGCCTAGAAAGAACAAGAGAGGGTAAAGGAAACTCCTCTGGTGATTGGTCGTGTCACTACGGCGGTGGCGCGGTAGGCAGTGGGGTGTGAAGGCTGGCAGGCGGCCCCGGGCTGGAGGGCTGCGATTCTAGAATAGTCGCTGGTTGGCCGGGCGATGCATGTCAGCGCTGAAGTGCCTCCGTATCACGGGTAATGAGGACTCGGTGCTCCTGTGTCTCGTCCCAAAAGGCATCAAAGCGGTCAGTGAGAGCGAGCACCGGGTCCTCTAGATCAGGGGTGGGACTAGATGGGGCCGCCTCTAAGGTCGGCGGTGGTGGGGGTGGTGGGTGAGTGGAGGACTGCCCGGCGTCACCCTGGGGATCACTCGGGAGTTCAAAACGAGCCTGATACTCGTGGAGCTCATCCTCGTTTGAGGGCTCATTTCCCGAGTCGTATGTACCTTCAGGTCGTGGTACACCCGGTTTGTCACGCTTGACCGATATAGCCTTAATAGGGTGTATCCAAGCCTCATTGTCCTCTAAGGGCACCCCGGCTCGCTTGCATAAGCCGTATATTAAAAAGGGGTGCCTTAGGTTCATTTTCACGTCCCGGTTATGGAGGATGGCATCCTCGATAACCTGCCCAACATCAAAGGGTATGTCCTGGATGATAGCGTAGTTGAGTAGGGCACGCTTGGCGATCACTTCACACACGTTCGTCCTCGGAATGAGACGCGACGTGATGAAGTGATGCCAGACCTTAGGAATATAGGCCAAATGCTTGGCCTTTAAGTGCATGGCGTGCCCTTCACTGTTTCGCTTCCACTCACCGCCGTTGGGTGAAACCGGGATGATATGAGGTAGTGACGCTCATAGGCCGATCAAAGGCTCGAGGTTGGACCCGGGTCAAGATTATAGGAATGGTTGATAGACTCAGTATTTGAAGTCTACCAACACACCACGCACCGGACGGCGACATGGGAGGCGAGTTGGCTATAGAAGATTCTCGTACCACACTCGTGACTGGACCAGGTGGTTGTATAAGCCCACCATCCCTTAGTCGCAATGGTCTTGCGAAAGAAATCGTCGGGGTGGTGGAAGCCCTTTTCCTTGATAAAGGACCTATTCTTACATATTGTGCCAAACCGATCGAAGGCACCCTCATTGACGAACTTTGTGAGGTCGAAATTCGACGTGGGGTCCTCACTGGCCCGACCCCGTTTAGGGGTCAATTTTTGACGCTTTCCCGACATCAGTGTATAAGGATGGGCTAGATTTTGCTAAGCACTAAAAGGGCACCTTTGAAGTAGAATGGCACGGAGTGTCCCCAGGTGACACAGGCGATCGAGCACCTAGGGTGCCTGTTCGAGCAACGAGGCTAGGAGACTTGCAGGGAAACCGCCATGACCTCTAGGGCATCTAATGGCCCATGATCATGGGCCTAACAGTGGGGACCGAACGGGGCCAGAGCCACAAGGATGCCCGAACTCAGCGGGGTAGACGGGGGGAAGGCGAGGGCACCACTGCGTGGTGATGAAGGCACGAGACAGGGACGGAGGAATGGTTTGAGTGGGGGAAGACTGGTGGTGGCAAAGGCGGCGAGGTGGTTAGAGGTCGCAACAGTGGACTCCGGCGGGTGTGTGTGAGGATTCCGGCAGGGGTGTGTGTAGGCGTGTGTGAGGGTAGGGGAAAAATGAGGAACTGCCTTGATACGCGAGACGACGTCGCGACGTTCGGCTGGCGTTCGCGACGTTCAAAGAGGAAGCGATAGCGTCCGCGGCGTTGGGATCCAACGTCGCGCCCGGCGTTCGAGCTATAATCCAATGCGGCGTTGCGAGAAGGCTATTTTTTCAGCGTCGCGTGGGGATCAACGTCGTGATGTTCGAAGTGGAAATGCCCGATGTCGCGGCGTCTGATAGCCAGCGACTTTGCAGCGTCAGCGGCGTTACAAAGAAGGCCAAAATGTAAAATTTTCTGAATTCTAAGGCATGAGAAAAACCCCCTTGTGCGATTGATGACCTTTTAAGCTATTTGAAGTGAGTTTCTCAAAGCGGATCCTCCGCAGTACTCGATCTCGGGTCACGAGAAAGCGGGAGCGACCAAAAGATAATCCAGATTCTGAAGAGCCCAAAAACCAAACCAAATTTAAAACAAACAATAAAACTTAAATTATGGAAGGAAAAAAATTTCTAGAAAAGCTTAGGTTGCCTCCCAAGAAGCGCTTTGTTTAATGTCGTTAGCTCAACGGCCCTGAATCTCAATGTGCGATTTGCTTAGAAGCTGGGAATGTGACGCATCTCCTGTAGTGCTCATAACTTGATAACAATTGGATGAAAATATTCTTCCCGTTTATGCCTTGACCTTCTCGGTGTCTTTAATGTAGTAATAGGCTTATCGGAAGTTTTCGCGTCACCTTGGAGATCTGCGTGTAGTGAAGTTTAGAGATATGCTTAATTTGGATCATCATCACGGATGCTTCATGGGGTACGGAATACATGAAAGTGATCTCATGCTCGCCCGGACTCTCAATTTAAAGCTCGCCTTCTTGCACATTGATTTGCGCCTTTCAGTGGCGAAAAGGTACCAAGTATGATGGGAACTGAGTCATCTTCCTCGTGTCGAATACGACAGTGTGGAAGGAGTGTTCATAACTTTGCGGGTTGTTTTGATTACATAGAGATGTTGATGGACATCATGATTTGACTTCATGGTGATGATTTTTGGTTGACTTTATTGCTTTTAGCATTGAAACATTATGGATGATGCACTCTGATCTGCAGGCTTTCGTCCTGCGGTTCCTATGAAATGATATGTGGAACTGCCGGGATCTTGAATTTTGGGATTTCTTTTCGAGGATGCGTGCGTTATCTGTAGATGTGATCCACATGTTGCTCAAACTTCTTCTTACTTGCGAAGATCTTTTCATGAATTTCACGTAACTTAGCATGTTCTCCGGTGCCTCAAAGGAATATATTAATATGTAATTTCTTGAAATATCAAAAACTTTGCTTGACGCCTCTCTAACCCTCTTCTTCAACCTCGAGGATCTGAGAGTGAGTATAGCGGGTTCATTTGTTCTTGTCTGTTTCTCGGTCTCTTTTCTGACATTATTATCATTGATTGCTCTCGTATCTCGTGGTTAATCACCTTGCATATGATCTTTTGGGATGATCTGATCTTGCTCTCTAATTTCGGTTCTCTTACGTAGTTTATGGCCCGTGATTTCAACTCTCTTCCACTCCCTTGAAGTAATAGCGCGCGTACTCTTTCCGCTTCTCATCTTGGGTTTACCTACGAGATTGCTCGATGTGAACCCGTACCTTTCTGCGCGATAGGCGGCCATTTGGCCCATCTGCACCTTTAAATTCCTCAACTGTGCTACTTGATTGTTCAACTGGGTGGCCTGGTTCTGCATATTTTCTCTTGTCTCATTCATAAAAGCATTATGAGAGGTAAGCATTTGCGCAAGGGCTTGTTCCAAGTCCACCTTTTTCTCTGGAAGTGGTTCGCTCACTTTCGGGGTGGTGGCATGTTGTTCTGATTGTTCCTCCGTCCATAACCACATTGTTCGACTATTACGATTGTCGCCACCCCTTGGCCTTGATTTTGGTTACGATAGTTGTTGCCCCCATGCGACCACCACATTCTTGGTGGCTGACTCGATTAAACCTCGACACATCTTGGGCACCTTTCTTGGTTGCCGTGGCGTGTCTTTGTTGTGCTGTCCTCCATGAGTCACACAACTCCCATGGGTTGAATGCGTATGGCATTCACGATTGCCTTGATGTCTAGTTAGTTGTTTAGTGAGGCTGGCGTATGTGCGCCCACGTTTTCACAGGGACGAGACTCGGGGTGGAACTCTTTACACGATTTTTATTTTTAATTTTTTTTTTTTTTTGCAAAGCCGGCTGGTGCACAATGGGTATGGCCCACATCATATAACAGAATTACAATATCATTTACCGAGTCCCATTTACAAATACAAAACTTTACTTTTACATTACAAATCAGAGCATGGAACCTACATGTAGTGAACCCTTACAAGTGTGTTAGCCCAGCTGTATGCGGATGTTTGCTGATGTCTTCTCTTGTCTTCTGGCAGTTAAAGCCCGTGCTAAACTGCAGCTTAGTGGGAAACATTTCTTATGCATATACACACATTTAACGCATAACAATAACGGATAATATAAATTTCATGCATTTATATTATGAACTTATCACGAGTACTTCTTCTTAACCCTCGCTTGAGGGCTTCTGACTTTGTCGGATCTCAGAGTAGGAGTTCTGAGATCTTATTCTTATGCGGGGAACATATCCTTGCCTGCGGACTTATGTGCATTCGGGAGTCAGTGGGAGTTCTGAACTTATACTTATACGGGACTTATGTTTATTCGGGACTCCCGTAGGAGTTACAGAACTTATACTTATTCTACGGAACATATCCTTGTACTTCAGATCTTATACGGAGCTTATTCGTATTTCGGATACAGAAGTACCCGTAGGTACTATAGAACATTTTGATGGTACAAAAGTACCAGTAGGTACTCTGAGCGATTCCTTATACGAGAGGTACCCACGTGGGTACTCGGGGACTTATGCTTATCTTACGGATCGTGATGCTCGTGGAGTCGCTACGGGATCTGAGTACCGTGGGTACTAATGGACTTATACTTAATCTACGTCTGAGGTGTACCGTGGAACACTGCGGGTTTATCTGAGATACCGGGACTTATCGGATACGGGTACCGAGTAGGTACTACGAGCTATTCGGATGCGGGAGTACCCGTAGGTACTACGAGACTATTCGAATGCGGGAGTACGAGTAGGTACTACGGGACCCATTCGGATCTTTGGAGTCGGGATCACGGAGTACTAGGTAGATGCTTCACGAGCAGTCCGGATACGGACGGGGCAATCAAATGTTAGATTGCCCGAGTAGGTACTACGAACATATCGAATCTGGGACATAACTTAATCGAATCTTTGGGTACCGAGTAGGTGCTCTGAACGAGATCGAGATCTGAGACGGGAACTTAGTGAATCTTTGGAGTACGAGTGGGTGCCACTCTGAGAGCAGTCAGTCTGAGGACAAAGCTTAATCAAAATCTTTGGGTACCATTAGGTACTCTGAGGTATATCAGAATCTGAGAACATAGCAATCAAATGTTGGAGTACCCGTAGGTACTACGAGCCGAGATCAGTCTGGGGCAGAACTTATTCGGATCTGGGACTTATCGGATCTGGGAGTGCAGAAGTAGGTACTCTGAGGACTGACCAGATATAGGACTTGTCGAGATACGGGAGTACCGTAGGTACCTACATAACATATCGGATCTGAGGCGGGAACTTATTGAGATCTGAGGGACTTATTAGATCTGGGGTGCCGTAGGTGCTACGGGACTTATCTGAGCCAGAACTTATCGGGATCTGAGTGCCGGAGTAGGTACTACGGGACTTATACAGTCTGAGGGTACCCACTGGAATTTTCTGAACATTTCGGATCACGAGTACGCGATTAGGTACTATAGAGCTGTCGAGAGACGGGAGTACCGTGGGTACTCACGGATCTTGATGAGCGAGGAATTGCAGTGAATCTTCTGAGCAGTCTGAGGTACATTCGGATCCTCTTGTCTGTGACCGAGTCTTATCATATAATTGTTTGACTTCCTAGACCCGATGTCACGGAATGAGTAGGACACAACACAATAAGTACCGAAGATACTATACGATGCGAAAGTGCCGTAGCATTAGTCGAGCAGGGAGTGTCGTATGTAATGCGAGCAGGGTGCCGTAGCATAGGGTACCGAGTACTGTCGAGTGGGGCACTGTCGGAGTGCCAGTACTAATCGGGAGTGGAGACACTAATCAGAATGCAGTACTATTCAGGATAGTAGTGCTATGTCATTTAATAAGCGGTCTTAGGTGGTTTACTGATTATATGAGGAATTCGAGTAAATGAAGCATTCTTAGCCCCTTAGGTGTTCATGACAGATCGTCCTTCATTTACTGGTAAGGTATGATGCGTATGTAATCACACCTTATTCATGGATTCTTATTCTTCTATGAATCTACTTTACCCAGGAATTGGAATCAATTCATTCGGATCATCCAAACTAAAGTTATGGCATTTTCATGCCAAATAGTCGGTTTACCGATTTTTCCGAGGTACAGATTGCAATATTTATTTTCCAGTGTCTTTTCTCGATATTTGGAACTGGATCTTTGTACTATTTTAAAGTTAAGGTGCTAAGGGTTCTATTCCAACTGGAATCACCTCATTCGGAGCACCGAAACTCAAGTTACGTCCGAAACAACTCGGACTATACTATGATCAACTGATGCAGGAAATGGGCTTGCACATAGCCCCACTTTGAGGGAATTTTTGAGCTATCTAGAGTCAGAATTTGGAGATACCTATAAAATATGTTTGGTTCTCCTTGAAGTCTATTTTACGTAGCCACTTGAATCACTAAAATCGGATAAGAAATGAGCAAGTTATGGCTAATTTACGAAAACTGGTCGAAACAGGAAAACCAGAACAGGTTGTACCGGTACAAGTCTAACTTGTACCGGTACAAGTTGGCCAAAAATGACCAGAACCGAAGTTGTACCGGTACAAGCTCAAATTGTACCGGTACAAGTCACTCGGGAATGCCCAGAATGTGTGTTTTCTCACATTTTTCCATACTTTGATCCCGATCGCCACACTTGAACACACATCAAAACAATTTTGAAATTCACCTTGGATCTCTTTTCTATAATTCCTCTTTCAATTTCATATATTTCTTCAAAAATCCATCTGTGGATTGACTCCCTTCTAATATGGGTTTATAACCACATGCACAAACAAACATGAGGGTTAGTTGGGGTTATTCTGAAGCCCTAACTCAATCCTCCGTTAACCATGGATTCATCCTCCAAGAGAGGATTTCATGAGCTACTTGTGCCATATGGGGTTTTACCCACCTTACTTGCCTATCATTTTTTGGGTTAAGATGAAACCTAGCAAAACCCATGTTTGAGGACAACTACTAACCAACCAAGCATGAAATTCATACATAATCACATAAAATTCATAATCAAAATTGAGTTTCCATACCTTTTGAAAACTGATCCTCTTCCTCTTCTTATAGTGTAACTGTAACCTTCTTTGCTTCCCACTTCCCGTTTTGTTCCTCTCCCCAAATGAGACCAATTTGGTCTTTTAATCAGTTTTGTTAAGGCCTTGTTTGGCCATCAAAGCCCCATTTTTGGGTTCTTATCATAGTGCATTTTGTCCCTGACTGTGGCCATTTGTATTTCAATTCCTTTTTATTGTATTTTGGCCTCTCATCTTCTAGGAATTATACAACCATTCCTATTATTTCTTCTTTGGCCTCAAATCTTTTCACATTAGGACTTTTAAGCCCCTTTTTGGACCCATTACAAAATTGTCCAAAGTTTTGTAACTTCGGGTCTCGTTCCGTTTTCTGATTGACTCATGAAACAATCAAATTAGGCTTACAAAATACCCTAAACATGTCGAAAACGACTAGGGTGTATTTTGGGCTGTTACATGTGAGACATGAGTAACTAGATTATTGAGTACCTCGTTATCTATGCCGCCTATGGCCTTCACTGGTGTAGTCTTCTCTCTAGGCCACTGATTGGTGTTAATAGTAGCATCTTCCAAGATTTCATATGCTTGGTCTGTGGTCTTCTTCATTAGCGCCTCTGTTTGAGCATCAAATCAACTGTTCTAGTCACATTCCTCAGACCATTATAAGAAAGTATGGACCTACATCCATCTGGCCAGTCTGTGATGTGGGCACTTCCTCAACAATTCGTGAAATCTATCCCATACTTCTACCAGGTTCTCTCCCTCCAGTTGTCCAAATGTATTAATATCTTGCACCAATAGTGCAATTTTTTCAGGTGGGAAGAACTTGGTCAAAAACTTCTGCACTAAATCGTTCCATGAAGTAATGGAATCCGGTGGTTGACTAGTCAACCAATGCTTGGCTCTATCACCTAGTGAGAATGGGAACAATCTCAACCTGAGTGCCTCTTCTGTGACCCCATTGTACTTGATCGTGTTGTAGACTTCGAGAAAGTTGGTAAAATGCATATTTGGATTCTCATTGGGCAATCCATGGAACAGGATGTTACGAAGCATCACATGTAGGTTACCGACTTCGCTTCGAGTTGTTTACTTTGAATAGGTGGTCTTCGGATAATTGTATGTGAACTATTTGTAGGCGGTGAGGCCAGCTCTTCAGCAACATGAGATGAATCCATGCGGTTATATAAAAAAGCTGACTGGGTGCTTGATTCCTACCGTTATTCCCATTACGACCCCTTTGTGGCTCGTTTTGCTCAAGGCTAAGATCCTACTCTTCATTGTTCTACATGATTGCTAGATTTCTGTTCTATGCTGTTCTCAATTCTCGGCGTAATCGGTGTAAGGTTCTTTCCGGCTCAGGATCAAACGGATGTAATTCAGCTTGATCCCGTGTTCGCATGCACTCACTATAACCTTGACTGTAATCACATACGAAACAGAAAGACCAAATTACCAGCAATTGTAAAACAAAATAAAAACAAAAATTCCAGAGTAATATCTAATTGCCTTGATATCAATATCAACACTAAACTTATTCCGTATGGCGCCCAACGAGAAGTAGAAAGCGTGATGTGTAAATGCTTTATGCTGTGAGTGCGCGGCGTCGCCTCAAGTAATATAGTGTACCTAAGTACGGATATCGATCCATGGGGAAAAGTGCGTTGATTACTGAGTTTAGCCTTTGAACATTATTTGGACGTAGGCTTTGCGTGACAAATTGACTTAGGTGTGAGCTTAACTAACCTAATTTATCTTAGTAAATTACTGTGTTGTGGAGACTAGGGCTTTGTCTCCCCCTGCCACTTTTGATGGATTACTACCTAGAGAAATTACTATTCAGTTTATTCACGACTTATTGATGACGGGGTGATCGTGCCTACGAAATATCCTCTCTCGAGGTGTATCCGCCTATCTCACTAGCAGGGTTGATTGTATCTCTACCCCAACCCGATACTTCGAAACGCTTAAATGTTCTAGCGTATGTCGCCACCCTCGGAATCGAGATATCTACATTCAGCGATTGACCCAGGGTTGCACTATTCGAGATCCCTAGGTGTCATCTCGATCTTGGATACCCGGCAAAATCATGTGATGTTGCGAGACATCACCATGTAAATAAATCACAAAAATATAGAAGCGGATACTAACAAGTCATAAACAAATGAATAATATAAATACAAGTCTCTAATCCATGCAATGCGTGACGGAGGGTTCCATGACACCCTAGATATGAATCTAGAACATACTGGACGTAAGTACACAAGTATTCAATCTATAAAACACCATCATTCTTTCAGGAAAGAAGAAAAATACAAAAGTAACTGTCTTCTTCACTGATTTCCTTCGTTGCTGCTCTACATTCCATGCCACTAGTAAAATGCGTGTCTTGATGCCTTGATTTACGAGATTTACTTTTGCTTTTAATGATGTTGAGGCATAAATCGCGTTGATGTCGCGACGTTGAGGCGTCAGCGGCGCATTACCGCTGTTCGGCTTCTATTCTTGTTGACCGGTATTCGCGGCGTTGGGAGGTCGCAACGTTCTGCGCTTGTTTACGCCGCTCTTGCTCCGAAATGCTCTCAAAATGGCTCGTTCCACTGCGGTTCACCTGAAAATCACGAGGTAGATATCTCCGGGCTATAGAAATCGTAATTAACTATAAATCGCTAAACCATAAAACGAGCGGGTATGGCATGAGTGTTTAAACACTCACACATCGTAGTAGTGTAGGTGGATAGCCTTTGTTGTAGGTGTTTCGGGTGTTGCATGTGGTGCGAGTGTAGGCGGATGTGGACCTAGCGGTGGGTTGTTTTTGGGTTGGGCAGTGGCACTTGGACCCAAATTTATGGGGATTGGGTGAAGTATAAGCTTTTGGGGTTCCTCCCCTGCTTCCTTTCCTCTACACCCCCACCCCTCTCCCTCTGCTTCCCCTGCTGACAGTTCCTCAGTGGCTTCTACTGGTTCCTGCATCAATTCCTCCTGAAGTTGCTGCAGTTGTGTCTGCTCACCCAAAATATTTTCAATCAGGCACTCTCCCTCTGAATTTTCTTCCTCTTGATGTGGCAAGCCTTGAAATTGATTTCTACAGGTTGTCAAATTTCTAATCAATTCCACTTTACAGGTTGTCAAATTTCTTATCAATTTCACTTTGAAGCCCGTCTAATTTTTGGTTCAAAGAGTTCTCCACAGTATGAATTCTTTGCCTTAATTAGGCATTGAATATCTTCTTCTCTTCCTAGCGTCACCCACCAGCTTGGTAAGGTTCAATAACCTCAACTGAAAGGTTAGGTACGTGGTGGTTGAAATTTGGTGAAGAAGTAGGAGGTGCATATTGTCCCCATGAGTGATTTAGGTGGTTCCCCCAACTAGGGTTGTAAGCATTTCCATATGGTGCATTTCTTGGGGGAACCATGTAGGAGGATGCACTCACCCATGGAGGGTTTATATAGTCCCTCATGGACCTATATCTGTTGGATTTCTCTCCACGGGTTCTTGACTCATGTCCTTCCTGCAGAGTGTTCAAGTAGGTTCAAACTAAAATTCAATTCAGCTTTGGACTCTTGTAGAACACTGACTTTGATCAACTTGCCCTCAGAATTCCTTACCCACTGGAACATAGATTCCTACAGCAAAAACAAGGCAAACACCCAACGACCAAGAAACAGTCCTACCTAAAGGGTTAGGGTTACCTAAAAAATATAAACAGGGAAGCAAGAGTAACAAATTGTGAAAAAAAAAATGCTAAACAGAAAAATAAAAGTAAATTCACCAGATCTTGTGATGAGGATCACAAATGTTCAACTGTTCATCAATTGCACTTAGGCACCATCCCCGGCAACGACGCCATTTGATTCGCACATAAACGTGTAGCTAGGTAGCTCCGAACCAACAAAATTTATATACCTAAACCTTCTACTGTCGTAGCCTAGCTACTGCAGTATAGTGGCTCTAGGGTCAAACTCGGGGATGGGTTTTCTTCGCACAAAATGATTTACATTGATTCAAAAAGGTGAATTTAAGTTTGGATTTTTAGGTTTGATAAAAACAGTGGGTTTTGATGGTGAAAATTAATAGTAAAATAAATTAAAATGTAAAAGAGAACTCCTTGATGAGTTGGGTCACTCGGGTTAAGTCTCTAGGGTAAATGAGGATTTCTAGGGTCCTTTCCTCGCGTTGGGGAGGATGATCTATAATCATCTCCCGAACCGGATCTTCATGTGGCTATAAAAACTAACCCTTATTAAATCTCTCTGAAAATGGCATTCACGGGCCATTAATGTTCTCAGTCAGTGCAAACAAGTCTCCTTGATTGACGTTACAATGGGTAATAAATGGTAACTAATGAACATCACAAGATCTAGTAATAAGCATCCAGTGAGCACTAAAAGATTACCAAGTATTGACCATTCAACATGAATCGAAGGGATCTAAACCTAGAGTTAAAAGGAGAACCTGAATGTGATGAGTACACAACGTGAGAAAAGCGTGGAACTCCTGTTTGATCTATGCCTAGTGACACTCTACTTCAAGGAGAAAGGGGGTCTAGCCACTCATCCTCCGAGTTGTCATCCTTGGAGGGTGTTTGGCTGCCTAAAAAGTGAGAGAAAATGAGAGAAAGTGAAGGAAAAAGAAAAGAAGCGGGAACTGCTGAAAGGTTCCCTCCCAGTTTATTAATGAACGAAAAGTCCGATACGATTAATGCAGTCGGGGCTTATATAGCCAACCCATAATACAAATTACGAAAAATGCAAATCAAACACTATTACAGGAAAGTAGGAAGAAAACCAAAGAGAACAAAGAGAACAAAAGGAAAGTCAAATGGGCGGTAGGAGCGTGCGGGAATTTGAGCGATGCACGGGAGAAATTTTGTGAATAGTGACATGGCGTGACGGTGGCATGAGTACGTGAGCAGTGGCGGGGTGTAGGAAGATTTGCGGGTTGCAAAATTTCGCGACCCTGCTGAATTTTCCTCTGACTCAATTTCCGTACATTTTATATCTTCTTTCATGCGGTTTTTACGTCTGCGTCTTGGGGTTATTTCAAATTCTTCATGCTTGGATCGACTCAACAATTTTGGCATGATTAGCGTGCAAAAACTATAAAATTAGCCACAAAATGCGATCAGTAGAATAACAGGGACCTTAATATGCAAATCGAGTTAATTACGCTGATTAGTACACAAAAGGTGCTCAAAACTTGCAATAAATAGGGTTCAAAATAGCACTTTTTGAGCACTAATCACCGTGATAACTTGAAGACAACAAGATATAGACAGAGAAGTTATGCGGACAACCGTCGCAGAGACTTGCAGTACGAGATAGGTGACCTGGTCTTTTTGAAGATTTCCCCTTGGAAGGGTGTTTTGAGATTTGGGAGGCGAGGCAAGCTCAGTCCAAGATTTATAGGACCTTATGAGATTGTGAGGCAAGTTGGGGGTAGTGCTTCTGGGGTTGAGTTACCCCCAAAGTTATCTAGAGATTCATATTACATTTCATGTCGATGTTGATACATCCCAGATCCTTGACATGTGCTGAAACGCCCGGTGCGACTAAAGGGAACGACTTATGAAACACCTATGCGGATTGTAGATCGCCGAGAGCAGTGTTGAGGAGTAAGGTGATTCCTTTAGTTAAAGTCCTATGGAGGAATCATGAGAGAAAGGCAGCTACTTGGGATCCAGAGGCTCATATGCACTATCAGTATCCTCAACTATTTTTTTATTGAGGTATTTTCCTTTCCTTTAAGTTTAGTTTGTTCATTTCGAGGACAAAATGTTCTAAAGGAGGGAGGATTTGTAACACCCCATCCCGAGAGGGTGTACGATACGTGTAACCGTAGGGTTGCATATGTGCACCAAGGGTTTCCTTAATTAGTTGAGTGCCATAGTAGTATTTTTGGAAGTTGTTTTTAAGGATGAAATTGTAAAGATTTCAAATAATGGTGACACTTTTGCAATTAAGGAAAGTTGAGTTGTAAAAGTAAATCATAGAATATAATTAGTTAAGGATATAATAATAATAATTGTCATAATGGTTTAGGGAGGCTAAAAAATTCCTCTGGATCTCGGATGTGAGCAAACTACACCGTTAAGTCGTCTCGCCGAGAAATCTATTGACTCGAAAAAATTTTCGAGTCGAATTTTGGGAACCCAGGTCGAATATTTCACGATTTTCGGGTGATGAGTCACTAGTGACTTCGGGGACGAGATTTTACAAAATCTTGAAAGTCGAAATGACTTGAGCTAAGTTCATTTCTAATAAAGTGAAGTGAAAATAAATAAAATTTTCAGGATAGAAGCAGACGAATGAAGGTAAATATGAGTCATATATCTAATAATAATAATAATAATAATAATAATAATTAATAATTACAAAAAAAAAACATAAAAGGAAGAAGGAGGAAATCGAATAGAAGGAGACGGAGAGAGCGTGAATGGAGAGAGAAGGGAAGATTTTTATTTTTATTTTTTCTTTTCTTCACTTCTTTCTAAGATCTACGTAAATCGAATCGTTGATTTTTATCGGAGCAAAAGGCAAAGTTGGTCTACGCGATGAGGGCTACGCGTAGGCACCAAAAGCTTAGCGTTTTGTCAAACTCAAGAATTGAGGAATTTTCCTACTTGTGTTATTTTTTTTTCTAGCCTAAAGGCTGTATGTAATGACTTGAAATTTTTTGAATCTTAGTGAGATGCGATAATTCAGTCCCGAAATTTTTGGCGAGTTTAAGAATTGTTAGGAATTTTCGAAGCCTTTCATTTCGGATAGTTTAGGCTGAATTTACGAATTTTCAAGTTGGGTTTAGAAATTCGGGGATTGTAATTATTGATGCGGACATAATTTTAGAAATGTTTTGGGTGTTTTTAGACTTTATGGAAAGTCCCTTGAGTCTATAATCTAGCCATATGCTGTGAATAGCATTTTGTGCCCACATATTTTACGAAAAATTTAGTGTAGCACAGTGTGGAATTGCTTGGTTGTCTTGACGTGTGTGGTCTAATACATTGAATGTGGGGGTAGCTAGTGGAGGCGGGAGAAATTGTGAAGTCATGCTCAATTGGCTGTAACTTAGGAAGGTGAGTGTTCTAAACTCTAATTTTAAATACTAGTGTATTGTTTATAAATCGTTTTACACTGGTATGTTATACTTTTAAATTATTAAACCATATTTCAAGTAAACAATGGTTTTAAAGTATTCAACCATATTTCAAGCAAACAATGGTTTTAAATTATTAAACCATATTTCAAGCCAGCAATGGTTTTAGATTTGCCTGGTCGACAAACTTAGCTCATGCATTATGGCATATTAGAGGAGGTCGTGGCACGTACTGGGATATATAGGGTTGGCGCGCTAGCTAGAGTATAGTGACGTAAACACGAGGTCATTCCATCATATTTACCGGAAAATGTGATGTGGACACAAGGTCCTTCCGTCAGCACGGTCGAGGCCTAGGTTTCCCATGTTTAATAGGGTACATCAAGCAAGAAAGGCCTCCAGTGGTTGATTTTTATTTATAAGCATTTTTCATACAGTTTAAAAATCAACCAACATTATAAACATATTATGAAAAGTTTTTAAAACTTTTAAAATAATAACAAGTATAGTATGAAAAGTTTTTAAAACTTTCAAAGCAAGCAAATAGTTTTATGAGTTTTAGAAACTTTTAAAGTAAAACGAAACAAGCCGGTTTACGAAAAGTTTTAGAAACTTTTATAGCAAAGCAAGTAAGGTTTTCTGAAAATGTTTTATAAAAGGTAATTTTACAGATTTGAGACATTTTCAGAAAAAGCAAGCATTTTATAAAGCATATACTCATTAAGCTCGTTTAGCTTATTATTTTCCTGTTTTAAAAACTATCTTTCCAGGTACCGGTACGCTAAACGCTGGGACATATTAGGATTCTCCTGACTTCTAGTATAAGTGTTGTATTAACTAACTTTGTAGAAAATACTTGGAGGCTTATATAGTTGTGTATATGTATGCGTTGTTTTGGTTTATGAAAATGTGATGGCGCGGCAGCTTTTTGAAGAAGTATTGTTGGTTGACATGTTTTAAAAGTGTAAAAGCTGATATCTGAGGTTTTGGGATATATACCAATATGCAAGGTATCTTATTGAAATTTTATAAAATCACAGAGTTTAGAAAATAATCAATTACAAAAATTGTTCTCCTCCAATCTACGACTTTGTTTTCTTAAAGCAGATCAAGGGCAATTCCTTGTTGACCCGCTTTGAAATATCCATCTATTAATGCTGCCATAAACAAAAACATTGTGAGATATTTCTCTGCACCATCTTTTCATGACATTTAATGGCTTCATTAAGCAGTCCCTGCTTGGTGTACCCGTCAACAATAGAAGCATAAACAAGGACATTCAGAGAAACACATTTCTCCTCCATTTCTTGCAACATTAACTCCCCTTATTCATATCTCCCAACTTGCAAAGCCCGCCAATCAACGCAGAATATGTAATACAATTCGGAACTAGACTCTCCTCCAACAGCACCTGAAACATATTCTCAGCATCATTGGGCATCAACCACCCAAAAGTCCATCCATCAATGCAGTATACACAACCACATCAAACCCAACTCCCGAACAACCATTTGACCTTGAAATGCAAACGCTTCCCCCGCATTCCCATCCTTAAAGAGGGAATCTATGAGAGTTGCATATGAAAATAGTTCAGGGGACCACCCCTCTTCCATCTCCCTGAAAACCGATTTCGCCTCCTCGACCTTCCCACTCTTGCAAAGCCCATTCATAAAACATGTATAAGTAACCACATCAGGCACGAGGGATGCAACCAGAACTAAAGGCTGGTACTAAAGGCTATGGTGTCAAGGGGCTTGGTACCTGATCGTATTAACTACACTTCTATGATGCCCTGGATGGATTCTTCAAAGTGGGAAAGGAGTTGGATTAACGACATATTAGAAATGACAGAGAAGAGTTCTGGTTTTGATATTGTTGCATATAATGTATTAATAAATGGTCTGTTTAAGCGTGGAAAATGTGAAGCAGAATCATTTTATACTGGAATGAGAGAGTTGGGTTTGGTTCCAGACTCTGCTACGTTCAACACCATGATTAATGCATGTACTGTAAAGGAAACTTGGAGAATGCTTTAAAGCTGTTAAATGAGATGAAGAGCTATGGGTTGTTACCCGATTTAATCACTCATGTATTTTCTGGTGCAAGGCTTTGTGCAGCTGGCGAGATTGAAAGGCTCAATGGATGTGTTGAATGATGTTGGTTTGGGTTTCACCTACTCAACTACTCACAAAGCTGTCCTTGATGCATCCTCAAAGAGTAGAAGGGCTGATGTGATTTTGCATATTCATAATCGACTTGTAGGGATGGGGCTTGAACTCAGTCTGTCAACTTATAACACTCTTATTAGTACCTTGTGTAGGTTAGGAATGGTCAAGAGAGCTACTTTAGTGTTCAAAGATGTGATGGGAAAAGGCATTTCACCAGATATTAGTACTTATAATGCCCTTATACAAGGATAATGCCTAAGCAGCCATTTGAAGAATGCCTAAGCAACCCTATAATGTGCTTATCAGTTGTTTTTCCAAGGGGGAGAAGATGAGTGAGGCTAAAGAACTCCTTTTGAGAGATGCAAGTGAGAGGGATGCAAATAATTCTTCGACTTAGGACATTCATCTGTGGTTAAGACACAGACTATCTAGCTGTGGGGGCTGAGCAAGTCATTAAAACGGTCGCCACCAGGCTGAAGCAAAAGATTATTTGAGATGAATGAGAAAGGGTTTATACCATGTGAAAACACCCTTGCCAATATCAGTTTTGCCCTTGCAAAACCAGGAAAGAAGGTTGATGCTCAGAGGATTTTAATAAACTGTATAAGAAAAGGGTTAAATGATAATAGGGTGAAAAGCAAGGACAAAGACTAGTGCTATGGGAAAGCAAGCCTGTTTCTGTTGAATGATATAAAAGTGTTTTGTTCTCATACTCCACGACTGATTCTCCATAATCTGAGGCCATAGGGATCCTACCTTGGTGCAATACCTGAATAAGTGATTTAGATCCTCTACTTCACTCGGACAACCAGTTACAAAGGGTTTTTTGGAGCTATTTCTCTCCGATATCTCTCCTTGTCTGTCATGAGTTCGTCGCGGAGGATCCACCCATCAAATTATTGCTCTTTGGGGAGTACCTTCAATTTCAGATTGTTGTCGCAATCCATTGACGGAATGAGTTGGATTGTTGTTCATGTTGCAATAACAGTTCTTCATCTCATCTCTAACAGAACTGGGCGGCGTTAAGTATATATATATATATTGCCGACAATCAATCTGACCAACTGAACAGCAACTATTAACCTGTGCTAACCTGATTTCCAAAATATCAGGTTTGGTTTGGCTTTGTTGGTTGATCTTCAGGTTGGGTTGGGTTGGGTTTCCAACAAATAAATTTAATATATGGTCTGAGCTTGAGCTGACCATCAATCAGATCCAATCTAATTCAGTTGTACCCCTATTTTTGGCCAATTAAACTATTTGATTTATTTTATGTTTTTCCGAAACCAGAAAATATAGAGAGCATGGTTGAAATGTCGTTGCCTTTTCCTGTATAATATGTAAGGATTTGGGAAATAAAATTGTGAATGATATGAATTGACGTAGACATGCCTGTTTAACGTTCTCTTTCTTTTTTGGGGTGTGTAACTAACTAAGCAGTCCGACTCGGAACTGCCTAACAGACGCTGTCTTCAAATGGTGAGTTCAACTTCCAACAAATATATTGCTGGCTCTTCCATAGTGCTGGGTGATCTATTAATGAATTGATGTACCGTCATCTTAGCAAGAAGGAGAAAGTAAGTACAGGCTAATTCTGCTTCTACTTGGTTCTCTTCTCAAGTTGATGGTCTTTTTAAGCTTATGTTTGGCTTTTTGAGAGAGTATTAAAAAATATTGAGTTTTAAATTATTTTCTCATGTTTGAATTTTCATTGGGAAAATATTGAAGAAGATCAGTTATATTTAAAACTAGTTAAAAACTTATACATATTTAAATGCTGCTCTTTAGTGAAAATGAATTTGAAATAGTAAATAAAACAGTAATTAGTATTATTATTTTTTTTTAAATCTATTCTTTATTTCCTTTTCCTTTTCCTTTTCCTTTTCCTTTTTATCCACTATTTTCTTTTATTTGCATTTCCTCAAAATTTCGGCAGCCAAACATAGCCTAAAAATTTTAATTTTCTTAAAATAGCAGAATTTAAAAAAACGTATTAAATTTAAAGACAAAGGTAACTCAAGAATATTTGAAATTTTCTCTGGTAGTTTTTCACTCTTTCCTCACTGTTAAATTTTGTTCTACTAGCTACTTTCTTTTCTGATCCTCTGTTGTCTTCTTCAATGCGAAGTCTGACAATGAGATCTTTCATGCTCATTTTCTTTCTTTTATGCTTGAGGTAATTCTTGAAATCTTTCTAAGCAAGGGGACAGTTTCTCAATGATGGCTGCCACTTTGAAGGTTTCACTTAACACCATTTCCTCGGCATGTATCTCATGTAGTATTACTTGAAGTTCTTTGACTTGACTTGCCACTATTTTGGAATCTACCAATTTGTAATCAAGGAATTGGCCCACAAAAAATTTCTTAGGCCTAGCATCCTCGATTTTATATTTTTGATCTAGAGATTCCCATAGCTCCTTTGATGTCTTCTCTTGTCAAAGTATGCATTGTATAAAGAATCAGCTAATCCATTCATGATGTAATTCCTACACAGAAAGCCAGAATGTTTCCAAGCATCCATGGCATTGATGACTTAGATATCACACTCGTCTTCTTTGAGCTTAGAAGCATCTTCAGACAATAATCTTGCAAGATTCAGAGTGGTCAGGTAGAATAACATATTTTGCTGCCACTATTTGAAATCAAGTCTATTGAACTTCTCAGGTTTCTCTTTTAGAGATACATAAACGGGTAGAGCAGTGGGTATCATTGTCACTTGGGCCACTGTGGAGTTTGCTTCCTATATATATTCAAGCACAATCATGCATGTTGTTGGAGTCATATGCCATTTTTCTTGCAATAAAAAAGGTGTGTCAAACGTTTTCCAGAAAAATAAAAAACAACTTCTATAGAGTATTCTTAGGAAAGACTGATGGGGTATGGTAGCCTAAATCATGACCAGCCTCCTTAGACAGAACATTCAGTTCCTAGGAAAATAGAAGGGTCACAAACGATCTCGCTTAAGATCCAAACTCCTTATACATAACTTCTCTTTATGGTAATTTCTAATTTCCCAAAGGAAATTGACATGATCCTTATAAGAATATTATTCTAACAAATTAACATAACCATTGATTATAGCCTAGTGATGGAGCATTTGCCTTTTTGAATGCAAAGTCATGGGTTAAAAACCCATATTTGTATTTTTTACGATTTTTTTCTCACAAACCAACAAACCAAATTAATAGTTTGTTTGGTTTCAACCTTTTGTGAACCGAATTTTCCCAAATATTTTTTTCCTTAACAAAAAAAATCCTTAAAAAGGATTTTTCTTTTTTTTTTTTTCTTCTCAAACGGAAACCATTTAGATTTCTGAAACTTTCTTTCACGTTTTTTTTTCATTTCGAAAAAGGATAAATTTTTTTCCAAAACTGAAATCATTTTGTATTTCAGAAACTTGCTTTTACTTTTTTTTTTAGGAAAATTGAATTTGGTTTCTATTTTTGTTCTCTTTGCGGAAAAATCATAACATGAATAAAATGGTTTTAAAACATACTTTTAAAAAAAAAAAATCCTTCTATACTGAATAAAAAAAAAAAAAAAAAAAAAGATATGCAAATTCCTTTTCACTAACAGAAAAAGGTTTTTTTTTTTCATTGTTTTTTTCTCCGTCAACTTCTTTTTTTGTTTACAAACTTTCCGATGGAATCAGTTTTAAAATTGTTAAACAATCTTATTAGTAACCAAATTTTGGTTAGGAAACAACTAATACCTGCAATAAAAAAGTCATAGCATTGTCAAGAACCAAAGGTGGGGAAAAGGAAAACGAAGAACAAGGAATCAAGAAGATTGAAGGTGATCGAAAGTCGAGTCTTGGGAGGAGTCATAATTGTGGGTGCCATGGGCTTTGGCCCAAGCCACCTAGCCAACAGGCCCTGTCTGATTAAAGACTATAATCGGACTGGCCCAGCCGGCCTGTCCTGCGAGCCCAATTTAAGAGCCGAGACCCAAATATCCTCCCCTAGCCGGAAAGGGGTTGACATACTCCGAATGCTATCTCTCTCGCTTGGAGATTTTATTTAACAAATGCTGCCGGATAGAATCCCCCGAAGAGAATATGCGCCCTTCCACGCCCTTCCATGAATTCAGGGCGGACAAGCGCTCTCAGGGCCCTTCATTCGGGAAACACATCTATTTAAAAGGAAGAACTAGTCTCCGCGCGTGAGATATGCGCCACCTTCTCTTTCCGATTTGGGAGGAAATCATCCACTTTCCATGAAAAGCGGATCTCATGCCTCTTTGATAAAAGGTCATCACACAAAATAAGGTATGAAATTCGAGACTAAGGAAAAGAGGCCCTAATTTTTTTGGCTTGAGGGGAATCTAACTTCAGCATCGGAGAGGTGGCGGAGACCCCACTGACGTTTTCTTGTTTGTTTTGAAGATCGTTGCAGGCAGGTTTATGTTCCAACAATCCAGTGGCTCAGAAGATTCTGGAGACTACAATTGGCGCCGTCATGGAAGCGACTGGCGAAATCTGGAGAAATTTATGCGAGCCACAGTTCATCTGCTCCCAAGTGATCTCCCTTTACCTGAAGTTTTGGTAGTTCCCGTTCATCCCACCGGACCGTCGGAGTTTATTGCCATGTCTAGCAACCCAGCGAACCAACCCATCAAAGATCAGTTTCTCCGCTGGCGTTAGGAGATGGAGGCGAAGTAAGAGGAGCAGGCCAAACAGATGGCCGAATTACGTGAGCATGCGGCCGGCCTGACCCGGGGAGAGACACGCTTACGGGCCGAAGCAGGAGACTGACATGGTGGCCATGAGGAGTTGCCCGACATGTACGCCCTTAACCCGACAATAAGAATGAAAGGCAGCCCTGCGACCATAGTGATCCAGGATGGCGAGTTATCTTCGGATAGCTCGTTCCCCCGTCGTTCACCACCCAGAAACGATGAGGAAGCGCCGAGTCGAAAGAGACCTCCTCACCCGTTCCAGTAGGGTTATTAGTGGCACGCGGCGGATGCGAAGAGGCGACAAGGGCGGAACCCCATTCGAATTAGCCCTAAGCATTTACCTACCGGTTCGGTGACCACTGGGTTTCCCTGCGCGGTACCATTGGACGACCCATGCATGCGGCATCTTATCCCACATGCGGGAATTTGCCGCGACATGATATCTTCGGCGGGCCACCATATTTTGGATTACGAGCCTCCTCGCGAATTCGTCATACCGCCATTTTTCATGTACGATGACTCCTCTAATCCATATGATCATATATTTTGCCAACTGACAATGATCCTGAATGGGAATGATCGACTTTTATGTAAGGTATTCTATCTAACTTTGAAGGCAGCTGGCTTTTGGTTCCCTGACTTCGAGGGCTCTAAACTCATTTGGCGAATTATGGGCTACGCTTGTCTCCCAGTACCTGTGCTCCGTTCGGTAGAAAGGAAACATCAGCTCGCTCTAATCCATCTTCAAGCGAGACGACGAATCCATCGAGTTTCACGGAGATTTAAACGATTGTCCGACAGTGATGTTTATAGATAAGGATCGCGGTCTTACGAGAACCCAGGAAGAAGCTTTGGGCCGACTACCCCTTTCTTCCAGTCCCTTTCCCTTGATCCACCTGCAACCATGGAAGAACTGTATCGGCGGGCAGAAAAATACTCGACTCTGGAGGATAATATCCGAGGCCACCTCCACTGACGGTGATGATAGCGCAGGGCGGCGAGCACGAGCATTTCAGGTAGAAGGAATGGAGCAAGGGTCAAAAGCGCCCTGAGCAGTCGAGAAAGAAAAGGAACCTCCTCAATTCACACCCCTCAACATCTCCTATGACTGGCTGCTCCCCCTCATCCGGGACCACCTCTATTTTAAATGGCCCCATGAATGCGGATCGTCAGGACAAGTCTGATGATTATAAGGTGTATTACCATAGGGACCACGACCATGAAACAAAGCATTGCCAAGGCCTAAAGTTCTTGATATAAAGATTAATCCGATTAGACACCTGGAAGGTTTGATGAGACCCGTAAGCAGAGGCGCCGCGGTAGACGCAGCTATTATGCTATTGAACATCATCAGAACCTAGGCCACCATCAGCAGTGGCAGGAGGCCGTCGATGATCAATACCAGTCTAAGAGGCAGAGACGAAAAATGCTCCGCGCAGCCTTAGTCAGAGCCCGAGTAAACACCATCATTACCCCAGAGAGCAGCACAACGGTTCAGCCGATCGATGGCCCCATATCCTTACATCCTATAAACCCGGCCCCGTGTCATCACTCCCCATTATGATGCTCTTATACTCACCTTATGTATTAACAATTTTGATGTGCACAGAGTCCTTGATGATCCGGGCAGTGCGGCTGGTGTTACCTCCCCAGCCTTTAAGGCGCGAAAGTCCCTTTCGGTTATATCAGTTCATTGTGAAGTTTGTTTGGATTATTGGGGCCTGCCACAGCCGGTGGGTGATTTTGCTCTCATCAAAGGCGAGACCGATGCTTCGGCCAAGTATTGTTTCAATGGTTTGGGTGGGTCCGTACAATGCTATCGTGAAGCGAGACAGCTACATGCCATAAAGCAAACCACCAGGCTACCATAAACTATCGATTATCTCCTACATCAGACGAGGTTAACCTCGAGGTAGCCAATTAGCTGCTCGTCAATGCTATCGGTTGTCAATTTCGTGAGCGAAAGGGTAAAGGCCCGATAGCTCCACCCCCGAAACTCACCCTTCATCGCGCCAATTGGGCTGCAGTCGGGGCGCAGAAGAGCCAGGAACAATTGGTAGTAGATTTCCTGGAATCCATGCTCATAAAAGGCCCGAATAGGTGCACCTATGTTAGTTCCCTCCTGACTAGGGAAGAAAGGGCCCGATTGCAACAAGTATTAAAGGCTAACGCTGACGTGTTTGCCTAGACCCATTCAGACATGACAGGGATAAGCCCCGTGAATGCTTCCCACAAGTTAAATGTTCTCCCATCCGCTAGACCCATTCGGCAAAGAGTACGGGGCTTCCACCCGAATTGCCATCAGATCATCCAGGCCAAAGTAGATAACCTTTTGAAGGTTGGGTTTATCAGAAAAGTCAAATACCGAGATGACATAATGTAGTGGTAGTTCGAAAAAAAAAGGAGAGCGAAGTGGAGAGTATGCGTGGACTATACGGATCTTAACGACGTGTGTCCTAAGGATAACCCCGCTGCCCATTATGGGTCAGTTGTAGGCATCGTAGGGCATGGCATGTGTCGTTTCTAGATGCATTCTCAGGCTGCATCAAATCACCATGTACTTTGATCTGAAGAAAAATTAACTTTATATCGCCCCTGTGAGGGCTTTTACGCTGCGTAATGCCATTCGAGTTAAAAAATGTCGAAGCCACCTATCAGAGACTAGTAACCAAGATGTTTCGGCCACTACTCGAAAAAACTATGGAAGTATATATAGATGATATGTTGATAAAGTCAGTAATGGATCTGTATGCATTCTGTGAAGTATTTGATCTCCTCAGGACTTATGGTATGAAACTCAATCCTGCAAAATGTTGCACATTCGGGGGTTAGTGCAAGTGCTTAGAGTTCATGATGACTTCGAGAGGATTGAGGAATGACCCTCCCGGCTTAAAGCTATCCTAGAGTCTCCGATACTAGCTCACAGAAAGAGGTGCAACGGCGGCAGAAGTAGATTAGGCGCCTTGGGACGGTTTATTTTCGATTCCGCAGTGGCAAAACCGTTTTTCACCACCCTCAAGGGAGCTAATCGGGCCGGATAGAATGAAGAATGTGATCGGGCCGCTTATCTGATCAGCGACTGGCCGAACCCCAGATTCACCATGAGTCTTGACAGAATGAAGGCAACGAGACACGTGTTGCCGTCGGTAAATCTAGCCGATGCAGAAACTAGGTATAACCATCTTGAGCAGGCCACCTTAGCCCTTCTGATACCAGCCAAGAAACTTCGCCCCTACTTCCAAGCACATCCCATTGTGCTACTAACCGACCTCCCTCTCCAGAGCACTATACATAAGCCTGACCTATCGAGAAGAATGGCTCACTAGGCAATCGAACTAAGCGAGTACGACATCCAATATAAGCCAAGGCTTTCAAAAAAGGGACAGGTGCTAGTCGACTTCATAGGAGAACTCCCCCAGTCTAAAACGTTCCCCAACAACTTGGATTGGTGGACGCTTAATATCGACGGGGCATGATGAGTGTCTAAAACACTCATATTATACCCGCGTCGGTTTTTCCTTTTCATGTTTTTTTTATAGTAATTTCATAGTTTTGTGTGGCTAGACTCCTGATTTGGTGTTTGGTTTGGATGCAGGTGCATTGGAGCAAAAGGCGGTAGGCGGTTTGGAAGCAATGGGGAGCAAGCAAGAGAATTAGGTATCCCGCGTCGAGCGTTCAGCGTCGCGGCGTTCTGTCAATTGACGTCCCGGCCGTCGCTGACGTTGGGTGATAATCTTGAAGTCAACAATCGGCAGCGTCGTGGCGTCTCCAAGCGTCAGCGGCGTCAACTTCGAATCTGCACCTCATCATTTAAAGTCACGAATGAAGCTCAGTGAATTATCGGGTACGTCACGAGCGAGCCGCGAATTCAGGCGGTGAGCCGCGAGCTTGAGCGTGCTCGGGATTTATGCTTGTTTTCTCATTTTGGATTTGAGAATGATGTTTTTTAATACTAAACATTTCCTTCTATCACTTTCGGTATGTTCTAGATCTATATCTAGGGTTATGTTGAACCTGTCATATGTTAATGGATTAAAGTTTTGGATCTTTATATTATTCGATTATTTATCAATTTGTTATGTCTGCTCACATATCTATGGTGTAATTATATGGTGATGTCTGGCCAACATTGGCATAATCACCTTTGGAAGCCCAGGAATTCGAGAGATAAGGGTTATCCGAGGATCTGGGTGAAGCGTACCAGGTTGATTCGGTAAATAGAGATATTCCGATCTGAAGAGGTGGCATTTGGGTTAGAACATTTAAGCATCTCGGAATGCGAGTTGAGATAGAGATATGCTCGACTCTATTCGTGAAGACAAGGCGGATATACCTCGAGAGAGGATATCTACGTGAGTAAGATCACCTCGCCATTGACAAATTGTAAATACATTAGATAATAATATCTTGAAGAAATAATCCATTAAAAGTGTGGGAGATATATACAGTCTTGATACGATGTACATTAGAATCAATAGCTTAATTAATTTCACATGCTTTCTTTCCCAAAATCATCTCTTGAGGATATTATATATAAAAGCGGAACCTTTGTAGTCAATACACGTCCTGTGGATCGATATCCGTACTATGAGTACCATATTACTTGGGGCGACGTGTGCGCTGCGCGCTATATGAGCGTACATTTACACATGACGTTTTCGCTATCGAGTTTTACTTGGCGCAGATTAAATGACAGGCTTAGATTGATATAGAAATTAAGCAATTAGATATTATTAAGATTTTCTTTACTTTTATTTATTTTACAAGTCTTTGTAATTTGGTTTTGTTGAGAAGCAAGTGTTATTCTGGTGTAGGTTTCGGTAGAGTACATGCGACATCGAGTCAGGCTAACCAAGCATACGATCTGAGCGAGGAAAGACTTACGCCGCAGGCTAGTAGAGAGCAGAGCGGACGGATTAGAAATCCAGCCAATCATGGAAACAGAAGAGACAAAATCTTGGCATTGAGCGGTGAGACACATGCAGAGGCGAAATTGGGAATCCACGGAAGGAATCGAGCACTGAGTAGTTTATACGGCGGATGATCCTTTCATGCTACTAGATGAGTTCGTTTTACCACCAATTGTCTGTTGTTCAGACAGCTATCAGACGACCACCTATTCAAGCAAACAATTTCGAATTGAAGTCAGTCACGGTACAGATGCTTCAGAATATCTTGTTCCATGGACTACCCGGCTGAGAACCGAGACGTACATTTATTGCTTCCTTGAGTTTGTGATACTATCAAATACAATGGGTTCTTGAAGAAGCTCTCGGGTTGCGGTTATTCCACTTTCACTTGGAGATAGAGCGAAGCAGTTAACCAGTCGGCCATGATTGATCCTTACATGGAATGATTTAGTGCAAATTCCGACTAAGTTAACCCGCGCCGAAAATTGCACAACTTGTGCAAGAGATCAATACCTTTGGACAATAGAGGGGAGAACCTGGCGAATAGGACGATTTCACGAATTATTCTTGGAGAGTTGCCCACCACCGACTAATCGGATGGATGCGAGTCCGCACATACATAATGGTGAAATGCGACTAGAATAATGATTGATGCGCCGGTGGAGGAGCGATGAAAGAAAACCACGGACCAGAAGCTTGTAAATCTTAGAAGATCTTGCGACCAACACTAATGTCGGTGGCACGAGAGAAGGCTACACGTAAATGCGGTGGGTGGCGCAGAGATAATGAGGTCTCGACAATACGGTGAAGATCATGTGTACGGTGACCTAAGCAGTTAAATGAAAGGAACATAAGCGCCATCCAAACCAACCCATGGGAGTTATGTGAATTCTGTGGTGGACACAGCGGCCGCGAATGTCGGTCGGAAACCCTACGATGAAAGCCCGGTCGTATCGAGGTTTAATCGGAATCAATCCGCAGCCGAAGGGGCAGGTATGGAAAGCAGTTATCAGAATCAGAATCAGGGCCAAGGGTGGCGTAATAATCAGAACCAGAATAGTCAGAACAATCAAGGTTATGGGTGGCGGAGTAATCAGAACAATACGTTATCGAACCGAACTAGTGAACCACCTACGAGAAAAGTTGGTTTAAGAACTGACTCTTGCACAGGATGTTAACCCATACGCCTTCATGGATGAGACTAAAGCAAACATGCGACAACGAAGCAACCTAGTTGAGCAGTAAAGGCAACCTGACTAAGAAGTTTGGAGGCCTGGAAATGGGTAAATGGCAAACTGCGACGAGAAGACAACCCGGGTTCCTTACAGACAATTGAGTAAACGAGAGATATGGGAATGAACATGTTAAAGCAGTTATGCTGAGAAGTGGGAAAGAATTGGAAATACAGTTACAACCCCCAGTCGTAGAACAGTTAGAGACTGAGAAGGTCATTCAGCCAGAGCAGAAAGATGATGCAGATAAAGAACAGCCTCAGGAGAAACAGTCATCAGAGAACTCTACTGAAGCAAAGGCCAGCATATCAGTTCCTTACCCACAGCGTCTCAAGAAGCATAAACTGGATAAGCAATTCACTAAATTCATGGAGGTGTTCAAAAAGTTACACATCAATATCCCGTTTGCTGATGCCCTAGAGCAGATGCCCAGTTATGTAAAATTTATGAAAGACATTTTGTCTCGAGAAGAAAGATTAAACTGATTTTGAAACGTTAGACTTAGCGAATGTAGTGCCATACTTGAGGAAGGCGCCATGAAGCTCAAGGACCCGAGCGGTTCACTATCCGCTTGCACCATTGGAAATGCTATCTTTGAGAGAGCCACATGTGATTTGGGTGCCGACATTAATCTTATGCCCTGTCCATTTCAAACGTTTGGGATTAGGTGAAGCCCCGCCCGACTACGATCACACTTGACTTGCGGGCGGATCTTGGAAGCATCAAGAGGGATAATAGAATGTCTTGGTAAGGTCGACAAATTTATCTTCCCGGCCAGATTTTATTGTTTTGGATATGGAGGAGAAGATAAAAGAAATCTGGAAAATAATCTTGGGTAGGGTCAGTTTAAGAGGCGCGGGCAATGACCTTGGTGTTGGGAGGGCTTTGGCGGAGCTGAGACAGGCAGTTAATGTGTTTGAAAGCGTTGAGACACCCGGTGATGCCTTCATGGCTGAAATAGTAGAGGTTATAGTGTCCCAGCCGAAGTGGTCTCATTTGTCCCTTGGAGACTAGCTGATGGAGAATGAGTCACGAGAACACGAGCGAGGGCGAAGAATATGTTAAATGGATGGACTCTTTCGGACACAATGACGGAAATACTTGAATCGGCTAGGCGAGAAGGAGTTAAAAGCAGCCGGTCTCATCGATTGAACCTTGCGAGATGGAGCAAAAAACCTACACTAGCCATTTGAAATATACATACCTTAGAGGTAGAATCTGTACCCGTGATTATCTCGGCATCTTTAGTGCACTAAGAGGAAGAAGTTATTAAGGGTCCTTCGAGATCCCACAAACATGCACTCGGATGGTCTCTAGCTGATCTAAAGGGTTCGTCCTTCTATGTGCGATGCATCGTATTTATTAGAAGATGAGCGTAAACCTTCGAGTAGAGAGACGGAGAGGAGGGTTAAATCAGACAATGAAAGGAGGTGGTGGGAAGAGGTTCTAAAATGGCTAGATATTGGGGTGGTTACCCCATTTCGAACGGTCATGGGTAAGCTGATTCGGAGTAGTCTTAGAAGGGGAGGAACAAGCGTCATCGGAATTTGAAAACAATATTCTACTACGGAATGCAGACGATTCTCGGGTGGAGGATTTGTATTGATTATCGAAAAGCTGAACAGACCACTTTCCGAAGATCATTTTCCATTACGTTTCTAGATGGATGTTCATTCGATTAGCGGTTATGAATACTATTACTTTTTTGGATGGATATTCGGTTACAATCAAATTGATATATCCCGCGAAGATCGGAGAAGACAACATTCACTTGTCCTTATGGTACATTCGCATTCGGCGAATGCCATTTGAAGCGTACAATCACACCAGGTACTTTTCAACGATGTATGATGTCTTATTCTGGACATGGTGGAAAGACAAGTGAATCTTTATGGGTGATTTTTCAGTAATGCGGTCATTTGACAAGCGTTTAGAGAACTTGAGAGTATCTTGGCGGATGTGAAAGGCAAGAGCTTTAGTACTCAATTTGGGAAAAGTGCCCATTTTTATGGTACAAGAGGGTATTGTCCTTGGACATGGTTCAACAAGAGGATAGAGTAGATAGAGCGAAGGTGAAGCAATTGAAAAGTTGCCTCCACCCTCGTGGTAAAAGGAAGTTGAAGTTTTCCTAGGCCCACGGCTGCGGTTTATAGGCGGTTCATCAAGGGTTTCACGGATTGCAAAACCGTTGTCTAACCTCCTAGTTCAAGGGATCCCATTTGAGTTTGATTCGCAATGTTTGCATGCATTCTCAGTGTTGAAGGATAAGTTGGTTTCAGCTCCTATTGTTGTGGCACCAGATTGGTCTTTTCCATTTGAACTCATGTGTGGCGCGCTGACCCGCGGTGGGCGGTGTTGGGGCAAAAAGCGAGAAAATCTTCCGGGTGATTCTTATGCAAGCAGAACTTTGAATGATGCACCATTGAATTATGCAACTACGAGAGAAAACCCATTTGGCCATTGTGTTTGCTTTCGACAAGTTCGGGTATATTTGATTGGCAACAAGGTGGAAGTGGTGCTGCTTGATCATTCTGCCATTAAGTACTTGATGACCAAGAAAGATGCAAAACCCCGATTAATTCGGTGGGTCCTTTTGTTGCAAGAATTTGATGTAGAAATTAAAGACAAGAAAGGCACTGAAAACCTAGTAGCAGACCATCTTTCACGAATGGAAGGGGCCAGAGATGATGTTCCAGTGAATGGCAATTTCGGACGAAACTCTTAGCTATTGATGAAAGAGGAGTTCCATGGTTCGCGGTGTGTGAATTATTTGAGTGGCTAAAAGTAGTCCCTCACGAATTTAACTATCGTGAGAAAAAGAGGTTTTAGCACACCTGAAGCTCTTACTATTGGGAGGAGCCAATTCTTCCTGAGGACTTGCGATCGGGGTGATAAGAGTGTAACCGAAGATGAAATGCATAGCATTTTAAACCACTGTCACACTCTACGGTGTGGTGGGCACTTTGGTGGCAGGAGGGCAGCGACAATTACTCGATCGGGTTTTGCGAGCTGCCTTATTTAAAGATGCTCACGATTCGTTTCCCTTGTGATAAATGTCAACGAATGGGAACATCTCTAGAAAGGACCCGAGCCACCCATGCATCCCATTTGGAGGTAGAATTGTTTGATTTATGGGGATAGATTTCATGGGACCATTTCACCGCATCATATAGCAACTTATACATCTTCTTTGGCGATGGTATGTCTCGAAGTGGGTGGAGAGAGCGATCCCTACACGCACCAATGATGCAAAGTTATTATTTCCCCGATTTACCGCGCAGCAACATATTCTCACGTTTTGGAACCCCTCGAGCATTAATCACAGATAATGGTACCCATTTCTGCAATAAGGTGATTGATAAAGTTTTGCCCAGTATGGGGATGCGTCATCGTCACGTCTGCTTACGCCTGCCATGATCTATGGACAGCCAGGAAGTATCAAATCGAAATCAAGTACATTCTCGAAGGCAGGTTAACGACTCTAGGAAGGATTGGTCTAAAAAGATGGACGATGCACTCTGGGCATACCGTACAGCATTTAAAACTCCCTTGGGTATGTCACCATTTAGAATTGTTTATGGTAAAGCGTGTCATCTTCTAGTAGAATTAGAACA
This sequence comes from Tetrastigma voinierianum, assembly GCA_016808115.1. Lineage (NCBI taxonomy): Eukaryota > Viridiplantae > Streptophyta > Magnoliopsida > Vitales > Vitaceae > Tetrastigma > Tetrastigma voinierianum. The sequence goes on from JAEQBH010006127.1 coordinate 283,168, forward strand.
TCGAGCCTATTGGGCCCTTTCGGCCGATTAAACATGGATAATACATTGATCGTGAGAAGCATTTGCTCCAGCTTCGAAATTAGACTAGGCGAATTGAGAAGCGAAGCGTATGAGAGCGCCCGCATTTATAAGGAAAAGACTAAAGCACGGCGCGAGCCAGACACATCACCGAGGAAAGGTTCCGCATTAGGATGACAAGTTTCTTCTATTCAATTAGGCTAAAGCTTTTCGGAAATTGAAGTCTCGATGGTCAGGACTCCACGATGACAAAGGTCTTTTCACCTGGTGGGGCGAAGTTACATCTGAAAGGCATTGCAGTCACCACTCAGCGATTGGCCCGGTATTATGGTGGCGGTTTCTTGAACAAGCAAATCATTCGTTTGACAGCCGCAGACGAAGTGTAGTAAGTGATCATTTGAGTTCGGGTTCCGAGCACATTGAATTCGGGGGGGTCGTCGAGCTAAGCGACATTAAACATAGCGCTTCTTGGGAGCAGCAGGTTTCCTTACACTTTTCTCTCTTTTCTGGTAATGATTTCTTTCATTGTTTTTAGTGATTGTTTAAGTAATATTAGTTTGCTGGTCTTGGCCGTAATAGGGTTATACGCACGGTTGTTTATTTTCAGAGTTGACAGCGTAGGTGCTTGGGGAGGATCAAGTCTTGCGGATCATTCTGAGGTCAGTATCCGCATTTACAAGTGGGGGTTCGCCATGGGCCGAGCGCGCGCTTAATGTAGATTTTTGGGGAACCTTCTACGTAGCGTCATAGCGTTGGTTTACCCGCGTCGCTGACGTTCCAACGTCGCGACGTTCAAACGTCGCGACGCTAAATTGACCCTTCTCTGGAACGTCGCGACGTGAGATCCGAACGTCGCGACGTGGATTTTGCACCTCTCTGGAACGTCGCGACGTTGACACTCCAACGTAAAGGCGTCGTTAACTACTCTACGTCAAATGCGTGGCGTGGTTTTCAATCGCGGCGTGAATTTTTATGAGTCTACGTCACGCGTCGCGGCGTTGATATCAACGTCGCGGCGTGGTTTAATTTCCCTCTGCCGTAGCGTCGCGGCGTTGCCCGCAACGTCGCGACGTTGGCTAGCACTCTGTAGCGTCGCGGCGTTGCCACGAGCGTCAGCGACGTTACCGCGATTTTAAGGCCAAGAGCGGTTCATTTGCTCTTCACCTCGCCCACACCACCCGACCCTAGCCCTCTTCTTTGTCCTCACCGACCTCACAGGAGCTCCACTGTCCACGCGTCGTCGGAGGCCCCTACATTGCCCTCCGACCGCCTTTGTGCACCCCAGAGCTCTCCTCACACTGGGTCTTGGTCATTGTGGCATTCCCACCTGCTTGTGCTTTCCGGTTCTAAGCTCTACTATCGTCTTCTAGGGTGCCACGGCATTCAGATTGGTCTAAAGTCTTTGGAGTTCACGTTTAGGAGTATTGTTAGGTTTATTTTTGGTTTTAGTCATAGTTAGTTTTTAGCACACTTAGTAGTTTTGGTTTGTTTTTATTTACACTAGTTTGTTTGTTTTTTGGTCTAGAGTCGATGAGGTGTCACTTTGGTGTCACTACTGCGTGTCTTCTAGGTCAATATGTGGTAAAGGCAAAATTGCCACCTGGCGGTCGGTCGGCGGGGACCGACTGCTGCGTGTCGCGGTTTGTGAATCACGGTCTGGCCGTCGGTTTGGCACCATTTGCAAAAACCGATCGTTCATCAAGGAGAAGGGGTTTCATCACCCCGATGACTTTTTCCGAAAAACCATTGCGGCTAAGGGATGGCGTGCCTTGTGCCAACCACCTCATCCAGCAGCGATGAGTGTGGTGCGCGAGTTCTTGATCGCCTCCGTGTCTTGAAGAAAGTCGAGTGCGGGGGTGTATTGGTGGAAGCGATCTTGGTCGATCAATAGTTATTACAGGTTGAGCATGTCCTTGGTGGGTTCGATCGGCTCCACGAGGCACCACGACTACCCGGATTATACGGCGTATTGACCAATGTGGTGGGGTGGAGTGGAAAAATGTCGATAGTGCGGGCCATGCGGAGTCACTTGAGCGAAGCGGCCTTTTATTCCCAAGGTCTGGCACCACTTCATCACGTCGCGTCTCATTCCGACGACGAACGTGTGTGAAGTGACTGCCAAGCGGGTCGTGCTCAACTATGCCATCTTACAGGATATACCCTTCGATGTTGGGCAGGTTATCGAGGATGCCATCCTCCATGCTTAGGGATGCAGATGAACTTGGGGGCACCCTTCATATCTTTTGGCTTGTGCAAAACAAGTAGGGTGCCTAGCGATGTGAGGCTGGCTCCCACCCTATAAAAACCATTCGGTCAAGCGAGACACACAGTGTCCACCCAACTGAGTCTATGATTCGGTCATGAGCCTCGGGTGAGATGGCTACATATTTCTCGGGCTCGTTATGGCTTCTGGCGATCGGGGAGACGTGTGATCCTCGTCCACCACCTCCACCACCCCTACATCCTCAGGAGGCAGCCCCATCCAGTCCCTCGCCCGATCCTGAGGACCCGGTGCTCTCCAGCTACGGGCGCCGATGCGTGCGGGATGAGACCCGGGGCCACCCAGAGTCCTCGTCTCCCGGGATATGGAGGCCCTCACGTGCGATATGCGCCAACATCTTTGTGGCCAATCAGGCCACCATTCTTCAGCAGCAGCAGTCCTTGCAGGCCCAAATCGCCCAGCTCCTTGCCTTTCACCTTACCACCCACTTGGCCGCGGTGATCACCCGGGGAGTCCCCTTTACCTCTACTTTGTTTATTGCCAGTGGGGACACTGGATATTTTGTTTAGGGGGGGAGGTGGGTGGTGATCGGGTTTTGTTTTGTTTGGTGTGTTGTTTTCAATATTTGTGTAGTGTTTTGTTTCGATTCGACATATTAGTTGTATGTGCATAGTTTCGGTTACTTTTGCCATTTATTTCTTGAGGCATGTGTTGATTTGTTTACTGCATTAATGTTAGGTCATTCATATATGTGCATTAACGTGTATGTGCCATGTTGAAAGTCGAGGATCAATTTTTGGACTGAATTAAGCTTTTGGCTTGTAGATGATTGGATGCATACCTTGTTGGATGTAGCACCGATAGTAGGTTAATATAGGTGGAAAGGTTTAAGTGAACCAATCCGGGTAGTCAAAACTATTTCTCGATGATCCTATCACATTCACACACCATTGAGCTTCGGGGTATGCATAGGTGTCGAGGACCAACTCACGAAAGTTCATGAGCCTTGGGAGATTCTAACGATCTAAGTGATGGGACACTTGATCAAGAGGTTGCCATTTGAGCCCCCGAGTGAAAAGAAAAAAAGAAAAAAGAAGAAAAGAAAAAGTCAAAAAGAGTCAGGTGAGTTAGAATAAGTGATCACCCAATAGGAATAAGTGGATCACCCAATCGGAATCCCAGTGCGGTCAGAGGCCTTTGAAGCCCTGTGCCTAAGCCGGCGGGTAGAGTCATTGACTTCCTTTGCCCTTTATGGGATTGAAGATCTGGGTTTTCCATAACCTAAGGCCTTTGAGTTTGGTTGAGTGTTCGGGGTGAAGTTTGAAGAACTTAATGCACAGTGCCCATAACTTGGCTTGGTGGAGAGTCACTGATGGATCCCTTCTACGAGAACACCAACTAAAACTTCTTGGCACTAGGTCTTTTTCCATTTCTTTTAGGTACTTAGGAAGTTTTTAGGTATTTTGACAAGTATAAAATGGGTGCGTTCTATCCTTTTCTGATTGAGTTTCTTCCAAATAGGTAGGCGAACTTAGGACAGAGTGTCGAACTGTGCGCCACTGGAGATCATTGTTATCGCACATAGGGTCATTGGGAAAGGTTATTGAAGACCATGGAATTTGAGACACTAGTCACTTCCACCTAGTACAACTGAGTTTTCCGAAAGTCGAACACTTGTATGCATCTGTGAACCTTGGGCAAAACGGTAGCGGTGTGGTCGATCCCGAACTGATCCTCAGTTTTTCGGCATGTGTAACCTTTGTCTTAGTGTTGTTTTTCGGTATGTTGGTGTGTGTGATGCATTTTTTAGAGTCAGTTCTTGCTTGGGGACAAGCAAGAAACTAAGTTTGGGGTGTGATGAGTGTCTAAAACACTCATATTATACCCGCGTCGGTTTTTCCTTTTCATGTTTTTTTTTATAGTAATTTCATAGTTTTGTGTGGCTAGACTCCTGATTTGGTGTTTGGTTTGGATGCAGGTGCATTGGAGCAAAAGAGCGGCGTTGAGCGAGTTTGGAAGCAATGGGAGCAAAACAAGAGAAATTAACGTCACATCCATAGCGTTCCAGCGTCGCTGTGACGTTCCCGTCGTGTCCCAACGTCGCGACGTTGAACCGACAATCGCGAGAAGTCAACAATCGGCAGCGTCGTGGCGTCTCGGCGTTGCGGCGTCTCAGCGTCGGCGTCAACGAATCTGCCTCATCATTTTAAAGTACGAATGGCTCGAGGAAATCGAGGGTATCGGGAGGCGTACGAGCGAGACGCGAATTCGGGCCGAGTGACACGGACGACTTGAAAGGCGTGCGGGATTTGTCTTGTTTTCTCATTTTTGGATTTAAGAATGATGTTTTAATACTAAACATTTCCTTCTATCACTTTCGGTATGTTCTAGATCTATATCTACAGGGTTATGTTGAACCACATCATATGTTGATGGATTAAAGTTTGGATCTTTATATTATTCAGTTGTTATCAATTTGTTGTGTGCTCTATATCATGAATTGTAATTATATGGTGATGTACGCTGACATTGGCATAATCACGCTGGCGAGATTCGAGAGATGAGGTTATCCGGGGATGGGTAGAAGCGACCCGATTGATTCGGTAAATAGAAGTGTTCAATCTGAAGTGGCATTTTGGGGTTAAGACATTTAAGCATCTCGGAATCTTGGGTAGATAAGGAATATATAACTCTATTAAGTGAGATAAACGGATCTACTCGAGAGAGGATATCTCGTGAAATGAATCACCTGCATGCATTGAAAATTGTAAATACATTAGATAATATCTTGAAGAAATAATCCATTAAAAGTGACGGGGAGATATAACCTAGTCTTCAATACGATACATTAGAATCAACTGATCGAATTTCACATACTTTCTTTCCCAAAATCATCTCTTCAGATATTATCTAAAAAGCGAGCCTTTGTATTAATACACTGTCCTGTGGATCGATATTCGTACTATGAGTACACTATATTACTTGGGGTGACGCGTGCACTTGCGCACATAGGCGTACATTCTATACACCGCGTTTTCGGCCTGTCAGGGCACCCAGACAAAACGGGGCGGAATCCGGCTCGAGTTTAGTGCCTCTAACAATGAATCAGAATACGAAGTCTCATCATTGGCTCGAGCTTGCCGGTGGGAGTTAACGACCTCCTGTCTGTAGGTGGCTCCTAGTCGAAGTGATTCCTAATTGGTGGTCGAGCAAGTTAATTAGGTCGAATCCAGGGGACCCTCGAATGGCAATCACGTCTCAGGGTGGCTTGTGCAAGTAGTTTTCAGTCCTAGGGGTGGAGCATATTCTGGGGACTACAATGAAAAGGCAAACGCCACTGGTTTTTATGGCAGCTTCTCTGCCAATCCAACGAAGCTATATTCACGTACATCTACTATCGACCCGATTTCTTGATTGCATCCCCGAAGTAAATTAGGTGGATAGGACCTCTTCATGGATGGACCCAGTAACAGTACCATCTAAGCACAAGGACAACTCCACACAGTGAGAGAGACAAGGCCCACAAACTTCAAGTTCAGTCAGTTAGATTTTCCTTAGTTGATGGGTAATTATTCAAGCCGATCATGGGCGGCGAGTATCGAAATGCTTGGCGCCGGCGAGTCATTATGTGTTAAGCGAGCTGCGTGAAGGAATGCAAATCATCCTGGCGGTGGGAACTTTGGCCACCAAGGCCCACACTCGAGGTACTATTGGCCAACCATGAGAGTTAATGCCTCCAATTATACTAGAAAATGTGATCGCTGGCAACGACGCTCCCGTTTTGAAATCACCGATGCAAGATCTGATCTCTATTTCGAGCCCTTGGCCTTTTGCCCAATGGGGGATCGATATAGTCGGACCACTGCCCACTGCCCCAGCTCAAAAGAAGTTATTGTTGGTGGCCACTAACTATTTCAGTAAATGGATTGAGGTCAAAGCATTCTCCTCGATCAAAGATAGGGATGTTACTCAGTTTATCTGGAAAAATATTGTATGCGGTTAAATCCCGGATCGGTGTGTCGACAGCACAGACTGATTCTGACCAGTGAGGGTATCTCGAAACCTGTCCAGGTGAAGATAAAAATTCTATATTCCACCCCACAGTATCCGCGAGATGTAGTGCAGCGGGGGCCTCGGGGCAAAACCCTATTGGCCGGCTTTGAAAAAGCAGTTTGGATTCGACTAAAAGGAAAATGGATGGATGAACTCCCAGGGAATTGCTGGGCATCTTAGAGACTATTGCCTTAAACCAGCCAGATATATCCTCATTCTCAATTACTTATGAGATGGAAGCTATAATACCTACAGAAATTGGTATGCCTACCATCCGGACAAATGTCCCCGAACAGGGGAATGCAGATTTAGTGATCAAGGATCTAGACACAGTCGATGAATTGCGAGAGTCAGCAGCAATCCGCATAGCGTCCTACCAGCGCCGATTGGCAAGTTCTTACAAAAAATGGGTCAAGCCTCGAACATTCCAACCAGGGGACCTGGTCCTGAGAAAAGTATTTGAGAATACAATTGACCCGATTGCAGGAAAGTTCCAACCCAACTGGGAAGGACCATATTTTGTAACACAAGCCGGTGAATCCAGGTCTTACGCTTTAGACAAACTTGATGGGACCCCTATACCTAGAATGTGGAACGTTATACATCTTAAGAGGTATTATCAATAAAGAATGATTCAATATCAACGCATATGTCGTCCATTTTTCTCCTCTTGCAAGGTCAACCTAAAGCCTAGATGGCGTAGAAAATGACCTGTCCGACCTAGTGTAGATAACATCTAACTGGTCAAACTAAAGCCCGAATGGCATAGAAAATAACCTGTCCAACCCAGTGTAGATAACATCTAACTGGTCAAACTAAAGCCCGAATGAAGTAGAAAATGACCTATCCGGTCCAGTTTAGATAACATATAACTGGTCAAACTAAAGCCCGGATGGCTCAGAAAATGACTTGTCCGGCCCAGTTTAGATAACATCTAACGAGTCGAGCTACTTCGGATACGTGCGAAAATGACTGTCATTTCGGTTTAGATAACATCTAATTTGTCAAACTAAAGCCCGAATGACGCATAAAATGACATGTCCGGCCCAGTGTAGATAACATCTAACTAGACAACCTAAAGTCCGGATGGCGCAGAAAATGACCTATCCGGCCCAGCATAGTTAATATCTTGCTGGTCTACATGAGTCGGATGGCGCGATACGGTAAGACCCTATCAGGCCATTATAGGTAACTCTTATCTAATTCATAGCTGCACCCCGAATGATATCACTCAACTCTCAGCATAAAATCCCGGGCAGGCATTGCAGAATAAGATATCCCATCCAATCGGGATGATTATAACTCAACGCCACTCAGCTAAACCGGAAGGAAGTATTTGATTCATGCCACGGTAGGGTGATTTGGAATCAACAAAATTTGTATCCTTAGTTCCTCCTACTGCCGTAGTCAAGCTACTGCAGCATAGCGGTCTAGGGTCGAACACGGGGATGGGTTTTCATCCTATGAATGACTTGCATCAGTGTTTGGAAAATGGTGAGGCTTTTGTTTGGATTTATTAGTTTGTTTAAAGCGGTGGAGTTTGTTGGTCAGCTGAGTTAGCGCATGAACCCAAAGTGAATTGTGAAATGGTAGCTTTGAGAGGAGGCTTGGGTCATAAGCTTGATAACATGGGAGTATTAAGATTGTCCTCGGGTTATTTCCTGCGCGTACAGAGCAAATGACCTATAATCCAATAAATAGGATCTTTGTTTAACTATAAAACCTAACCCTAGACCACTCCTATTTGAGTCAAACCAAGTACTAAGCATTCAAAGTCCCATTCAGTTTCAAAACCCTAGCATTTAACCTCATTTCAGTGGCTCGTAAATGGCATCTAAAGGATATCAGTGCATCTAGCATTAAGCATGCACTGAACCCTAAAGCATGGCAAGTATTGACCAAAGGAACAACATTAAATGGCATTAAACCTAGTTTGGAAGGTATGGAACCATAAATGTCACCGTGCATGTATCATTTTAAAGCATGAGGACAGCTTTGCGGCAACTGAAAACCAAGCTAGCCACCCTCCTGCTTCCAAAGCTATGAGGCAGCGAGCATCAGCCCGAGGTTGTCGTATCGAGGGGTGTGTTTGGCGACCTAGAAAATGAAGAAGAAGAGAGAGAAGAGGAGGCAAATGAAACCCTAAAATGAAAACATAAGGAAAACTTTATAAAATGAAAAGTTTCTTCCCAAAAGGATTTAACAGGGTTACAAGTTTGTGGGGTTTATATAGTCTGACTGAAAGTGTATCTGAAATTACTACAAATGTTGGCTTACATAAGGGCAGAAATGGTAATACACCAAAAGCGGGGTCGTTTGGATCAAAAATACCAAAAACCACCCGGGGCGGCAATTTCGCTATGCGAGTTTCGCTGGCATGGCGAAAATTTCAGCTAGCCTAGCGAAATTCTACGAGGAGATAGCGAAATTGAGAGATTTGGCTATCAGCGGTGGCCCGCTGGCTAGGCGAATTTTGCTAGCCTAGCGAAATTATGTGAGATAGACGGGGTGGTTAATTTAAGCTGGAAACGCGATAAATTTAGCTAAGCGAAATTTAAGCTAGCCTGGCCAGAGAAATTTTCAATTCGCTAGGATTGAGAAATTTTAAACATGATTGCGAAATTTTGCAATCCCGGTAATTTTAAGCAATCATAGCGAAAATCCTGGGATTGCCTGCTTTGTACACTGCATCCTCCTTTTTGCCACTGCATCCCACTTTTCTTCATATTCCACTTCACATTCCCTCATTTTTGGATGGATGAAGACATCGTAAATCTCCAGTATTCGACATGTATCTTAACATTAGATTTGAACTAAATGGCTGAGGTACGCAAAGACTTGCAAAATTACCAAAAACAAACTCGAAATGGCATCAGTGGTACTAAGTGGACCTACACACGTCAATTGGCTCAATTGATATGATTAGTCATCGCATGGCTTGCTCAGAAACCTATCTTGAATAGGGCTCAAAATAGCACTTTTTGAGCCTTGCCCAATCACCCCAACCGACACGTTGCTAGTCCCTTATGTGCTAAACAATAATGGGATGCATGCCGTGATTTTACCAAAAAGTATGTGGTTCAAAAGTGTAATGTACAGATAAACATTACCTTTAAAATGAGCAATTTACACCTGTTGACAGAGCATGAGAGAATTAAAAACCATATAAAGAACAAGTTTTAGGACAACATCGGTTCCAAGAATATCAACTGAATTTCCACGAAATCTAATTGTTCTAATGTAGCAGTTAGGAGCCAATAAAGTGCAAAACTATTCTCTGACTAGCTACGGCATGGCCTTAGGTACATTGTGGCTTGACCTAAATAAGTTAGTTACACACTTATTTCTTTGTTGACTACATTGTAAGGATTGCAATGCTAAAAACTAGACTTCACCAAAGTCCACGTGTAGCGAGGGTCCACCGATGACTCCCAACCAATTAGGTTTAGAACTGTCAAGCCTAAAGGATCACTTGACCCTGAGCTTCTGAGGCTTCACCTGGACTCCGAATGATTTGAGAATTAAGCACCTACAATGGCTAAACTCTACCCATTCACCCGATGTGCGAACACTAACTGATGACTCCCAGCCAATTAAGGCTTAGGGCATCGGGCTTTGAGAGCTTTCACCATATACCCCTCGGACCGTGTTGTTAGTTTCAAAGTAGCGTCACGACTTTTATTTTTCTTTTTCTTCTTTTTTTTTTCTTTTTGCTTGTTCTTTTCCTTTTTGGAAGACTACATTGGTCTTCATATATGGGTAACACTAATCTATTATGGGTCGTCAACATGTCTAAGGTCGGCTTTGCAAGGCGAAAGAGGTACATGAATTTCCCAACCTATTAGTACATAAATCCCAGTTGAGTGTTATTAGACCAAGCTGAGGGAATGTTCAAGGTTGAGAATCTTTGAAATTTCAAATGACCAAAAGTTGAATCATACATGGAGATTGTTCTAACATTAAGGTAACAAACGAGGGTTTCCAATTCTTCAATTAAAGGCAATTCGATTGTCGATTAAAGGCAATTCAATTGTCGATTGAAAGCAAAAGTAGATACACAAAAATAAAGACACAAAAAAGTACTTTGCCTGAAGTATAGTAAGCGTAAATAGTCTTTGTAAAGCTTTTGAAATATAACCAAAATGGCTATCTAAAGAAATATGGCTAACATACAAAAATATCCTTTGCCTCTTTATTGGCTAATACATGAATCACAAGCAAAATCGTGGCGTTGATAATGCTGAAAACTATACAAAAACATAACAGAAGACACTCCTACCTCCAACTTTTCCTCCCAGTAAAAGCATAGACATGTAATAAGGATAGGAAAGTTAGAGACAGAAGTGTGACCACCTCAATCTCGTGGTGGTGGTGGATCAGAAAGCTCTTTCTTCTTTGTGAGAATGTCTAAGGATCTTTGCTTTCTTTGTTCTTTGGCTCATCTCTATGGTCGGGAGACATGCGGGAGGCTAGGGTGACTCATGATCTATTTGGAGCATGTGGTATGACCTTTGCCCCCAGCGAGAAGTGGTCTCGACAGATCAAATCACGATCCATGAGCGTGTGGGGTAGCAGACGGTGACATCAATAACGCACAGCTGGCTCACAGTGCGACATGAGGCGTGCTGGGAGGGAGTCTTTGTGTATGATGGGTGGGTGTCGTGAGGGTTTGTGGTGGGCGGGTGGAGGAGGAGATGGAGGAGATATATCGGCCTTTGGTTTCCTCTCCATCTGCGACCTCGGGAGCATGCACATCTCTCCTGCATGAGTCCTGCCTCCTCGTCCGATACCTCACTCCTAGTCCCGACTGAGAGGAGAAAGAAATAGAGCATCCTGCCTTTCGCTCCAATCGAGGACACGAGGGCATCGATCCTTGGCTCAATCGGGGCTCCTGGGAAGCCAAGTGCTCAGGGACCTGGCTCGGCGAGTCTCGGCATCAACGGTAGACTCTCTGTAGGCAGGCCACACTGGGATGGACCTTATCTTCGAAATGTGGTAATGCGGTCATCACATTCCAGAGGGACTAAGCCGGAACCCCTGAGATCGGTCTGAGCCTGAGGATGGCCCTCTGTGCTGGGCGTAGTCTTTGCTGTGGGAAGAAGGAATTGGTGGGAGCGAGATGATCAATAAACATACGACGACTGCCTCCCACGAATGATGCGGGTCAACGGTGATTGTCTCGACAGGCTGCGAACCATCTCTCTCTGAGTCATTTGAGGCGATCTCAATAACCTCCAGTGGCTTTGGTGCGGTGTCGCGGCCGATATGTCCACCGCTCTAGAACTCCGGACGATCATCGATCTTGAATCGGGCTCGGTAGTTTCGGCGCTCCCAGGGAGGTCATGGAATGAGTAGAGGCGTAGTACCACACAGGGATAGTAGAGCTGGGTGCTTGATATGACGGCCGAGAAGTGAGTGTGCTCGATCGGTCGCATGGAGTCCTAGAATGCAGGTCATTTGTCGGTAGCCGGAGCGTCGTGTCTGACTCCCCATGAAAATCCTAGAGTGGAGCCACCATTCCCACCCCGGATAAGGTGCCCGACGAATAAGGGCCTCCTGATCCTCGAGGCTGGGGATAATCGGGGCAATGAGCTCTCCTCTAGTGCTGCTGACGGTGATGGCTCGGGCCTAGATGAAGATGACTCCCCGGTCACGAAGTGCGGGCCCGGCGGAGGAGCAGGCCCTCCTGGATCTCCTACGTAGCCTTGCGGTGAAGGGGCCCGGGGTCATCCGGGTCTCGGTATCTCTGAGCCCCCACGAGGGGCTCCGGGGGCTGCCTCGGGACTAACTGGGGCCCGGAGGCCAGGCCGGAACATCTCGGCTCGGGAGTACTAAACGACCGAGGGCTGTGCGGGACCACCGTCTGAACCATGGCTGCAATGGGGAAAGATCCGCGGGGCGGGCGGGGTGGTCTTGTGAGACCGGCCCGGACGGGGCTCGGTGACAGGTGGACGGGGCCGCGGGCACGGTAGGGGCTGCGAACTCTGCGAACCCCGAGCTCGCTGCGATGGTGGCCCCGGACCGGGGCACGGGTACTCGTGCGACGGGACGTGGAAAGCAGAGTCCTTTGAAAGGCCTTTGGGGTGAGCGTGGAAGGTGGTCTTAGGCGACTGCGTGTGTGATGGCTCGGGGCTGGAGAGGCGGCGGTGACTCGGGGAAGCCCGGGGGCAGGCTCGCGTGCGTTTGGCGGCGGTGGCCGGGCACGGCTAAGAGGCTGCTGTCTGGTGGGCAAAACCCGAGGCTCGGCTCTTTGGAGACTCGGGGCAAAACCCGGGGCTCGGGACATGTGGCGGCTCACGGTGGGGATGATATGAATTCAAAAAGCCTCCCCCTTTGTTTAAATAGAGCTTTGAAGGGGGCCAGAAGAGCCAGCAGCCCAGTTCGCTATTTTAGCGAAATACCCTTAAACACAAGTGAATTTTACGGCATTAAAATATAAATAATACTAAAAATAAAGTATTATATTAAAATATATCTAAAAATCTAATATTAAATAATATTAAATAAAATTACTTAAAAAGGGTAAGTTACTAAAAATAGAAAGTTACTAAAAATAGTAACTATTAAAATTGACCAAATTAAAACAAAAAGCAAAAATTTTGGAGCTGCAATTTGGTTTTAGTGAACACCAAACCAGCTCAGCTTCACTGATTCATTCATGGAGGGTCAAGGAGGAGGAGCTCCTTAACCCCGGCAGTGGCTTGTGGTGATGCCTTGATGCTTGATTTCCCATTGTTAATTTCCTTCTCACTGGTTGAATTTGAGCGAGCAATATTGCTCTGCGGTGTCCTGCCGATGCGACTCCCGAGCAAGCTGCTTCACTTACCTTGGTTAGGTTTCTGCGCTCATGGACCTTTGGCTTCCCTGCATTATGACCAACTGAGCAGACTTCATTTCTTCCTTCCTCATCACCCTCCACTGGTTTGTGCTTGTGACCCAAGTGAAAAATGTTGAGCTCCAATGTCATGTTGCCAAAAGTGAGTTGCATGACTCCATTTCGGCAATTAATGTGTGAAACCCCGAGAAAATCCAATTTTCTCAAAAATGGGTAAAATCGTAATTTCGGTACAAATTTGAAATTTTTCTAGATCTCGGATGACGAAACGGACTTTTTCGTTGAAATTGTCTCACAAAATTAAGCAACCACGTCGAATTTTGTTGGATTCCGAGGTGGTCAGGATTTCACGTTTTTCGAGACGTGGGGTGTCGGGTGACACATGGCAAGGTTAGGCGATGCCACATGGCACCCTAAGAGAATGACACTTGGCATTAAAGGAGTGGCTCACAATTAGCCATGTGTGAGAAATGATTCCATGGCTCATATTAAGCCATGTAGGACATGATGTCATAAAAAGGAAAATAAAGAAATAAGGAATAAAGGTAGGAAAATTGGTAGCCACTCATTTGGCTTGAGGAAGGAGGGGAGGAAACTTCCTCCTTTGATATCGTTTAATGCTCCAAGGAGAGAAATCGAGAGGGGAGAGAAATGAAAAGAGAGAAAGGAGGAGAAAATGTGAGAGGGTGAGAAAGAGAAATGAGAAAAAAGAAAAGGAGGAAAAGTTAAAGGATAAAACAAAAGGAAAAGAAAACGTGAGGAGGAAGAAATGGAGAAGACCAAACATGCAGAAGGTTTTGTTCTCACATTTTAGAGAGAGAGTGTCCTCCTTCTCTCTAGAATCGTAGGCGATCCGACCGTCGGATTCCTTCGCGACAAGAAGGAGAGTTACACTTTCGAGAAGAAGAGGACAAGCGCGTGAGCAGGTTTCGGGGAGTTCGACAAACTCCATAAAGGTAGGGGTTTCATCCTACTTGTTTTACACTTTATTTAAGTGTTTTGTGATGTTTGAGTTAATTGAGGCCGTGAGGGGTCGTTTGATCGGTCCCAAATATTGGAATCGAAATGTTGGAATTTTTAAGACCCATTTGTGCAGTTCGTAGCCGTTTTAGGGACTGTTTTGGGTGTTTGGATGATAATTTATTAATTAAATTGTATGTTGGCAAGTATGAGGCCGGGAAGAGCCATGGAGTTGGTTCACAGAGGAACCGATGTAGGAAGTGGGCTACCGGTGGACGGCCAGCGTGCTCTGTTTTGGGACCGTAAAAGCAGGTCGAGATTGTATGAAATGGATTATAAATGTCCGTGTGTTTTGGCATTTAATTGTTTGATGTGAATGGCTTGGTATGTGTGGAAATAGATAGGTTAGACATTATTTAATGTGTTAACACAATGTACAATTATATGGAATGAATTGTGTTTGTAAACCGTGGAGATGAGATTATGATTTGCTTTCAGTGGTAAATTGGGTGATGATTGATGTGTTGAATTGTGTATTGTAATTGTAGTTGGCCCAAAATATACATATTGACATATTGTATAAATGGTTTTGAAAATGGCATAATGCATTTTCATATGCACTGGGTAACCTAGAATTAGGTGTGAGTGCATGACATGGTTTTTATTAAAACGGACATGGTTGCGAAAGGAAATTCACATAATGATATTTCGGAGAATTGGGTTGGGAGATGGGCCAACAGATCACTTCGGATGAGGACCATGACTGTTTCGGAAAGCTCACCAACCAATTCACCTCGGAGGGTAGTCCCATACTTTTACCGAATAATTCGGTAGTATATTTTCAAGAACAACAGGTTTTGTTTTGAAAATGATTATTTTCTCATACATGGCTTAGGCAAGTGTGAGTGAGTCGGTGAGGACTCGAGACATGGGAATGGGCATGTAGACATTCAAGTAGGATCACGTATTTACTTGAGTGTGTGTTTATTTTGGAGCATTGCATATGCACTTAGGTGGAGAGTAACCCCTTTAGGGTGATTCCCTTCTTGAGCTTTAGCTACCGCCTGTGAGGATTATATTTTTTTCGAGTGCAGGGGAGCACACGGAGCGGCTCATTTTAGAAGCTGATTTTGAAGAAACCAGTTTAGGGTTTTGATGGTTTTTTGGAATACATGTATTAGAATTTTAGAATTTAATATATATTGTATAAAAGTGTAATCAACTATTGAATTATTGGGAGATAATTGGAGAATAGTTGTGATATTTATTTGATGAGTATTGATTTATGAGCGAGGCAATTTTGCTCGGGTGAGTCTGTGATACGAGACATTTAGATTTCCCGCGAGGTTGACGGGTAGTCAGCGGACACCCAGTTTGGGGCGTCACATAATGATTGTGGCGGTGGCCGAAATGGTCTACGGACAGTGACATGATTGAGCCCGTTTGCTAATGGCTCGGTGTCAGCACTACAAAGTCTATTGGGTAGTAGAATTTGTCTACCTTCACCAACACATCCTCAACTATTCCCTTAGGAATCTTTACGTCGATCGACGATGATAGAGATATTACAGTGAGTTTAAAAGCTCTCAAACCTAGCGCTTATACGGTATGGCGGTGGTTTACTGTAACTCCTAAATCTAGTAGTGCTTTGTCTGTAAATCCCACGATGTTATTTGAAATTGTAGGAGATCCGGGATCTTTGTATACTTGGGTTCTTGCTTTGGATTTATAATGCCGGCGTTACCGGTCGGGAAGGCTTTCTTCTCGATACTTAATCCCTTTTTGATTGTACATAGATCTTCAAAAAACTTTGCATAAATTTGGGGTTTTGTTTGATGATGTCGAAAGGGGTATGTTGACATACCGCTTGCCTTAGGACTTCGGGATGCACGCTTCTTTGGGGTTGCCTTCTTCTTACTTCTTGGAACTGGAAATGGAGGTGGCATACGATTGCTTCGTGAGGTCTCAGCGATGATCCTTTCTCTCAGGCTCAGCTTCTTGTTCCTTGCATGTTTCTTCAACATCCTTGGGCACTGGTTGCTCTATTTCTCTTCCACTCCTCAGAGTGATTATGGACTTCACTTCATCCATTCCTGAATTACTGGATGAACCTACCTCATGGACTCCTTTCGGATTTGGCAGTGTTTGGGAAGGGAACCTTCCTCTCTCCTGTACCTCCAGAATGTTGTTGATCTTTGTGATTGGCTGGGTTGTCTGTTTTAAATTAAGATTGCTCTCAAGCCCATCTATTCTCTTGTTCGATGTACTTTCTACGATGTCAATCCTTTGTGCCAATTATTGCATTGATCCTTTTGTTCTTCCACAAAATTGCCACCACCTTGCTTTCGATTCAATATGGCTTGTTCACGGGAGGAGGATGATGATGGTGTGGTTGAGATGAGAACAAGGCGTTGTTTGGCACACAGAGCACAAAGCGGGAGGATTAGGTTTCGAGGAGAGGTTAGAGAATTGATTTTCCAATTGGGGTATAGGTATTGCCTGGGCATTAGGTTGTGAGTGGCTTGTATTGACCCACGACATTATCTTTCGACATCAAATCCTTCAGCGATAGGGCACTGGATGATGTTCTCACGGATTAACGGGTGGGTTGACAAGCTGATGCATGAGTTGGCACGTACGGTGTTTTCATTCCTTTGCACACTTCATGGAGCCTCTTTCCTTCTAGCTCCTCCACTTTTCTAGCTAGGGTTGAGATTTTTTCTTTCATTTCCATGTCCTCCGAAAGTGTAAAAATCCCTCCACTTTTGGTGTCTTTGAGGGGCCTCATTTTCTCCACCTCTCTCGGGTTTGGCTCATCCCGACCCCTTGGAAGTTTTGACCACATAACTGAGAAATCCATGGCCTCATCACGGATTTTTGCTCAGAAAATCACCTCCACAGGATGGTTTCTATTGTTCATAGCGAGGACATACCATTATAGAAATGATTCACTAACATCCGAATTAACCGAAACCATGATGTGAATGGCTCTTGATGGTCTCCATGAATCCCAGCTTGTGGTACAGAATTTCGTTGTCATAAATTTGAGAAAGTGCATGAATCTGCCTCTTCAAACTGTTGGTCTTAGTTGCACTGAAGAATTTCTTCAAAAATTCAGTTTGAAGATCGGCCCAATTTCTGATCGTTCTCGGCCTCAGTGAATTGAGCCAAATTTTTGCCTTATCCTTCAGTGTCAGAGGAAATGCTTTCAGCTTGAGCAAATCCATGTCGGTTATACCCTCCTTAAAAGTAGTGCACACCTCCTCAAAATCCCTTATATGCGAATATGGATTTTCATTCTCCATACCGTGAAAAGTGGGAAACCGAGGGTGCAGATAGGGTCTCACGCCACTTCCTCGCGGGGTATGATCTGCAGGAGGGAGCACGCTCTTCAGAGGGTATGTATTCCCTCATTGACTTATTATCTTCATTGGATTCACTAAATTTTTGTTATTTCTTCACATTCTTCGGGTAGAGGATCCATATTTTCACTGTGTACACTGACTTCACAACTTTGTTCAACTGGTGTACTGATTCTTTGCAGTCTACCTGAATTGTCTCTGTCTGGCTGAGTGCGTACACTGTTACCTGAAATTAGACACAGCAAAGAACACAAGTGACTTTTAAAGGTGAGTGTTAGTTAAAACAAAAACTGACTGTAAAAAAAACAAAAAGCAGTCTGATAAGCGCAATGGTAAGCTTTGCGATTCTGACAAGCTGTAATTCAAAAAAGAGTGCAAGTGCGCTCCTTGTAATGGGAGTTACAAGTACACTTCCAACTCATCATGCGTAGTTTGGCACCATCCAAACCTTGGCGCCATTTGATTCGTGCCGGTAGGGTGATTTAGATCATTCAAAATTGTAATATGGTTCCTCCTGTGTAGTCAAGCTCACTGCGACATAGCGGTCTAAATTCGAACAGGGGATGGAGTTTTCATCATGAATGACTGCATCGGTGTTTGGAAAATGGTGAGGCTTTTGTTTGGATTTGTGGTTGTTTAAAAGCAGTGGAGTTTGTTGGTCAGCAGTTCTTTGTAATGGCTTAAAGTGAATTATTGAAATGGTAACTGAAGGCTTGGGTCACTAGCTTGATAACATGGGGGTGATACTGGGTGTCCTGCGTGTTATTTCCTTGCATTAGGAAATGAATGACCTATAGTCAAAGCCAAAACCGGATCTTTGTTTAGCTATAAAACCTAACCCTAGAACCACTCCTATTCGAGTCAAACCAAATACTAAGCATTCAAAGTCCCATTCAGTTTCAAAACCTAGCATTTAACCTCTTTTCAGTGGCTCGTAAATGGCATGCAAGGAATATAGTGCACTCTAGCATTAAGCGTCTGTCTGAACCACTACGCTTTATAGTAAGTAAATGACGAAGAGACAATTAAATGGCATTAAACCCTAGTTTGGAAGGTATGGAACCATAAATGCAGTACCTGTATCATTTAAAGCATGAGGACAACCTGCAACAACCCCAAAACCAAGCTAGCCACCCTCCTCTTCAAAGCTATGAGGCTTAGCCAAGCATCCCTTGAGTTGTCATCCTCAAGGGGTGTGTTTGGCAGCCTAGAAAATGAAAGAAAGAGGAGAGAGAAGAGAGCAAATGAAACCCTAAAATGAAAGCTGTGGGAAACTTTATAAAATGAAAAGTTTCTTAAAAGTTGCTTAGGGTTACAAGTTTGTGGGGGTTTATATAGTCTGACGAAGTGTGAAAATACAAAAATTGCCTAAAATATTGAGCTACATAAGGGCGAAATGGTAATACACCAAAAGCAGGGTGGATTTGGGATCAAAATACCAAAAACAGGGCAGCAATTTGGCTAATGCAGAGTTTATTACAGCCTAGCGAAATTTCGCAACTAGCGAAATTCTCTGAAATATGAGGAATTGAGAAATTTAGAAGTATCTTGATGGTTCGCTGGCCTGGCGAGAGTGAGAGATAAAGTGGTTGAATTTCGCTAGGCACGACAAATTTCGCTAGCTAGTGTTCCTTAACCCTGTATTTTCAATTTAAACTGGGATTGTACCAAATGGTACTAAATTTTATGAAATCAGTGGTACGCAATCATAGCGAAAATCCTGGGATTGCCTGCTTTGTACACTGCATCCTCCTTTTTGCCACTGCATCCCAATTTTCTTCATATTCCACTTCACATTCACTCATTTTGGATGGATGAAGACATCGTAAATCTCATTACGACCATTATCTTAACATTAGATTTGAACTAAATGGTACGTACCTGAACGCAAAATTACCAAAAACAAACTCGAAATGGCATCAGTGGTACTAAGTGGACCTACACACGTCAATTGGCTCAATTGATATGATTAGTGCGCAAAAAGCACTCAAAACCTATCTTGAATAGGGCTCAAAATAGCACTTTTTGGGCACTAATCAGTATTTTATCCAAAAAAAAAAAGAAAATAAAATGCCTTTCAAAATGTTAAGGTACAAAAACAGAAAATAAAATGTCTTGCAAAGTGAGTACGCTCGACGAGTGAGTGACAATTTCAAGCCCTAGCCCTCAACAACAACATTGGGCTCCTTATCTGATCTAGCCCAGGAGGCCAGGTGGAGATATCTGCTCCATCCCGACCTAGTGGAGACTACTGGTGGAAAATCTTCCTTAATAGTCTTGGCAGACCAGACATCGGGAAGACGGATGAAGAAACTAAGAACATGGGGTTCTAAAGTGCAGGTTAAAGGAGTTGATGTGTTTGGCATCCCGGCGGGGATCAGGGGCTCACTCCCACATATGTTGTGCTCAAAGGCACAACATCCATAGCCGTAGTTGAAAATCACATCACTGCTCGCATCGAATTCCGCTTCCATTGTCGTCTTCTCTACGAAAGTCTTCTCCTGGAAAGCTGCAAAATCATCTTTGGTAGCCCCTAGCTCCATGAGCAAAGACATTCGTTTATCCGTTAGGCAACCATTCTCTTCCTCCGCCTTCTGACGAGCCTCCTCTGCAGTAACCAAGGCTTGTTGGGCGATGTCCGCATCGGAATCCCGCCTTCGATGGAGCATCTCGGTAAATTATCGGGACGTCTTGACGTGGTGGCTCGGCTTCTACCTGTGCCCAGGAGCACCATCATCAGCTTTAATCTGGCAGGACCATAAGTAGCTTCATGCTAGAGCAACGTCCTCGCCTCGTGGCCTTGCTTTCCACGGCCTCTTTGGCTGGCTCCCGACGCATCGAAGAAGCTAAGCCTCCTTTAAGAGACATCAGGCGTTTCCTTGTCGGAAAGCCTCAAGCTGGACAAGCGATCGAAGCCTCTCCGCGTCTCTCAATTGAAGTTCCACGATCCTTGATGTTGGAGGTGTGTTTGGATAGCGCGCTTGTGAGAAACATATTAGAGGCTGCGTCGGCGCTCGTGATTCGATGCTAGTGTTATAAATAAGGGCTCACTATCTTACTAGTTCAGATGATTGGATGTAGTTGTGGTTACGGATCTGTATCCCATCATCAATTATCTATTGGAGATCTTCTTTGTTAGTCTTTAGTAGGAATGATCCGCGGAGTAATCTTCGCCACCGGCGTGGCGGAATTGGCCATAGGCATCCAGACATCACGGATAAAGCTGTTTGGAAGCGGTCATGCGCGGTCGCCTGGTTAAAGTCTAACAGCGGACAATGTGTGCGTCTTCCAGCCCGGGTCTCGATACCTCCTTCTTCGGAGGAGTCGGGCCGCTAGCAGGAAGATAGGAGTGCGTCGATATCCGGTGCGGAAGGCGACCTCTTCGACCGTGCAGATGGCTTCCGGATCTACCTGGCCCAGGCTTCTTGAACAAGAGGAGGGATCATTTTGGAGCAGAGGCGAGTCGGGCGGCCTCCTGGCTCCCCGGGGCATCGTCCGATATCGAGCGTCGTTGGATCAATCTCGGGTGAGCCGAATGTCGCTGCACTGGCTTCCGCGATTCTGGTAGAAGCGGCCGTCGGCCTGATCAAAGAAACGACATCGGATCTTCACTCGACATTTTCTATACTTTCACTTCCTAGCGCATAGCGATTAAAGTAACCCCATCATCTCCTCTTCCTCTCCTTCTTCCGAATCCGGGGGTTGGCTGGACTTAGGATAGACCTAAGGGACAAAATCTCTCACTTGGGTTCCAAGTGCGTTACCCCACCCGGTTGCCCTCTTCTTTTTAACCTTTAGTACTGAGCGAGATTTCCTCCCTGCCCAGGTAAAGGAAGGCGTTGAAGCGATTACCTTCACCGTCTAGAAGGTTAAGCTGAACGGGAACCGTCCTTGTAGAGGCGAGATGGCCAAACCCCGGAGCCGGCTGGCGATCTCCTATCCACTATTTTAGCCTCCACACCCTTCGAATGTTGATGCACCACCCGATATTAAGCGTAGCAGATCGGCAGTGACAAAATGTTCTCCATCAACGATTTCTGGAGGCAGTGGGCGCAGGATGATAGGGAGGCTATAGGGAGAAGGGTTTCGTCTCACGTCAGCTAGGTTCTTTGAAGTAAGGAAAACCTTATAATGGCACTCCCGCTCTGAAACCTCCAACAGCTGGCGAATTTTTTCGAAGCTTGCTTTCTCCACCCACTCCACTAGCTTACCTTTCCAGATTTTCTGCGCGATAATCCGCAAATTGAATTCGATACGAAAACTTACGCTACATGCACGCAAACAAACTAAATCCCCTACTAATACACACCTAGAAAAGACTGTGATCGGTTAACCACTAGCGAATGCGGGAACACAAGAACATCTGAGCCCCACTAGAAAGCGCACCCTTCGCCTCCATCTTAGGCGAATTGGGGAGTCCGTTGACAATTTGCAATTGCGCACTCTGGACCGACATGAACATCTGCCCACCCTAACCCACCTTTAAGGTATAAATAAAACAAATCTCAACCAATGAAAGATCAAGTTGGTATAAGAGATTTAACACACTACAACTGGTTAATATCCGAATAGTATTGGGATGGATAAGGGCTAGAGGCGCCTGGGTAAAATGTAGGAACTGCTTGACGAGTGCAGGCATCGGGAAGCGAAGCCCGACCGCAAGTTGCTCTTGGGTAAAAAACACGGCATTGTGTTCTCCATCTAGAGTGGAATCGTCCGACTTTTCCATCAACTTCAGGTCAATGTTATTGGGGATCTCGCAATAGGTTCTCAACTCCTCCATTGTCAAGGACGAGATTATCTTTGCTTGCGGGAATCGTCCCTCGAGCGAGCCCGTTTGTGACTGCTTGGCGGGTGGAAATTTCTTCCTCACCTGGAGTCATTACGACGGTCGGAGGGAGGAAGAGAGCAGTATCAGCCCCAAGCCACATACCAAACGAGTAAAAAGGCAAAACCACCAAACCTAGGTGAGAACCACCCGGGCTTAATAGGTTCTAGACCTACACACGCCCAGAGACCTTCACGGTCGGAGAAGTGATAGCAAAAGACTCAACACACCTCTGAAATAGTAATTACCTATAAAGCGGGAGTGAGTAAAGCGTTTGGAAGAACGATTCGCAAAAGAAAGCAAAGTTGCAGCAGTGTATTTGTAGAAGATTTCGAATTGGTGAATGGAATGTAAACCCGAGGATGATAAGAATGGGAGAGGGAAAAACCCAATGATGGCTCTCTACATACCAACCACTTAGGACCTACGGGCGCATTAAATGCGACGCTGACCCATCACGCTCTCAATCGTTTCGCTTCCTGGTGACGCTCCAACTCCTAAGGCACGATAGGGGAACATGGGCCAGATTAGTGGGCCCTCTTGTTATTCTAACCTGTTGGGCCCCCACCCAAAGTCGTTCCACTCACCGGGATCACTGAATATCCCAGCCGATGGCCAATGGTGGCCCCAACATAGAGATAAGAAATAAAGTGCAGGAATATCGAGATAGAACAAAGTACACAAATGTTAAAGAAGTAGGATTTTATTAATTGTACCAAACGGCATCCATCATTACATTCATGCCCTTACAACCAAGCGATCATATTAAAATAGTTACATAATTTGTTCGAATCGAATACTGAGCAGAGGCCAAAGAAGAAGTAGTAGCAAAATCGCTACAAAAACTAAGAAAAAAGAAAAGATGGAAAGGGGTTGAAGGAAGATGAAATAAAAAAAAGCCCCAGCGATTTGGAAGGGGTATCCTTGGATCGCGAGAGGATTCCATTGGTTTAGAACCGCAACGGCCAACGGAACATGGTTAATCATTCAACTCATAAACTTTGCAATCTTTGATCTATTTCGTGCTTGGAAGCTGCTCAAGCAAATCTATCATAATCATCCTTCATTAAATGATCCACAGTCGATTCTTGGCAATGTCTAACCATCCTTCTCATTTGGAAACGTGGATAACCCGGTGGCATGAGGGACAGTCACCCTCCAGGTTTTTATAGCAACCTCATTGAGGTTATCTCCAACTGACCATCTAATGCACATCTAAAAAGTTAGAAAATTCACGTTGGAACATACCAACATTGATTGCCTACTGTTCCCCATGCTATGTTGGTCAAACGCGTTTTCTTTTTTCCAACCGGGGACTATCACCTTCCCCAGCAAGAAAAATGGGGGCATTGTTGGTGCCATGGGCTTTGGCTTGACCCCCTAATATGACCCATCCGACTAAGACTATAATCGGGATGGCCCGGTGGCCACGTATAGCAGCCCGATTTGGAGCGAGGGCTCGGATATCCTCCATAGACGGAAAGGTTGACATACTCAGGATCTTATCTCTCATACCAGATTTTATTTAACAAATGCTGTCGAATAGAATCCCCCGAAGAGAATATGCGCCCTTCCACGCCCTTCCATGAATTCAAGGCGGACAAGCACTCTCGGGGCCCTTCATTCGAGAAACACATCTATTTAAAAGGAAGAACTAGTCTCTATGCACGAGATATGCGACACCTTCTCCTTCCGATTTAGGAAATCATCACTCCATGCGGATCGATGCCTCTCACGATAAAAAGAATTCGTCACCTGAAATAAGGTATGAAATTTGAGACTAAGGAAAAGGGGCCCTAATTTTTCTGGCTTGAGGGGAATCTAACTTCAGCATCGGAGAGGCGGCGGAGACCCCGCCGCCATTTTCTTGTTGTTGCGGGAATCATTGCATGTGGTGTATGTTAAGCGATCCGGTGCTTCGAAGATTAAGGCTTCTGATAATCTCCTTAAAACATATTCATCATCTCCTTTAGTGCTCGAAGACTATCGAATCGACATATGTCTCCTAAGATAAAACGACATGCAAACAGTACCACAACATCTTAATACTACTCCGAAAAACTGAGTCTATGTTGGAACCTATCACCATACCAACAATACTTAGACATAGAACTTACTTGATCCAACCTTTACACACATAGACTAAGAATAAGAATAGGATTCAATCTACATTGGAACGGAGAAGGCCTCGAGATTTTACGCACCAAAATGAATGTAACTCATTCCTCAAAATGAATGTCATTCATTTCTTGTGTGAATGTCCATTTTCAAACAACACTATGTGTCCTTAGCTCCTCTTTTGACAATACAAAGGTCTAACATTGTGTCATATAAGAAATGAGTCAAATGACATTCATTTTCAAGGTCCTTATATAAACGTAACTAGTATAGTTGTAGAGATAAAATGGTTGTATTCTTTAGTGGGAGAACTAACGATAACAATTTCTAAATCTGCAGTTAAAAGAAGAGAATAAAAAGAGAGAATAAAAAATAGGATCAAAAGTAATGAATATATTTATTTGCTATTTTAAACTTTATTTTATTTGTTTTAACTTATTCATATAAAGGTATGAAGATTAAATAATTTTAAAAATATATAAATTTTAAAAAAATTAATTGTATTTGGTTTTCTTTAAAATTTTTCATAATACAACTAAATTTGAGAAAATGATTTTCCTTTATTTTATTTATTTTTAGTTCTTTCTTATATTCGAAACATGACTATGTTTGTTATTTTTCTATTTTTAAGTTTCCTTCTCCATTGTTTACAGGAAGAGTGAAATTATTTTTAAAACATTCAAAAATTTAAATCAAGTGGTTATTAATGTTTATTATAGTAAAACAGATTGAAGAAGAAATGAGAGAATATTTGATTTCATTCTTCAAAGAAAAAAGGGCTACATAATGTGTACATGTAGTTGTGGCAGGACCTTCTCTAGGTGCTCTATTCCACTGTCTTGAATATACAGCTCAACAAAAAAACTTGACCAACTCATTCTAGAATAATATGATATGTAATGAAAAAAAAAAGGGGAAAGGGCTATAATAATGTAAAACTCCCCCTCAAGATGGAGAATACAAATCAGGAATTACCATCTTGCAAAGAAGAGTGTGAATTTGTGTTAGATGAAGTGCTTTAGTGAAGATATCCACTAGTTGATTTGAGGTAGTGACATCCATTGTCTTCACAATTCCAGCTTGTATTCTTTCACGGACTGTGTGACAATCAATTTCTACATGCTTGGTGCGTTCATGAAAAACAGGGTTGCTTGCAATATGGAGAGCAGCCTGATTGTCACAAAAAAGTAGAGCTGGACCATATTGAGGCACTTGGAAATCCTTTAACAAGGCCAATAACCACATGATTTCACAAGTAGTGTTCGCCATAGAGAGATACTTTGCTTCAACTGAAGAACGAGACACAATTTGTTGGTTTTTGGATTTCCATGTATGAGAGATGAACCCAAAAACACACAAAAACTAGAGATGGATCTTGTAATAAGACAGTAGTCGAGTCGAATAATAACTCAATAGAGATACTTGAAATAGATGGGAAGAACATGCCTTGTCCTGGAGTTCTCTTGATGTATTTCAAGACACGAAAAGCTACTTGTAAGTGTACCCAATATGAGGACCTAGTAAGAATTTGACTCAGCAATTATTCCAGTCTTAGATCGAGGTCCGATGTGGTAAGGTATAATAGCTTATAATGAGTCGCCTATAAGCAGAAGGATCAGCCACCAAATCACCATCTTTTTTAGAAAGCTTGAGGTTTGGTTCCATTGGAATAGTGGCTGGTTTACAACCCAAGTATCCAGCTTTGGAGATCAATTTTAGTGCATATTTTTGCTGACAATTAGAAATTCCAACGGTTATTAAATTGCAATCTCAAACCTAAAAATATTTAAGAGGGCTGAATCTCTCACTTTAGATCGTTCCTCTTGAGGGCATATTTCATACTCGATCCTGATAGCCATATCATTGCTAGCAATTATCATGTCATCAACATACACCAAGAGAGCCAAGAAAACAGAACCTTGACTTTTGATGAATAAAGAATGGTCATTGGCAGAATGAACAAATCCTATTTCCAACAAAAACAATTGAGAATTTAATATGGAACCATTGACGAGAAGCAACCACTGACCCGTAGAATTGATTTATGTAAACTCTATAAGCTGCGTAGGAGGAAGATTCTCCCCCTTTCAGCAAGAATAACCCGGGCGAACATTCACATAGACTTCTTCAATGACATCTCCATGAAGGAAAGCATTTGCCACATCAAGTTGAGAAAGAGACTAACTAAAAATGGCAACCAAGGAGAGCAAAAGTTTTACAGTAACAAGTTTAGCCATAGGAGAAAAAGTATCCAGAAAATCAATACCTTCCTGTTGTGTGTATCCCTTAGCTACAAGGCGAGCTTTGTAGTGCTCAATGGTGCCATCAGCTTTGTACCTTATTTTATACACCCATTTACATCCGATGTGTTGCTTTCTTGGGGGAAGAGTGACAAGTAACCAGGTGCCATTGCTTTCCAAAGCTTGCAACTCAATATCCATAGCATCTCGCCATACTTGAGACTCAACAGCTTGTGAGAAAGTTTGAGGTTCTGTTTGGGTGCTAATTGCAAGAGTAAAAGCTCGATGGGATTTGGACAGCCTATGATAACTCAAGAAAGAAGAGATGGGATATAAAGGAGCTCGAGAAAAGAGACAAGATAAATTGAAATTTTGATTTGTAGCTAAATAACAATGATAATAAGATAAATAAGCTAGACGTTTGGTTATACGGAGTGGACAAGATGTAGGTTGTAAATCTTGGTTTTGGTTAGCATCAATAGGTTCATGTAAAGAAGAAGTTGAGAGATTTTGTTGAGAAGGATGCATAGAAATGGACTCAATAGGACGAGGTATGACACGATCAACAAAGAGATCAAGATGTTCATTATTAGGTTTGGACTGAGCAAATGGAAAGATATTTTCATGAAAGACAACATTTCTAGTGATGTACACTTTATTGCTCTTAAAAAAAGTAACTTGTACCCTTTATACCCAAAAGGATAACCAAGAAAAACTGATGCCCTAGCCC
This sequence comes from Tetrastigma voinierianum, assembly GCA_016808115.1. NCBI lineage: Eukaryota > Viridiplantae > Streptophyta > Magnoliopsida > Vitales > Vitaceae > Tetrastigma > Tetrastigma voinierianum. Next base: position 310,533 of record JAEQBH010006127.1, read on the forward strand.
GTGGAGTAAATTTAGTTCGTTGACTAACAAGAGTTGCACCATAACATAGACATGCAAAAGAACGAAGATGTGAATATATGGGTTTCTTGTTGTTCAACAACTCAAAGGGACTTTTGTTGGACAACAATGGCAATGGTGTTCTATTAATTAAATAAATTGTAGTTAAAACACATTCACCCCAATAGCAAAGAGGAACATTTGATTGAAAAAGAAGTGCTCGGGCCACTTTTAGGATGTGTTGGTGCTTTCTTTCAACAACGGAATTTTGTTTAGGAGTTTCCACACATGAATGGAAAGAGACAATTCCTTTTGAACGGAAGAAATCATAGAATGCTAATTTAGGAGCATTATCTGACCTAACATATTTGATGGCAGTGTTGTATCGTGTGAAAATCATATTATAAAATTCTGGAAAAACAGTCATAGCATCCAATTTTTGAAGTTAAAAAGATACACCCTTAGTACTTTTGTACAATCATCAACAATAATGAAGAAAATATTTATGACCGGCTCACATTACTAACATGAAAAAATTTGAGCATCAATATGTACCAACTCAAAGGGATTTGTGGACATATGATTGTATTAGAAATGAAGAGGGTGAAGCGTGCTGCAGCTAGAAATAACAAATCTGACAATGTGAAGATAATGTTGATAGAGAACTAGGAATTTGTAATTCATTGTGAAGTAATTGAATTTTTACAGCAGAGGGATGTCCCAACCTAAAATGCCAAATATCTCTTTTACTCATTACAGAATATGAAGAAATTGAATTACAATGAACAATTCCTAATTCTAGAAAATATAGATTTCCTTGTCTTCTACCCTTCCCAATCATCAAGCCCTGAGTAAGGTCCTGGATAACACATGAATCAAAGAGGAAATTAATAGTACAGTTGTGACTAAGAGTCAAAGCACTAAAACTGAGTAAATTAAAAGTAAAAAGAGGAATAAATAGCACATCATGTAATACCCAGAAATCAGACAATTTAATAGACCTTATTCTTTCTATACCTACTAATTGACCATTAGGTAAAGTTAAAATGGTGTTTTGAAAAGAAATTGCAAAACTCGAGAAAAATCAAAATTTTCTTAGAAATGGTAAAACAGTAAATCGTCGAAATTGTACAGGTTGAAAACCTAGAAATTTTCTAGACTTCATTACAAACTGGACTCACTGTTGATCTGCCTCATGAATCTAATTACCTGCACGACTTCATCAAATTCCGAGATAGTCAAAATTTTGAGTTTTTTGGGGTGACTAAAGTAATTAATGATTCCTCGTGAAATCAAGATCTTTACTTAAAATCTCGAAGGTTATGAATAACTTGCTAAGCTCATGGAATATGATTTGTACTTGAACTAAGACGAAATAAATTTTTTTGGGGTAGAGACGGACCCAGGAAGGTGTGGACATGTGGCATGACGCGGGCCACTAGTCCCTTTACTTAAACTTAAATTAGAACAAAAGGGGACTTAGGGTAGAAATATCACATTTTTTTTTGCTATGTTTGAATAAGAGAGAGAGAGAGAGAAAGAGGAGAGCCAAGAGCTTTCTTCCACGATCCATGAAGTTTCGTTGGTCGAAATTTGTTAGGCTAAGAATGAAAGTTCATTGCATCGACGAGGGCTACGCGTGGGTACCAAAAATGAGAGATTTTTCCGAGGATCCAAACGAGGAGTTCAGGAAATCAAAGGTTTCAGGTTTAGGAAGTGTCCATGAGGCTTCTTAGAGTTTCTTCTACACTTCAAGAGGTAGGGATCCTTCCTACCTTGGTTTATTTTCCATTACAGAAATGGCCTGATGTTCGAGTTCATGTCAGCATCCTTGGGTTTAGAAAATGTGCTCGCTTCTGTGCGAGACACATGGAGCTTCCCTGAAGTTACTGGTCTTCCTCAGAGAGGGAAGTGTTCGCTCTAGCGGCGAATGTACTCCTAAGCCAGCCCAGTGACGCACTGTGAAGCCTCGGGTCCGCCAGGTGAGTCTTTGCTCGCCTTCTAACCACTCTCGCTAGGCTATGCCTAAAGCAGCTTGTGACTATGCTCGAGCCTCGTGTTCATGGGCTTGCCTGGGGTCACTTCAGGTCTGCCTGTGATTGTTTATGGCTTACTGGGGTCATTGTATGACTTGTTCGAGTGTCATCATTGGACTAATGGCGACATGTTTGGATGCTGCATAAAAAAGTTCGAATGTATCGGGCATGTGATGAGTTTATATAGCGAATTTGGCCATTACATGGTTTGATCAGGTGTGTAGCCACGCTTGAACATGTAATGACATGCTTTATATCGATGTCGATATATGCGTGTATAATTATATCGACATGAATGAAATGATGTATGGAAGTCTTATGCAGTGTGATGATTGTCCATGACACCCCGTGAGTGGTGTGGATTATGTTGCCAGATATGTAGTGATCTGCTATACATGTGCCATGATATAACATGCATCGCGCACACTGCATATGCATGCGTGACATCGTGATCGAACGGGTGCGAGTGGCTGGTTGAAAATCAACACTACTTCTAAGTGATTAATCATGGAGCCTTGTTGGACGGTCCAACAGAGTCGCACTCCGCTGAATAGCGGTAAAGAAATCTTGTGTCGTAATAAAGAAGTAGGATAGATGAATCCCGTGAAAGACCCGGTATTTTGGTTAGACATAATTCCAACTGTGGAAGCCTGTGAAAGTGTTTAAGCCGCAAAGCCCGGTGTGCTACACCAAAATTCACGCCTACAAAAGACATACATGGTTTTGAATGAAGATCATTCGAATGATGACATCCATAAAAGTTTTGGTTTATAAACAAATAACTTTTATTTCAAAGTGTTCATTGGATGCGATTCATCAATGACGATTTATCACACATAGGCTCTGCATTGTGTAGTAGGAGTCGGTAAAGACTCGGGTATGGAGTTTATAAGGACTCGGGGCATGGTACATGATTGAGTCTCATCTTATCTCATGGCATGACATGTAGGATTTCATAGTAGAAATTGCATGTTTTTACTTGGAATGTGAATGTGAATTGTGGAACATGACCATTGCATGTGCACTTAGGTGGGGAGTAGCCTCTATAGGAAATATTCTCTATTGGGCATGGCTCACCATATATGAGAAAACATTTTAGGTGTAGGGAGTACGCTGGAGGATGACGCTCATTTGAAGCCGCAATTGTGAAGAAAGCCGGATTTTGGCTTATGAAAATATTTTTATAAACTTTATGTGCAAACTAGTTTTGCCATGTATTTTATTATGCAAGAGAGTTGTAATTAAACCCATATGGGCTGTTTTTAATTATAATCTTGCATGTTTTAAATAAATATGGATAAATGGACCCGAAGTGGCCATTTGGTTGTTAAATTTATGGATCTTGGTAAATGGGACACATAGTACGATATCGGGTCACCCGATATCCATGAATTTTCCATAGGTTGACGGTTGGTCAATGGACCCTCGGGTTTTAGGGCGTCACAACTTGGTTTCAGAGCTTAGGTATACGGCTACCTAAGGCTTGATGGATATGGGTCTAGGTCATTAGATTCATTGTGTTCGATGTTATCACAGACGTGAGCATGCATGTGATTACTTCAGGTTTGACGTGGCATAGGTTTAGACCATTACATACATTGTGTGTTTCATGTTTGTGTTACATGATTGTGTGATGTTTGTTGTTTGATTTATATGCATGGTAAAATGTGTATAGAGAAAGAGGAATACTAGGGTTAGAAAACATAACCTTAGGGGTTCAGAAAAAAGAACAAACATAATGGTTCGGGATGTAAAAATCTATTAGTGGTTGGCACACGCACCACTAGTTAGACAAGGAGAGAAATCTCAAGGTTTATACTTGATCCTTATTTCTTTGGGATACCGTTTAAGACTAAATTGCTATCTAACATATGTAGATGGCTAGTCGAGGAAGAGGATGTCGAGGCAGTGAGCGGAACAACTACCCACTACCACCGGCTTTTGACCAACAAGCCTTCATAGAGCCTATTGGTGCGCCAGAGCTACCACCATCGCACAAAGCAAGGCAACCGTGACCGTGGAGGTCGAGTAACCTCCAGAGTGCTTACGCGACATCATCCTCCAACCTTCCGGCGGGGGATCGATGAAGCCGATCATTGGTCTTAGCAAGTCGCGCAAGATTTCGAGGCTATGGAAATCACCTTCGATGCCATAAGGATAAGGCTAGCTGCATTTCAACTTGATGGTGAATCCCAAGTATGGTGGGATTGGGTCAAAGCCTCAAGGAACTTAGAGGTAATGACATGGGAAGAGTTCCACGAGCTCTTCATGGGTAAATATTTCTCAGCATCTGCTCGACATGCAAAAGCTCGGGAGTTCCTATAGTTGAAACAAGGAACGATGACGGTGCTTGAATACGTGGCTAAGTTCACTGAGTTAGCCCGTTTCGTTGATGATCAAGTGGTCACAGATATGTCCAAAATGAGAAAGTTTGAGGATGGTTTGAAATTATCCATTCGGGGTAAATTTGTGGGACTCTCCTGTAGATTTGACCTGATGGTCGGGATGATTTATGGCCATTAAGAGGGAGGTGGATGACGCACATGGTCCAGGATGGGTGCCAGTGATAAGAGCGAAGGAGAGTCAACTCTTTCTTCAGTCTGAGAAAGAAGCAAGAGGACTTCTACTCCACTGAGGTCATGACAAGGTCAGGGCTATCAAGGCTAAGGCCAAGATTAGTCACCCCAAGATGGGAGAGACATCAGTGGTCTTCTAGTCACCAGTAAGGTAGTGCATGTTTCCAAAGGCACCGCCTTAACACTTAAGAACCCGATTGGCTCTCGTGGCTAAGGATACGCAGTTACGGGACACCACAAATTCTGGGGCCATCGTGGGGACATGCACGTATCGCAGTTTGTTCCTCCCTACCTAGCCATGGGCTAAGGAAGACAGTATCATTCCCAGGGCGCTGCACAAGCCCTCACTACTACACAATCAGGTCAGATGGGCCAAGGCATGGGTCAAGGTCAAGGCCAGGGCTCACAAGCCATGACTTCAAGGACCTAGGGGTGTGTCTACGCCATTATACCTTAGACTGAGCTTGCAGAAAAGTCGGTTATTCAAGGTACATTTCTACTCTCTCGCTTATGGGCAAGAGTATTGTTTGATTCTAGTGCATCTCATTCATTCATTGCTGCATCATATGTGAAAGATTTGGGCCTAGAGGTTGAAACCTTGGAAGAGCCGTTATATGTGAGTTCTCCCTTAGGAACTAAGGTGAGTGTTGATCAGATATGTTAGGGTTGTGAGTTAGAGATCTTATGGATTCTCCTCACTGTGGACCTTAGGGTCATGGACATGTCGAAGTTTGATGTTATCCTTAGGATGGATTGGTTGACAACACACCAAGTCGTCATTGATCGGGTGGATCAGAGGGAGGGTTATCACACACACCATGATGTTTATGTTATGTTTTAAGGATAAGCATAACGCTTACCCCTGAGCCGTACTGTTCATAGGTGGCAAGGGCGCTGATGGGTTACTAATGATGTTTTACCTTTTGGAAGACAAGGTGAGACAGGAGTTGAGTCTACCTAGGGTGGTTTGCGAGTATGAAGACGTTTTTTCAAATGAACTACCAGGATTACCTTCGTATAGGGATGTAGACTTCACTATTGAGTTGCACCTTGGTACATTGCCTATATCTATGACTCCTCATAGAATGACGCTTGCTAAGTTGCAGGAACTCAAGGTCCAAGTACAAGAATTGTTGGACAGGGGTTTTATTAGACGGAGCACTTCACCTTAGGGCGCTCCGGTTTTGTTTTCCAAGAAGGACAAGACCCTTCGGCTATGTATAGACTATCGACAGTTGAATAAGGCTACTATTAAGAATAGGTACCCTTTGCCGAAGATCAATGATTTATTTGATCAGTTGAGTGGGGCGCATGTCTACTCCAAGATAGATCTCTGCATCGGTTACCATCAGTTGAGAGTTAGGGAGGCAAATATCCCTAAGACAACGTTTAGAACATGATATTAGCATTTTGAGTTCACAGTGATGACGACATTCATGGATCTTATGCATAGGGTATTCAAGCCCTACCTAGATTGGTTCGTTATGGTTTTCGTGGATGACATCTTGATCTACTCCAAGTCTAAGGAGGATCATGAGAGTCACTTGAGGATCGTTCTCCAGACCCTGAGAGATCATCGATTGTATGCAAAATTCAGCAAGTGTGAATTTTGGCTTACTGATGTGAGATTCTTAAGGCACATGGTATCGACTTCGAGGGTATCCGTGAACCCAAAGAAGGTTGAGGTAGTTATGAGTTGGGAGAGACCGAAGTCAATCTTCAAGATACTTAGTTTCTTGGGATTGGCAGGGTATTACAGGAGGTTCATTAAGGACTTCTCCCGACTAGCTGCACCTATGACGAGATTGACTCGAACGGAGGTCAAGTTTGAGTAGAATGATCAGGAGAGGGCATTCTAGAATAAAAGATGCTTACTCGGCCCCTATTCCTCGATAGTTCCGAAGAGGGACTGAGGTACACGATGTATTGTGATGCCCTAAGGACCTGGGATTGTGGTGTGTTTTGATGCAACTGTGGAGGGTATATTACTGCTTCATAAGAAGAACCACAAGCAGAGTTACCTCTATGATAATGGATTCGCTAATTACTGTCTGGCTTTAAAGGCTTGGCGCCATTATCTATACGGTGAGCAGTTCAAAGTGTTTTCGAACCACAAGAGTCTGAAGTACATTTTTACACAACGAGACCTCAACATGAGGCAACGCAGGTTGGTGGAATATCTAGAGGACTATGATTTCACTTTGCATTACCATCTCAGTAAGGCAAATGTGGTGGCTAAAGCACTCAGTCGGAAGTCACGGGGAGTGTTGGCTAGTGTGGCTTCCTAGGAGTGGCAGATGCTCGAGGGTATGAGACAGTTTGGGCTACACTATAAGGGACAAAATCAGGGTTCTTTGGGGAGTTTAGTGGCTACGCCATCCCTATTAAGCAAAGTTATCGAGTCCTAGGGACAGGACACAGAGGTATTATCCATTAGGGACCGGGTATAATTGGATACAAGTGACGAAGGCTGGGCCATTCACACAGATGGGTAGTCTTCAGTATAGGGGTTGGGTAGTGGTTCCCCAGTAGGTAGATCTAAGAGAGGAGATCCTCAAGGAGTTCCATTATTCCCGTTTTGCTGTGCACCCAAGTGACACGAAAATGTACCATGATCTTCATTGCTAGTACTACTGGAGTGGGATGGAGAAACACGTTGGGGACTTTGTTCGTCGATGTCTCACGTGTCAGCAAGTAAAGGCTGAACACCAGAGACCAGCAGGGTTACTCTAACCTTTGGAGGTAGTTGAGTGGAAATGGGAACGTGTCACGATGGACTTTGTGACTCACTTGCCACGGACATCGCAAGGGCATGACGCGGTGTGAGTGGTAGTGGACCGGCTTGGCCAAGTTTCAGACACTTTTAATAAGTGTATTTAGACCTTCACTCTAGAGGAATTCTATAAGTTGTATGTGTGAGAGATTGTCCGGTTACATGGAGTATCAGTGTTCATAGTATTATATCGGGATCCTAGGTTTACGGCTCATTTCTAGAGGAGTTTCAAACAAGTCATGGGGACATAGTTGATGATGAGCACAACTTTTCATCCCCTGCATCTGACCTGCTAGTCAGAAGAAAGCATCCAAATGCTAAAGGACATGCTGCATAGCCCTGATCTCAAGGGTCCGGGAGAGATTACCTTAGTGGAATTCGCCTACAACAATAGTTATCAGGCGAGCATACAGATGACGCCCTATGAGGCATTATATGGGAGGTCATGTTGATCTCCAGTTTTTTAGACGGAGGTGGAAGAGAGGCCCACTACTGGTCTAGATTTGGTTAGAGACACCTCTAAGAAGGTGGATTTGATATAGAAGTGTCTTCTTACGGCTCAGGGTCGATAGAAGAGCTATGCCGACAAACGACGACAACCTCTAGAGTTTGAGGTGGGTGATCATGTCTTCTTAAAGGTGATGCCTAATAGAGGAGTTGTCATGTTTGACAAGCAGAGAAAGCTATCGCCAAGGTATATTAGACCCTTCGAGGTATTCGAGAGGGTCGGTACAATTGCTTATCTGGCTAAGTACTCAATACCAAGTTTATCGAAAAACACATGCGTTTTCCATGTCTCCATGTCTAGTACACCCCAGATCCGACTCATGTAGTGGATTGGGGAGAACTTGTTGTTGATGTGGATGGAACCTTTGAGGAAGGACCGGTATGTATCATGGATAGTCGGGATTACATTTTGCGACGCAAGACCGTGAAGCTAGTGAAAGTGTTGTGGCAGCACCGTGGAGTGGAGGAGGCAACATGGGAAAACGAAGATACTATGCGTGCTAACTATCCCTTCTTGTTCGAGGAAGAGGGTACATTTTTAGTCATTGATATTAAATGATTGTTGCATATACATGTGATTGTATATGCTATGTGTGTGGGAATTTTGGGACAAAATTCTTTTAAGGGGGAGAGAATGTAAAACCTGAGAAAAATTGAATTTTTCTAAAAAATGGCAAAACAATAAATTACCGAAATTGTACATATTGAAAACCTAGATATTTTTTAGATCTTGGATGACAAAACGGACCTCACCGTTGGATTCGTCTCGTGAAATCTAGTTACATAGACGAATTTCATCGAATTTTGAGATAGTTAGAATTTCGCGTTTTTCAGGGTGACGGGAGTCTAGTGACTCATAAGAACGAGACCTTTACAAAATCTCAAAAGTTAGGAAATAACTTGAGTTAAATTCATGGAATATGATTTGAAATTGAACTAAGAAAAAATAAATTGTTTCAAGGTAGAGACGAATCCGGGCAAGTGTAGACACGTGGCATGACGTGGGCCAATCCCTTAACTTAAACTTAAGTTCGAACAAAAGGGGACTTAGGGCAGAAGAATCACATTTTTCCGTTGTGTTCGAACAAGAGAGTGAGAGAGAGAAAGATGAGAGCCAAGAGCTTTCTTCCACGATCCACGGAGTTCTGTCTATCGGAATTCGTCAGGCCAAGAACGAAAGCTCATTGCATCGACAAGGGCTACGTGTGGGAGCCGAAAACGAGGGATTTTGGCCAAGGATCCAAATGAGGAGTTCGAGAAATCGAAGGTTTCGGGTTTAAGAAGTGTCCACGAGGCTTCCTAGGGTTTCTTCTATGCTTTAAGAGGTAGGGATCCTTCCTACCTTGGTTTATTTTCCATTCTTTGGCTAGAAATGGTCGAATGTTCGAGTTCCTGTTGAGAGTCCTTCGCCTAGGAAAACCGTGCTTCACCTAGGAAAACCGTGCTTCACCTAGGCGAGGACATGGAGCTTCCCCAGGAAGAAGGGGTCTCCGCCTAGGTGAAGAAGTGTTCGCCTAAGTGAAGGGGTCCGCTTAGGCGATGGTATGTACGCCTAAGTGAGCCCGAGGACATAATTGTGGAAGTTTCTAGTTCGCCTAGGCGAGGCTTTGCTCATCTAGGCGAACCACTTCGGCTAGGCGAAGGTAGGCTATGCCTGGGCGAGCCTATGACTGTGTTGAGGCCAGTGTTCATGGCCCGATCTGTGATTGTTTGTGGCTTGCTTCGGTGCCATTGTATGACTTGTTTGGGAGTGTCATTGCTTGACTAAAGAGTAACATGTTTGGATGTCAATATGTGTGTTATAATGTATTGGCATGTGATGAGTTTATATGTGCAAATGGCCATTACATGACTTGATTATGTGTGTATCATTGCTTGAACATAGAATGACATGTTGTATGTTAATGTGATATATGCGTGCATAATATATTGACATGAATGAAATGATGTATGGATGTCATATGTAGGTGATGTGATTGTCCATGACACCTAGTGAGTGGTGTGGATTGTGTTGCATATGTAGCATTCATTATACATGCGCCATGATATAACATGCAATGGTGCATTACATTGCATATGCATGGGGACATCACATTAAATAGGTGTGAGTGCATTGTTGAAAATCAACACTGCGTTTGGTGATTGATTGGGTGGGCTCAGTCAAGTTAAACGAAGTCCAACAGAGTCGCATGATTAAATAAAGTGGTAAAGAAAACTTGTGTCGGGTAATAGCAAGCAAGAATAAACACCACCTCAGGTGAAAGACCCGGTATTTGTGGTTAGACATAATTCCAACGGTGAAAGCCTGTGAAAGTGTTTTTTCCCTAGTTTTGGTATGTTTATAAATTTTCTTTTTTATCGATCAAAAAAAAAAATAAAAAAGCCTGTGAAAGTGTTTAGGTGTGCAAAGCCTGTGGTGCAACACTAAAAATTCGTTGCCCACAAAAGACACATGGTTTTGAATATGAAAAGATCATTTGAAATGATGACATCTATAAAAGTTTTGGTTTATAAACAAACAACTTTTATTTCAAAGTGTTCATTGGATGTGATTCATCAATGATGGTTTATCACACATAGGCTTTGCATTGTGTGATAGGAGTCGATAAAGACTCCGGGTATGGTCGATAGCATTGAGCATGGTACATGATTGGAGTCTCATCTCATCTCATGGCATGACATGTAGAGGATTTCATAGTAGAAATTGCATGTTTTTACTTGGAATGTGAATGTGAACTGTGGAACATGACCATTGCATGTGCACTTAGGTGGGGAGTAGCCTCTGTAGGAAATATTCTCTACTAGGCATGGCTCACCCTATATGGAAAAACATTTCAGGTGCAGGGAGTACATTGGAGGACGACGCTCATTAGAAGTCGTAATTGTGAAGAAAGTCGGAATGTGGCTTATGAAAATCTTTTTGTAAACTTTATGTGCAACCTAGTTTTGCCATGTATTTTATTATTCAAGAGAGTTGTAATTAAACCCTTATGGACTATTTTTAATTATAATCTTGTATGTTTTAAATGAAAATGGATAAATGGACTTGGAGTGACCATTTTGTTATTAAATTTGTGGATCCCAATAAATGGGACACATAGTGCGGTATCAAGTCACCTAATATCCATAAGTTTTCTGTAGGTTGACGGTTGGTCAACGGACCCTCGGGTTTTGGGCCGTCTCAGAAATAGATTCAAAAAACAAAGAAAAGTTGCAGCAAACATGATGGGTAGCACCTAGGTCAATGACTCATGTACCAATTGGAACAGAAGGATGTGAAATGGAGGGAATGGAAAAGGGGTTACCACGAATTTGAGAACTTGAGGAATTCACAATTGGTTGAGTCTCGATTACGTCGATAGCTTGATGTTGAAGCTGTGAACTTAGGTAAGCGATCGGTTACTGCACTTGATCGGAGGTGAGCGACCCATGCGATGGAGCGACACCCATCTTGGCTATAGTTTTTTTATGATTGTTGAGTGTTCTGGGTGAGATTAGTAGAACCCTTGGGCAGAGAAGAGTTAGGTGGCGTTTGTTTTTGAGCTTAATCTTTGGCGAATGGCTTTTCGAAGCATTAAAACATTTAATTTTTAAAAATTTTAAGCTGACTTATTCTTGGGGAATTTTTAAAGTTACGAATAGAAAAGTGAAAATATTTGGAGCTTTCTCAGTAGGAAAAAGTCATTTTCCACAATGATAAGAAAAACTTCGATAATTCTTACGATAAGAAAAAATTTAGCAATATCGCTCTCAGGGATGACAAGCGGGAGGGTTTGGGACGAGGGTGGTCCCGTGCGCAGGCCGACTCATTATTTTTAATTCCCAAACTTATGCCGTTTAAAAAATTCATGAGACGAGATAGCGAATGGGAAAATTCCCGAACTCACCCGGGTTACATTTTATTTTTGTTTTTATTTTTATTTTATTTTTTATATTTGCTTTTTATTTTTATTATATTAAAATTAATATTTTCATAAAAATAAAATATTATGAATTTTTATATATTATTTATTAAAAAACATAATAATAATTATTATTTATATTAAAGTAAAATAAAATAAAAAAATATTTTAAATATATTCGGGGTGAGGCTTATTTTATTATTTTGAATACATGGTTCATATTGCTTCATTGGTCCGTTTTGCCCGAAACTATTTATTATTTTGATTCATTTATTTTAAATTAACTTAAGCGAGTTATTCTGCTTTCGAGATTTTGTAAAAATACCGTCCACGAAAACTATTTATTTATTTTTCGAGTTCATTTTATTTTAAATTAACTTAGCCCCAGTTATTTCTAACTTTTCGAATTTTTGTAAAAATCTAAGATCCTTTAGAAAGTCGTGTGACTTATCGCGCAATCGAAGAATTTCCGCTTGTCTCGAGTGTGAAACTTTTAAGGTCACTAGATTTCACGAGAGGCAATTTAGCAGCCTTGATCCGTTTAAATCATCAGAATCTAGAATTATCTGACTTCCCTTAACCCTTATGCCAATTTATTATTTTATTAACATTTGCCATTTTTGAAAATTTCTAATTTTCTCGGGTTTCTGATAACAATACACAGGCGAGTCTTGATTTGAAAATAAACTTAATAGTTAAGCGAATTAAAATAAAATTAAGCACTTATTATTATTAAACGTGACGAGCGAAATAATCATACTACCTAACGTTAAAAAACAAGAACTTCTAATACTTAATCTACAAGACTATTCAAAGATTAAGCTTAAAAAAAGTTCCCATTCAGCACAAGAAAAAACAAACACCACCTTTAGACAAAAGAGAACCCCAACATTGTCAGGGCCGACCACTGATTTGGATGGGCCTGACTCACCTGTACTCCAGGAGGGTATCTATGAAGTTTATAACTCTTATCTATGGTGTGCCCTACTAGCCCACAATGAGTGCACTGTGGTTGATCTCGCCTTAGCTTGTTCGAAGAAGATGCCGCTACGACAAAGGGCACCGAAGATAGCGCAGTAATGGAGGATTTTTGCAATGATGCCTAAAACGCAAGAGAAGTAGTTGGACTAGAAGACCCAGAACTAATGGCACGTTGTCTCTCCTCTTGAACAACAAGATTAAACACTTTTGTGATAGAAGGGAGATGATCAATCATCAATATCTGTCCTCGGACCATCCCATAAGATTTATTCAAGCCCATTAAGAATTGCATAATGTATTCTTGTTGTTGATAGTCGATCCAGGCTTTCATACCTCCACATTGACATATCATGCGTAGTAGGTGTTTATATCCAGGGAGCCTTAACATAATTCTTGCAGCTGCTGCTTAATTTGAAAGATGCGAGGCGCATTTATTTGATGAAATCTCTCGTGCAGATATGTCCGAACTGCTTCAACATTATCGAGATAAAGTAAGCTATCATCGATTTCCTTTGAAACAGAGTTGAGCAACCACGAAGTCACCATACTGTTGCAGCTCGACCAAACGCTAGATAGGAGATTGTTAGACGATGATCTGGAAATTGACCCAACGACAAACCCTAGCTTGTGTTTGGCATTAAGAGCCATGAGCATGGATTTGCTCCAAGTATTATAATTAGGGCCAGTAGGTGAATGTGATACCAAAACAAGTCCAGGATGATCTCCACTATGTAGGAAGTAAGTGCTACTAGCATTATCCATGTAGGGAGATTCTTGTTGATTCACAGTGCCAGATAAGGGAGATGGAGTCAATGCTTGAAAGCGATTGTTGTTTTGTTGATAGCTTCAACAAGCCATTGTTAGAAGAAGGAGTAAGCAGCATTGCCTTGATACCCTATTACAGTAAAACATATGGAATAAGAAAGGAGAGAATATTTGATTTCGTTCTTTAAAGAAAAAATGGGCTACATAATGGGTATATGTAGTTGTGGCAGGACCTCCTCTAGGTGCCCTATTCCACTCACCCGAATATACAGCTCAGCAAAAAAACTTAACCAACTCATTCTAGAATAATTTGATGGATAATGAAAATAAACAAAAAATAAGGAAATGGGCTATAATAATGTAAAAATGTTCAATGTTTTTTCTATTTTTAAGTTTCCTTCTCAATTTTCAATGCTTATACAATTTTCAATGTTGATGTCCACAAATGAGCCACAAAGAAAATGCTCCACCCCTTCTCCATAAAGAAAATTTCATATGGTTGAAAAATCCAGCATACTTTAAAATATCCAAAAACTAATTTAATACTATTTTTTTTTTCAACGATCACAATCTAATTTTAAAAAAATCAAACTTCCGAAAATAAAAATTCGGTAACCTTCACCGTCCGTATTAAGGAAAATTCGTACTACATATATTGCACCATCTCCACCGTCGATTCGTCGCAGATTGAAGCAAGAAATGGATAACAAAACAGCACACGTCGCATTTCCGGCCACCACCGCCGCCGTGGTGGCGCTCGTCCTTCTCCTCTCGCCTCCGGTTATACTCGCCGATAATTTCGATTTTCCGCGCGATAAACTCAATTAACTGCATGCATGGTTCAGTAGAACCATCCAGAACTATAAGCTCCGGAAGTCGACGCTTGATCTGGCCCGGCTGAAGGCGGAGGATATCGCCGAACAATATGCCGATGCTGTCGTTCGACGGGACTGCGGCCCAGTACGGGACGGTGGACAGCGTCAGCCTGATCGTGGAATCTGATTATTTTATGATGGTGAACCTAATCATCATTGTAAGTAATAAGCTGATTTTGTATTGGTAAGGTCATGATGAAAGATATATAAAAGAATGACGAAACATTTGTGATGATCATGTTGTAATGATTAATTATAGAACTCATCACCTCCGCCGGACGGGAAGCGGAAGGGTGCGCAGGCGGTGGCGTTCCGGGCGTCGGGTGATAAGGCAGCGTTCTATAATTGCAAGCTGATCGGTTTTCAGGACACCCTGTGTGATGACAGGGGCAGGCATTTTTTCAAGGGGTGCTACATTGAAGGTACTGTAGATTTCGTATTTGGGAGCGGCAAGTCTCTATATGGTGAGGAAAAAAAAAGTTTTTGTAAAACAACTAATTATTTTTTGAAAATAATTATTAATGGTTTTTGCTTAATTTCTTAGGGGTAAATAGGATTTGGATTTAACATGATATAATATGAATATCATGCTTCTTACCATTTTATATACTCGATCACAATCACAAAGTTATAGGCGTCAATGGTTTCGACGATATATCGATATTCGACTTTACAACGACATTTATACATAAATATCATAAAACAAAAATTATATAAAATTCATAAAAATACTCTAAAAAAGTTTAAAATATAAATTGATCACACAATACTTATCTTTGAAAAATTATCAAAATAATTTGAAAATTTATCATCGAATGAAAATAATTATAATATTAAAATTTAAAAATATATTATTGAAAATTTAGCCATTAAAAATAAATTATTATTATAATTATTTTTTATTTTTAAAAATATCAAATAATGTTATCTTTTAAAAAAAATTATCATGAAAATAATTATAATATTAAAATTTTAAATATATATATTATTGTATTTATCCATTAAAAATAAATTATTGTTATTATTATTATTATAATTGTTATTAATTTATAATTAAAAATATATTAATACTTTACCTTATCAATTAATAGTAATTTATAAAATATAATAATTTAACTAATTATTTATTTTTTGAAGATTTTAAAAAATGAATATGAAAACAATAAAAATAATGTAATGTAATCAGATTTATCAGTAATATATTACTTGAAATACATAATATAAAAAGCTTAGACAACTCGATAGAAAGGAGTTGGTCTTTCCACAGTTTTGGATCCCTGTAAGGCTGTAACTAACCAAATTACCAACTCCTTAATTTGTTACCGATATATCAACGAATAAACCACCTGAGTACCAATAGGGACATATTCTTGGAAAGAAAAAAAACCATTGCACATGTGGAGAGACCGTCACTGGCAAACATATCAAACGGAGTCTTGTAGGGGGAGGTTTTGAATCCATGACCTTCTCCCGTTAGACTAAACTTTGATGCTACGGTAAATGACCACCTTTCTTTAAAGTTCAAATTTATCACCTTTCTTAAAAGTTAAAACTTGTAGGATTTAAGTTTAATATAAATATACATGTTTCACATAGGGGACTGAGTTACATGCTATGGGAGACGGGAAGTCGTCGTTGATCACAGCATAGGCAAGGAACAAAGAATCGGAAGACACCGGATACTCGTTCATCCATTGCACGGTGTCTGGGACGGGGAACACCACATTCTTGGGACGGGCATGGATGACTGGACCCAAGGTGGTGTATTCCTACACCTACATGAGCTCTGTTGTCAACCCTTTAGGCTGGTCCGATGACCTCCATCCTGACCGTGACTCGTAAGCTCTTTCTCTCTCTCTTTCCTCTCCTTCCAAAATATTTAGAACATGTTGATTTTATTTTACAAAACATTACAAAATAGTTTTTAGAAATTATTCTTAAAAACTATCTTTTAGATTGTTTATTTTCCAAAACGGTTATCAAGAGAGGATCTAAGCTTCTTTACATACCAAAAATGGTCAATCACACTCATTAGAAAAGAGAAAAAAATTATAGTACGAGAAAGCCTAAAAATAACTTGGAAAAACCAATTTTAAATGTATAATCATTTTATTTTCCTCATTCAGAAGTAGTAAAAAGTCCTCCCATAAGACTTTATGGATAAATAAATTTCTTTAAATAACTAGTTTATAAGTTGTAGAACTTTTTAATAAAATAAATTTATTTATCTGTTGTACATCACTACAAAATATCAACTACATACACACATATATATATATATATATATATATGAAATATGAAAATTTTGTTTACTTACTCTTAGGTCTAAGAATAGGTCATTCAAATGATGGCATGGCTCTTACATCATCTTTACTTGTTGATTAAACTTACCAATAATGAACATCAATTGATTGATTTTGAGATAGATTGTCAAAGATTAATTCTATATAATAAAATGATAAAATGTAAATGAAGTTTTTTATTCAAGTGGTAAAAAAGTGGGATGTGATTATGGGATCCCAGGCTTGAGTCCATATAAAGACAAAATTCTACTGTCAAAAAAATAATAAATAAATGAAGCTTGGAATTGACTTATAATACACCATAGGATTGTTTTAAATTGTTTGAATTGTGAATGGATCCATAAACATAACAATCACTTTGATGTCCACAACACAAACAAGCCTGCTTGACATTTCCTTTGAAATATTAGATGTATAAGTTTTCTGACTATATATATATATATATATATAGAGAGGAGAGAGAGAGAGAGAGAGAGAGAGAGAGAGAGAGAGAGAGAGAGAGAGAGAGAGAGAGAGAGAGAGAGAGAGTTGATACATATGGGAGTAAATTTAAGGTTTGGGTTGGCAGAATGGGCTTTTCTAGCGGAGAATACAGCTGCATGGGACCAGGAGCAGACCCATCAAGAAGAGCTAAATTCACGAAGAAGCTGGACTTTAATGGAGCAAACCCTACACCACCGTCAACTATATTGGGGCTTCAACATGGCTGCTTCCTCCACCAAATCTTTCACTCAACTGAAACACATTATCCAGACCGGCTTATAATTAACTACTGGATCCATGTGATAATGATGATGATGATGAGATTCTTCATCTGAAAACAAGACTAGATTTTGTTTAATTTCATTTCAATAGAGGTGCCATGTATCATGCATCTACGGTATCCTCCTCCGTGCCAAACCTTCAAATTAATTGTAAAACAAATATACCTCTAGACAATGTGTTGATGCATAAATGAATATTCATATATCTAAATAAAAATTATTCTTTGTCTTCAATTACTTTTGTGTTGAATATGTGGTGTTCAGAGTTCGAAGACTCGGGTTGATCTTGATACAACTAGGTCAAGTCGTATTCATCTCAAAGCTGGTCACACTGCATCTGATATTAGATACGATATAGAGATGAACTCGGTATTAAATCAATAAAAATAAGATGACTCAGCCAAGATCTCGAATTAACTTGTTCAACCTGGTCAAAAAATTGTAACTCATCAAGAAGCTGGATTTTAAGAGCAACTCCAATGGAAGTTGCCAAAAATGGGGTGCCAAATGCCATTTTACAACCCTGAACAGTGTTTTGGCACTCCTAAACAGTGTTTTTGCTCCAATGGTAGGTGCCAAAATGGGGTGTCATTTTAATAATTAAATGTTTTTTTATTGCAATGGAGGCAATTAAACTTAACGGTTATATATTAATTCCAGTATATTTTTCATAACGATCGTAATTTAACTGATATATTTTATAGTAACAATTTCAAATTTCAATTTTCTAAATTTCAAATTTTGTCTCATTAAATTCAAATTTCCAAATTTCAACCGTTGAATTAAATTTTGAAAATTTAACCGCCAAAATAAAAAATTTTAAAAATTATAATTCTGGTTTATAAATATGATAAATCCAATTCTCACAAGTTTTTCATCCATCTATCTTACATTCTCTTCAGCTTTCCAATATTCCTCTCTTTGAATCATTTCGCTATTTTCGTTCATCTCAGTAGTATGAATCGTTTCCTAATATTTTAGGAGAGATCCTTAATATTGAAGAGATGTGATGATTTGGATGTGTTGTATGCAACTAGAGAGGTCAGAAGGGTTTAGTCAAGGACGGATAAGAGGCGTCGTGGTTTTCCATTCAGGCCACAGAATGGTTGAAAATCAGTGATAAATTTGAAGGTCAGGAAAGACTACTATCTTTATTTTCTTCTGCATTTGTGTATGAAAGTTTTTCGAAGGAGGTTCCAAATGAGTCGTCCTCTTTTTCTTGAATTGTAAATGGGGGTTGAACAATATGGTCCTTACTATCAAAACTGATTAAGTTAGGTTCCCAGTTTGATCATCCCTTCAAAGATAACGACATATAGAATTCTGCTGCGTGCGGAACAGGCTGAATTCTATGGATGAATACATCGAGTGGAAAGCACACGCTAGAGAGTTTGAAGGTTTGTAAGCTGTTATTGCAATGTTTGCAGTGACCATTGCTGAGGTCGCAAACTGTCTCGATATTGCTCGATTGCTACAAGCGGAGAACAACGACTCACGGCATGTTAGGGAGTATTGATTGCATGCATTGGAAGTGGAAAAATTGTCTACCTCGTGGCGGAAGGTATGTATGCGGTCATTGTCATGAACCGACAATCATTTAGAAGGCGTGGCATCGAGATGCTGGATTATAGCGCATTCTTTTGTTCTTTGGTTCTTGAACAACATAAATGTTCAGATAGGTCCCACTGTTTTTCATTATTAGCAAATAGTCATGCTCCTCAGTCAACTATATAATTAATGGTCATGAGTATAGAATGGGATGTTATCTAGCTGATGGTATTTATCAATGAGTCGACATTTGTAAAAACAATTCTGCTGTCTGGGGTTTTTGAAGAAAAACATTTTGCTAAAGCACCAAGAATTAGAAGCAAGAAAAAGATGTAGGCCGGGCGATGGGGTACTTCAAGCCGTTTGCAATTGTGTGGACCCATTACGTTTTGGGATGAAACACTTGCGGAGAAATATTGACGTGCATAATGTCGTAATATAGTAATTGAATGAAGGAGATATTGGTAGCAATGACTTTGATGGAAGTGATGCAAATCCTCACGTAGAAGTGTCACATCGCATTATACACAGTGCGAACTTCATGCAAACTCATTATCAGATCAGGGACAGTGTTACTCATTCTCAATTGCCGATCGAGATCTTCTCCGAACATTTGTAACTTAGCAAACATAGCGGTAATAACCTCTATCAATTTCAAGTTGAAGTTGTATTTTCAATTCCAATTTCTATTTCATATTTATATTTAATTCCAAATTTCAATTTCACGTTGTATTTTAATTCTCAATTTCAATTTCATGTTGTATTTTAATTTCAATTCCAATTTCATATTTGTATTTTCAATTTCAGTTTCAATTTGAGTTATATTTTCAATTCCAATTGCAACATAAATAAATATTGACTACAAATTAAAAATAATGCTCTTATAATAAATAACAGCTAAAAATTTAAAGCCCCGCTTTCATAACCTTTATCTTCGGGTTATTTCCAATATGTTGCGAAGTGGGTCCATGCGATTAGTGTCGGTTTCATGATTTTCATCTCATTTTGCATTTGAATTTCTTGCACCTGTCTTTCTTCAATTTCTAACTGTTTACGATGTTGCTCTAATGTTATCTCCTATTGAGCATAAATTTTGTCTTGTCGCTCAACTTTTTGTCGTTCCACTTCCATTCTTTCATTCCAGTGGTGATGATCTAGTGATCTTTCAACAGCGGTTTGCTTCTCTTTGTTTTTAAGTTGTTTCTTCGAAGCCTTTTTGCCTAATGGACTATCGAGGTTGGGAGTGGACGAGGGTTCAGTGTCATCCCCTAAATATGGAGTTGAATAGCAGGATTCAACATGAGTTGATTCAACAGGACTACCAGTTGAATGAGTTTTTGCTCTCTTATTGCTGGTCAGATTACCAGTCCATTTCCGCTCCATTTTCAATATATTCCAACAATGCTCGTATTGAATGGTTTCAATAGTCTTGTAAACATTTCTTTTTGCTTCATCAACGACAAACGAAAATATTCGGTTAATGGTTCAAATATCAAATCATACTAGTGTCACAGAATTAAAGTTTTATATCACCCCATTATTTTTCGGTGTATCCCACTTTGTCGGAGTCTTTCAATTTGACTATAAGCGAAACAAATTTCTTTGCATTTTGCATTTATATCAGTCCAACGACTTTTAATAGAAGATTGAGAACGCTCTTCTTGATTGCCTCCATGAAGTTCTAAGTATTGCAAGATGTTTTGCCAGAATGCACCACCTTGTTGTTCATTCCTAGTAATTGCATCTTTGCTCGTATTAAGCCATGCAGACACAATTAATTTATCTTCTTCTACAGAGAAGTTCTTTGTCCTTTGCGATTTTCTCAATCTTGGAACGACTTCATTTTGTATTGGCACCAATACTATGAGATTACTCTGAATAGTATCATTATATAAATCGGTGTCGTTCATAAGCAAATCAGTTAAAGAACCATCATATTGCAAATCCATCTACAAAAATAAAAATAAAAATTATAATCAATTTAAAAAATGAGCAATTTATAAAGTATACAAATAAATCTATCAATTATAAAATTTATAATCAATTTAAAGAATGAGCAATTTATCAATTAAAATTATCAATTTATCAATTTAAATTTAAAAAATCAGTTGTAATCCTAAAGAATGAGCAATGTATCAATTAAAATTATAATCAATTAAAAAGAATGAGCAATTTATAGATATCTGATCAAATACCAATTATAAAATTTAAAAAATCAATTTAAAGAATGAACAGTTTATTTGTTAGTAAAAGGCATCAATTTATCAATGTAAATTTAAAAGATCATTTGTCAATTTAAAAATAAGACTGATTTATCCAATTTAAAAAATTATAATCCAATTTAAAAAATGAGCAATTTATAAAGTATACAAAATAAATCTATCAATTATAAGGTATAATCAATTTAAAGAATGGGCAATTTATCAATTAAAAATTATCAATTTAATAGTTTGAATTTAAAGAATCCAATTTTGTAATCCTAAAGAATGAGCAATGTATCCAATTAAAAAATTATAATCAATTAAAGAATGAGCAATTTATAAAGTATACAAATCAATCCTGATTATAAAATTTAAATCAATTTAAGAAATGAACAATTTATTAGATAAAATTATCAATTTATCAATGTAAATTTAAAAAATCAATTTGTCAATTTAAAATGAGCAATCTATCAATTTAAAAATTATAATCAATTTAAAAAATAAAGAAATTTATAAAATATACAAATCAATTTATCAATTATAAAACTTATTTCTAATGAATGTAAGCGATTAATAATGTATCAATTAATTAAAGAGAGCAACTCTCATACTTAAAATCTTCTTCCTCCCTCTTTTCTTCCCTCTTCCCTTCTTTCTTCTCTTCTGCGAGCGGCTGCTTGAGGGTTCGGTCTGCGGTAGCATGGTTCGATTGATTCGAGGAAGGCTGGGATTCGAAAGTAGGGTTTTTGAAACGCCAAAGAGCGGAGATTTTATTTTCGTTCATTATCCCTTTCATTCTCTGTAATTTTATAGGGTTTGAAATGGAATATAACCGTTGAGAGCAGTTGTGGAAAACGGCTATTTTGCATCCCCTCACTTCTCTCTTCAAAGGTGTCAAATATGGCACCCCACAATTCGGATGGCATTTGCGCCGTCGCGTCGTCGTTGGAGCCAGGATTTTTATGGTTTGGGTGCCATTTTAGCAGTTATGCAGATGGCACCCCTGATAGCAACTCCCGTTGGAGTTGCTCTAATGAGCAAACCACCATACCCTCAGGTACATTGGAGAACATGACATGATCCTAAACCTTTCACTCAGCGAAACACATTTTTATGACCTCCTACACTTTAAAGTATTAAAATAAGTTTCTTAACATTATCCCTTACACATTGAAATGTTAAAATTAACCCTTTATACTATGGAAAAACATGACAATTACTCATTTCATGTGTATTTTTAAAAAAAAATTAATTTTCTTAAAATTTAGATAAAAATTAGAAATTGAGTTTTAATTCTTTTGGTAGATATGACATTTATTTATTTTGAATTTATCAATATTAATATAATATTTGTATAACATTTAATAGAAATTTATACAAATAAAAATAAAATTACTTGTGATAAATAATTTTTTGAGTTACTTTTAGAAAATAAAATACTATAAAAAAAAAAACCACATCGTCATTAAATTCATATATTATTTATAAAAATAAAATTTTATCTAAATTTTGAGAAAATTAATTTTTAAATAAGAATTATTATCCTATTTACACAAAAAAATGAAATAAGATCTTTTAATTTATCAATATTTATATAGTATTTGTACTCTTGTTTTAATGTATTTATAAAATTTTAAAAAAATAAAAAAATAAAAATCATGGAAAAAATTATTCTCATTGTACATGTTAAATTCATATATTGTCATAGATCCTATAAGGAAGCTATGACTTCACCTAATACACCTTTCTGGAAGGAGGTAGTTAATAGTGAAATTGAATCAATACTGCACAACCATACGTGGGAGATAGTAGACTTGTCTCATGTTGCTAAAACTATAGGTTGTAAATTGATCTTTAAAAGGAAATTAAAACTATATGGGTCTATTGAGAAATATAAGAATCATTTAGTTGCTAAATGTTTTAAATAAAAGAAATGTGTAAACTATTTTGATACTTTTGCTCATGTGACAAAGACTTCCTCAATTAGGGTGTTAATTGCTTTAGCAGAGTGTCTATGACCACCCTGCTGATTTCCATCGCCACTTCGAGGAGTGATAGGGGATGGTAATCAGTGTTGCCTCCCGATCATGGCGTGCATTTGCTAAGATAGCCTCCCTGGTGTTTGGGAAATGGTACTACCACCTTTGCATGGGAAGGGAGTGGATGTTGGTGTTGGCGAGGGTGGCTATCCTGGCGGTGTGGGGGCGTCTAGAGGTGGTAAGGGAAGGATTAATCCCTTGTCTTTGGAGAGATTGCATCTTTTGTTCCACTGAGAGGCGGATTTCACCTGGGTTAACTCATAAAGAGATTTAACTAAACTATTGTTTACACTAAAAATGACTTTTTGGGCTCAAATGGTATTTGTACAATTATTTGGCCCAAAGGGTAGTGGAATCGGCCGAATGGATATATCAAGCCCAAACCGAACCGAACCCCGTTCGAGAAAGCCTAAGTCCATGATAATTAGCCCATGAAAGGGTCAAGGACATTTCTGAAATTTTTCTATTTGTCAAAGTGGCCAAATCATAATGGTGAGACTATCTCAAAAGTAAGTAGATGAGACTTTTTCTTCAACTCAAGTCATGACATGGCAAAACGTGAGAAGTTATTGTTAGTAGATAAAGGACTTGGAGAATATGATGTTAGGGAATAAATGATTTAGAGAACAAGATTATAGTGGGTACGTGACCCAGTTATTGGAGAAGGTGGGTTGGAGCAGTTATTCAAAATGCCTATCAAAGGAAGACGTGACTTCTAAGTAAAGGACTGGAAAATCTATCATCAACCAACACTCAATAGAGCATTTCAACATTCTCTCTTAGTTTCTACAAGTTCATCAGTAATATTTCCAGATTTCTAGCTTAGTTTTTTCCAAGTATTTGTTACTTTAAAGCTTCTCATTTCAGTATTTCATTTTCAGTATATTCTACAATGAAATTTGTTATCTTTCAAGCTAACCCTTACAGTTTTTCTGTAGCACCCCATTCCCGACCCGACCTGTTTGGCGGGTCTAAACGAGTCCGGGTTGCTCTAATATCACCCAATCACCTTATCAAAATCATTTATCAAAAACATGTCGTGGCATTACCGCCAGTTAGCATAAATCCTTTTCAAATATGCGGAAGCGTTTTTAAATGGGTAAGCCCATTACATTTCATTCATACAAAGTCACGATTGCACGAAGGCATATCAAGCTTTTTTCAAATGATTTACAAAATAGATATTCAAAGTTCAAAATGTTTTGCAAAATATAAGTTCAAGACTTATAACATGATACACAAATTCGAACATACTCATAATTCCTTCTTACTGACTCGACGCTCCTCGATCTTGGGTCCATTTTCGATCACTATCTATCACTTAGTACCTGCGCATTGGTAAAACAATACGCTAAGCATTTTCATGCTTAGTGGTTCTACACAAATCCATTCTTTAGTTTCTGTTTAATTCAAATCATGCAATTTAACAATTCAAAACTTTCAAATCTTTTTTGGATAGTCAATGTAACCACAATACATATACTTGTTTTATATACAATCATTTATAGTTCATTGATCATCCCAATCTCTACGTTAAGTATTGATAAATCATGCATTAATCAAATCATGCATTTCACCAATACTCTTTTCATTTCAATTGGCAAACATGTTTTCGATTCAATATTTCTGCAATCTCAAATCAATTGATTCTCACAAATTCAATTCACTTCTAATTCAATTCGATTCGCCTTTACTTGAATTTAACCTATGTTTCGGTATCTGAGGATATCGAGAATCAAACTGATCTACTAAGGCTGCGAGGCTGGTATAAAAACAATTTTATAACACGATGGTCATTTGAACTCTTTGACTGGTTATTAAAAAATAAATTAGTGAACACTCACGGAAATACCGATCCTCGTTGAGGCTGGCAGTTAGGTGACACATCAATACAATTGCTCACAGTACTACTATTTTGACCCCTATTGGTATATCAATCTATCCTTAATGCAAAATAAACGGTTAACATTCTATTAAGGGCGTTCAAATCCTTTATAGCAAAATATAGTACAATACGTACATTTGTTTAAACAGTTCATTTTCAATAATTATGCAATTGTCATATGCGAGCATTCATGATCACTTTTCTCAAATCAATTAAATCAATTCAATATGCTTTTCTTATACATTTAGAACAAATAGTTCAAATCTTGAAACGAGAATAGGAGAAGATAGAATAAACCAAAATCATCACTTTGATTCCAATCTTGGAATCGACTTTAATCTGACTTTCCTCCTCATCAACCCACTATTCAAATACAACATGATCACCATATTAGTAGGTTATTCTAAGAGTTTTTGGTCAGGGTTTATGTCTACACGATACCCCTTCACTTGAAAACTTTTCTAGGGACACATAAGTCATATTTTGCTCATGCTTCCTTCAAGAAAATTATAGCTCTATGAGTCTATTTTTAGTATGAATTGGAATCATCTCATTTGGATCACCCAAACTCAAGTTACGGCATTTTAATGCCAAGCGTGATATGCTGACTCACTGGAGTTCCCTCTTATTTTCCCAATTTTAGGGGTCTTAACTCCCATAATTTGGTAATGGATTCCTTCTAAACTCATTTGAATCTATGGTTCCTAGGTTTTTTTCTCAGCTTGGAATCACCAAAACTCGAAGTTATTACCATTTATCCAATTTACTCCAATTGCAAAGCAAAATCATCTTGTTCTTACATAGCTCCACTTTGATTATGGGCACTTTGGGGTCCCAACGCATACACTTCCTTCAAGTAAATTATTCCCCCTAGAAGTATATTTTACCCATATTTTTTTAATCACTCCAATTTGGATGAGTGAAACTCAACATAAGCCAAGGCTTTATGTATTACCCAAAGCAGGCATAGGTGAGCTGCAGGCTCACCTTTAGAAATATTGTATTGAGGCCTTAGAAGTTACAATTTGCTCCTGATCCCTTCACAGTACATTTGTATCCTATCTCCTATGGTTCTTTACAGATTGGAATCAGTTCATTTGGATGATTATAAGCTTGTCTATGCTCCGAAAGCAGGCAGGGTTTCTGAAATTTTTGACATTTATTTCCTTTGAAACTCAACATTTTCCCTTTTTACAAATACTACACAAAACCGTCAAACCAATCCCAACCAACAATACAAAACAACCTCAACACAATCCCAAAACTCATTTAACCAAAACAAAACTTTTTATCCACATTGAGGTTTTCCCCAATTCCAAACACAAGAACAAAAGGGTTTACGTTTATTTCTTATCTGAATCTCTTCGATCTTCAATCTCAAGCTTTCTTCTTCTTTTTTTTTTTTTATCACTTTGAGGCTTTGATTTTGTGGAGCAATTCACCGTCTCCCCATTCAAAAACCCTAGCTCTCTCCCTCTTTCTCAAAAACGGGATTACTCAAATGAGCTCCCCTTAGACCACTTTTGGTCTTCAAACACTCATTTAAGTGTAAGGCCATGTTTGGCCTTCCACACTTAGTCTCACTTCTCTTTTTTTCTACTTTTGGTTTTAAATATCTCATTTCCTCAAGGCCTTGTTTTGCTACAAAATGCATTTTTGAGTTAAGTTCTCCCAAATGGCAATATAGCCCACACTTATTTCTATTTGCACTTCAATCCCCATATTTACACTTAGACATATAAACTTATTTACAATTGACCCTTAGGTCCTCATTTTTCACATTTCCAAATTTTCCCTTTTTCACTTGGGTTAATTTCCGGGTGCAATCAATTCTCATTTAGCATTTAATATTTGCATTTGGCTTTTAGCTATATAATAATTTAATCAACATTCATTTAACAATTTAGGAAAATACAAGGATTAGCTCAATTATACGGAATATATAATAAAATTATAAAAAAAATTCTAGGGTATTTTGGGAACGATACAACTCTCCCATAAGAAAATTTACGTCCCTCGAGAATTTACTTTGAATCAAACAGTTACGGATACTCTTGCCGCATTGTTCTTCCCACTTTCCCAGTGGCCTTCTTCGGTCTTATGGTTTCTCCATGACACTTTGACTAGAGAATCTTCTTATTCATGATTCTTTTCACTTCACAGACCCAGATCTCTTGGCTCTTCCTCATAGGTCAAATCTGGTCTCAGCTCAATTGTCTCCGCTAGAAGCGCATGTGATAGGTCTTATCGGTCACCTCCGTAGCATGGACACGAAATACATTATGGATCTTCCTCAGTCCAGGAGGTAATGCTAATCTATATGCCCTTTGGACCCCTTTTCGATCCTTCATAGGAGGACGATAAATATAGGAGCTCAACACCCTTTTTCCTAAATCTCATCACCTTCTTCCAAGGCGTGCTTTCAAAACACTTTTGCAAAATCTCATAACAAATATCTTTTCCTTCATATTTGGCATATAATTTTTGTCTATAAATTTAGCCGCTTTCCAATCTCTCTCCCAATCATTTTCCACCTTTTCTTGATCCTCTTGTGTCAAGTCGGGACCAATTACTTTCTTTTAGCTCAATTCCATCCAACCTGACGATTGTTCTACATTTTCTCCTATAAAGCCTCATAGGCGCCATTCCAAATACTCGATTGGAAAGCTGTTATTGTACAGATTCAACTAAAAATGTGTCTATCCCAACTACCCTCATAATTGATCCACCCATGACTCCTAGCATATCTTCCCGGAATCTGGATCCTCTCTCTAGCTGTTCATCCGTGGGTGGGCAATGTCTTTGAAATTCGGTCGAGGTGCGAGGCCTCTTGCAATTTCCCCCAATCTCAGTAAACCTCGGATCTCAGTTTGGAAAATAATGGATATGAGATCCATTATAACGAACTATTTCATGATATCTGACTGCTGGCTTGTCAAGTGAATAGTTGGTTCTCACTAGTAGAAGTGAGGCGGCTTGGTCGATAGTCCTGCGACCCAAGCGGAGTCATGCTTTCTCCCCTGTCAATGGTAGCTTGACTCACAGGAAATCCATAGTAATTTGGTCGGGTTTCACTCAGGTGTCCCGATGAGGTACACTGATAATCCAGGAAGGAACTTGATGATCTATCTTTACTCTTTGGCAAACCAAACACTTGGTTACAAACTTTGATACATCTCTTTCATTTGGACCACGGAATGACATTTCAAATCTTAATACATCTTTGTACTCTAGGGATGGATAGATCACTATGTCACCTCAGTATGGCTTTCCTCAAATCATTATCATCGGGTACACAAACCTGATCTTTATAATACAAAACCCCATCTTCATTCTATGGCTTCGATTTCTTTACCATTTCCAATATGACACTATAACGACGAATTTTCTCATCTTTAACATGCCTCTAGCACTCGATTCAACAAACTGGTCTCATTATCGAATTAATCACTATTGTACCATCGGTTGTCAACGAAAAATGAGCATTCAACGCTCAAAGCATTTGCATTGTCTTTCACTCCAGCGTGAAATACTGACGGCCTTTCCAGTGTCAATGGCAGTCATAATCTTTATCAATTTCATCCATCTCAGTTGTCTGAGTTAAGCTCTGTTCTGAGACGAATACTTAAGACTCTTATGATCGGTGTGCGTACTTTTCTCCATAGTAGTGTCTCCAAATTTTCAACACAAAAACAATTGCGTACAATTCCAGATCGTAGTGGGGTAGTTCTTTTCATGGCTTCATTTGTCTTGAAGCATGACCTCTCACTTTACCATCTTGCATGAGGTCACATCCAAATCCATTTAGTGAAGCATCGCTCAAAGTCACATATTCCTTACCACAGGTGGCTGAGTAAGAAGCTGAGCCTCGGTTAAGGAAATGCTTTGACATAAACTTCTTTGACATTCTTCACATTCAGATTTCACATTTTCGTGATCTCGTCATTGGAAATTGCGATCATTAGCTCATATAAATCTTTTGCCTTCAATGTGCGGTCTCGAGAAACTACACACCTCTGTGACATCTCTCGGTGGTTTCCATTCAATAATCACCTCTATCTGCCTTGGATCCACTCAAATTCCTTTAACCACGATACAAGGCGCTCGAGAAAGGACACTTCTCTACGACGAAATTCATTGCTCAATTTTGCATATAACTTTTCCTTTCTCAAGGTTTTATACTACGAAGGTGTGTCGTGACTTTCCAATCTTCGAATACACAAGAATGTAAATTACATGAACACTCGACAGAATTAGTCCACATACGATCAGAAAATACGATTCATCAAGTCCATGAAAGCCGCCGGAGCATTTATCAAACCAAACGGCATTACAAGGAATCATAATGTCCATATCGCGTTCTAAACCCCGTTTTATGCACATCCACATATTTAATTCTCAACTGATGATACCGGATCGCCGTCGATCTTTGAAGATCTTGCACCTTCAGTTCAGTCCAAACAAATCATCAGTGCGGAGTATGAATGCTTATTCTTCTGGTCGACTTGTTGATTGTCTATAATCAATGCATAATTAAAAGTGCCATCTTTCTTCTTAACAAAAAGCCGGGAGCTCCCCACGGTGATACACTTGGTTGAATGGCTAGTTTTCTTGATTCTTGCAATTTTCAATTTCAATTCCTTTGGCTCCACTTTGGAGGCCGGTGGTCTGATTAATAACGGATGCCGATGTGGCACCTGGTACAACATCGATAGCAAACTCAATCTTCCTCTATGGAGGCAATCCTGGCAACTCTTCCGGAAACA
Organism: Tetrastigma voinierianum; assembly: GCA_016808115.1. Classification (NCBI taxonomy): domain Eukaryota; kingdom Viridiplantae; phylum Streptophyta; class Magnoliopsida; order Vitales; family Vitaceae; genus Tetrastigma; species Tetrastigma voinierianum. Next base: position 340,451 of record JAEQBH010006127.1, read on the forward strand.
CATCTGAAAAGTCACTAATGATAGGGATATCGGATACACTAGACCTTGCCTTTACCGTATCAATCACATAAGCCAAGTAAGCTTCACATCCTTTGCTTTATTTTTCTCACCAGTAATATTGCGGATATCACATTGAAGGTAGTTTGATCTCTCGTAGATGAAAGTTACTTCATCCTCATTCGGTGTTCTTAGGTCACTCTTTTCATTCACAATCAATATACTTGGTGTAGGACAACCAATCATCCCAAATATCATCAAACTCCTTAAAGGATAGTGGATCAAATCCCCGAAATTCATACTCTCATATTTTGATGGGACAATCTATATACACACTCTCCATGGTCACCTAGACCCAAGGGGACTTATACCACTCATGTTTGTCCTATTAAGACCCTTGTATCTGGCACGTCGAGTCATGTCATCCTTTCTATGAGTAATGTATGTCGAATACCATTTCAAAATCTTTTACAAAATGCGTTTGAGGTCTTTTCCACCAGCACCTAAACCTAGGCTTTGATGCAAAATAGATACTGGCACCCATTTCCTACTACCACGGCCCATTTATGGTCGAAACTAGAAAGTCAGGTTGCTCTAATATCACGATCACCTTATCAAAATCATTTATCAAAAACACGTCGTAGTGTTACACTTCATTAGCATAAAATCCTTTTCAAATATCAAACATTTTTAAATGAAGTAAGCCCATTACATTTCATTCATATAATCTGATTACTATAAAAGGCATATCAAGCTTTTTCAAATGATTTGCAAAATAGATATTCAAAGTTCAAAATGTTTTACATCTCGAAAGTTCAAAGAAACATGGCAGCAGATTCACAGTGAAACATATATAATTCCTTCTTTATATTTCGGCGCTCCTCGATCTTGCGTCGCTTCAAGTCACTATCTATCTTTTTCGGTACTGCGCATTAGTAAAACAATAAGCTAGAAAATTTTCATGCTTAGTGGTTCTCTAAATCCATTCTTCGATTGATTAATTAAATCATGCAATTTAACAATTCGAAAACTTTCAAATCTTTTGGATGATCAATGTCAATACAATACATATATTGTTTATATACAATCATTTATAGTTCATTGATCATCTCAAATTTACACTTTCATATTCAATAAATCATGCATTAATCAAATCATGCATTTGACAATGCTCTTTTCATTTCAATTGACAAACATGCTTTTCGATTCCAATATTTCACAATCTCAAATCAATTCAATTCTACTCACAAATTCAATTCACTTCTACAATTCAATTGATTCACGCATATGAATTTAACCTATGTTTAATTATCTGTGGAATGTCAGAGGAATCAAGCACCGGTCCCATTTAGATTCTTGACTGGTTATTAAAATCAATTAATGAACACTCTAGATACGGTCAGCTAGGCTACGATCGGGTGACACATCAATAATCGTTCGCGATGCATTTGTTTTATTACATTGGTATACCAATCTATCGTAATGTGAAATAAACGGTTAACATTCTATTAAGGGCATTCAAATCCTTTATGCAAAATACAGTACAATATGATACATTTTGTATAAGCAGTTCATTTCAAAATATTCATGCAATTATCATATGCAAACATTTCACAATCACTTTTCTCAAATCAATTAAATCAATTTAATATGTTTTTCTTATGCATTTAGAACAAATAGTTCAAATCTTGAAACGAGAATAGGAGAAGATAGAACAAACCAAAATAGTCGCTTTGATTCCAATCTTCGGAATCTTGACTTTAATGGGCTTTCCTCGCAAATCGGCCCTATTCAAATATGTGACAATCACATATTAATAGGTTATTCTAGGAGTTTTTGGTCAAGGTTTATGTCTACCCGATACCCCCTCACTTGAAAATTTTTCTGGGGACACATGAGCCATATTTTGCTCATTCTTCCTTCAATAAAATTATATCTCTATGGGTCTATTTTTAGTAGGAATTGGAATCATCTCATTTGGATCACCCAAACTCAAGTTACGGCATTTTAATGTCAAACTGGTCAATATGCTCAGCTCACTCAGTTACCTACTGTTATTCTCAATTTTAAGGGTCTTAACTTCATAATTTGGTAATAGTTACCTCTACTAATTTGAAGCTATGGTTCTAAGGTTTCTTCCTAAACTTGAATCATTCAATTTGGATCACCAAAACTAAGATTATTGCATTTGCATCCAATTACTCAATTGCAAAGCAAAATCGAATTTGTGCTTGTAGCTCCTTTGGCAATGATTTATAGGCACTTTGGGGTCCCAATTTGCATACTTCCTTCAAGTAAATTATTCCCCTAGAAGTATGTTTACCTATTTTTAATCACTCAATTTGGATGAGTGGAAACTCAATATGGCAGAAACACTATAACAATACCCAACGAGCATAACCCATGAGCTGCACAGAGCTCACCTTTAAACTGTATTTGGGGCCTTAAATTTTAATTTGCACATAATCCATTCTGTACATTTGTATCCCTATCTCCTATGGTTCCTTCTGGTGGAATCACTTCATTTGGATGATTATAACTTAATCTATATCCAAAACAAGAACAGGGTTTTACAAAATTTTGACAGCATTTCCTTTGAAAACTCAACATTTTCCCTTTTTAAATACTACACAAAACCAATCCAAACCAATCCCAACCAACAATACAAAACAACCTCAACACAATCCCAAAAACTCATTTACAGCAAAAGCAAAGCTCTTTTTATCCATTTGAGGGTTTCTCCAACTCGAGCACAAAACGAGGGTTTCGTTTATTTCTTATCTCGGAATCTCTTGAATCTTCAATGCGAAGCTTATTAACTTTTTTTATCACTTTAGGCTTTGATTTTCATGGAAATTCACAAATCTCCCATTCAAAAACCCTAGCTCTCTCCCTCTTTCTCAAAAACGGGATTGCTCAAACCAAAAATACATAGACCACTTTTGGTCTTGAGCCTCGCATTTAAGTGTAAGGCCGTGTTTGGCCTTCCATAGTCTCACTTCTCATTTTTCTACTTTTGGTTTTAAATATCTCATTCCTAAAGCCTTGTTTAGCTACAAATGCATTTTGAGTTAAGTTCTCCCAAATGGCAATATAGCCCACACTTGTTCTATTTCCACTTCAATCCCCATATTTACATAGACATATAAACTTATTTACAATTATTCATAGGTCCTCATTTTCTCATTTCAAATTTGCCCTTTTTCACTTGAGTTAATTTAGGGTGCGATCAATTCTCATTTAGCATTTAATATTTGCATTTGGATTTTATTATATAATAATTTAATCAACATTCATTAGCAATTTCCTGAAAATACTGAGTTGGCTCCAATTTATACAGTATATAATAAAACTATAAAAAAAAAAATTATAGGGTATTTTGAAGACACATTTTCTTCACGACTTTCAATACAGTCCAATTTTCAAAGCATTTTCCACTTAGATTCTAAGGAGCTTTCAAGGGAACTAGGGAGTCCATTTTTCGCATGAGCAAAAGTTAGATTTCAACATAGTTTCAGTTTGTGGAGACCCCATCGGGGACGGCTAGGGGTGGTGAGGGAAGGATTAATCCCTTGTCTTTGAAGAGATCACATCTTTTATTCCACCAAGAGGCGGATTTCACCTGGATTAACCCATAAAGAGATTTAACTAGACTACAAACTCTTTGCTCCTCACCTGGAACCATATATCCTTCAACTTGATCCATATAAATTTCCTCTTCTAGGTCCCCATTCAAAAAGGGGATCTTAACATCCATATAGTGTATTACTAGGTTATGAAATGATGCTAAAGAAATTAACACCTTAATTGAGGAAGTCCTTTCACGAACCTTCATAGGATTCTGTCGTCAAAGATTTATAGTTAACGCCTCAAATCTCCACTTCATTTATAGAGGAAATGAATGCTCCTACCTAAAATTTATGGCTCTCATATCTCGTCCACGAAAGCGTGGGGGATCAGCTAAAGGGCGTTATGCCCCAAAGGCTTCTGCCACCCTCTCTCCCCGTTCTCAGAGGCTCTTGCCATCCTCTCATCCCTGTTCTCGGAACTATGAATTGTACTAGGATTAAACTCCGTTGAGGATTGCAAGTCGATAGAGGCAAATGCCCGCAGTGACAAGCATGACCCCAACATCTAAGCATAAAGAAAGATGATAAATGGGGCGTTAGACTAATTTATCTGGCAAAAAAATGTATTCCAAAGGGTAGAAACCGCCCATGCAACCGTCACCTTTGATCTCGAGATCCTAGGGAAAAGAAATTCCCATCATCAGAGATCACACAACCTCGCAACATATCTTTTGGGAACCTGGGAAAAAAGCCCCCTCCACAAGCATAGTACGAGGGATTGTGAACAAAAACCCTAGCCTTGAAACTTGGGGCATACACAGACCTAGGAAAATAAACTGTTAATACTAGATGTTAATATGTAAAAAGAAACAATGGAGAACACTAATATGAGATTGGAACTTAGAAGAAGCAAACCGGAAGAAAAGCGATCGGAGATGGCATGTGATCACCTAGGAGAAGAAACGAGCGGCGATTAGAAGGAAATCCCTAGAACGAAAAATGAGAGAATGAAACAAGTAACTAGAGAAGTAGCTCTTAAAAAGGCAACAATTGAGACTCACGCCACGTGAGCCACCACAACGCGCTTCCAGGAGGCACACAGACATATGATTAAAATAGGAATCGATCCGCCTTAAGGAAGTTACGACTGTCCATCTAAGAGACAGAACTAAGACAAGGCACCTTATGACACTAGGAGGGACTTGCAAACCACCCCTGGAGCCCAGGGGTAAGTGACGGGGCTGACGAAACGACCTAACTATTCTAGGCCTAAGCCTTGGGGACACCTTCGATTGCTCACTAAACGCTGGGACCACATTCGTTAAGTATCAAAAGAAGAAAATGTGTAGGAAACTTGAGCCTGGTCTTTGAAAGGCTTTACAAGTGGCTTCCCTCCTTTAGCCAGCACGGCTACCTCAAATGTCAAGCATGATCACAACCTGGGACATAGCACGATGCGGCATGCCCAAGCGACTGTCGAAAGAATCGTCTCATCACCCTGGGCCTTCTCCATTAAGGCTAGTAACTGGAAGCCTTAGCTAATCTTACATTCTTTAGAAGTACAATCGGGAGGCGAAGCCTTTGAGCAAAGCCATTTATTATTATCAACCTCAGTCATCAGGAATAGGCGACAAATAGGGTCGCGTAGAAAAGCTCTTGGTTGTGACTGGTTACTCTTTGTCAATTCAACCGGAGCCGGTGCCACAGCAAATTGGGCCCCATCGACACCCCTCGTCAAGTATGACATGTAGCGATCCTCAGACTACATATAAAAAAATCAAAAACCAAGAAGGGTGGAAAAACTAAAAGCGACAACTCTTTATCTTGGGGAGTCTCGCTTGACGGGTGGACCTTTAGCCTCACGACAAAAGAATAAACCTAAGCAAGCCTAATACGGATCTCACACGAGGCATACACTTGCGAGACTAGCCAAAGCGACCAAGGTTTCCTGCAATCGAGTCAAGCGGGTCATGCCTAAGACTATGGGGAAATATAAACAATTCTCGCCACTTAAAGGGTTTTTTTCCTACCACAAAGTGATAGCAATAATCACAAAGTAAAATCTATAATAGCCTAGAAAAATTGTTTTTTTTTTTCATTTTTCCTTCTTCCCCTTTTATACCTATGGGTCGGGGGTTACATGTTTAATGCTCATAATTGAGACATTGATGAAAGTCCTTTCACTTTCTTACGTTACACACTCTCTTGTGCGGTGATTGCCTCAGCCAACAAAGCTGTATGTCGCAGAGGTGGTTGTATGTGGCAACCTTTGTCTTCTGCGAGATGTTTGTCAGAAGGCTTGCCGGAGCTACGTCTTCATGTCGAAGATGCATGACTCATCTCATATCTGGGGTGATCACTTTGATCCGCTTCCTATCGGCTACGCTCTACCTAGGGCCTGCGAATTACGCTGCGCTAGGTTTGGATCGGGGCCACTTTTATCTGGCCTCCAGGCTGGCTTTGGCCGCGTGCTATGAGGCTTGCTCCTCTCCCTGGCACGTGACCTAGGACATATCCCACTCCATTAGTGTCACACCTGCAGGAGGATTGTAGCGTCTGCGTCGTTCTCTTGTCTTACGTACAAGCGGTTGCTCCGTGGTAGCTCGCTTGCCTTTTCTTGAGGGGGTCATTTTGAGCTGTCATCCGTCCCTCTATCCTTCTCTGCTCGGGCTCAAATGCTTGTAACTAGGTTAGGTCCAAATCATGCGTACTCAATCGGGTCTAGGCTTGGCTCCCAATAAACGCTAACTGCATGACACATGTCCTGAGACTTATCCCACTCCACTAACCCCCTTAGCGTCGTTTCAAGCTATTGGAGTTGGAATGACGCTAAACTCTTTGGTTGTCCAAGGCCAAGGGCCAGGTGCTCAACATCTCCTAAAGAACATCTCAAGGAGGCCTGTAGGGACTTACGTTGCCCAAGGCTGAGGACCATCCTGGGTTAGTTGCCCAAGGCATGATATCATGGAGGGAACATCTCGAGGAGCGTCAGCCTGCAGAGGCTCATCCAGTGGAGATCATCTCGAGGAAAATTTGCGATGCGGGAACATCTCATGGAGAACATCTCAAGGAGGTCACCAGAGTATTAGGTTCATCTCATGGATAACATCTCGAGGAGCTACTTTGATCGCTAGGCTCATTCGTGGAGATCATCTTAAGGAAATTTCGCAGTCTGGGGCTCATATGATGAAGAACATCTCGAGGAGGTCTTTGAGTGCTAGGCTCATCTCTGAAGTCTGAGGAGGTCGCCGAGATCTGGGGACTAAATCTCATGGAGAGATCTCGAGGAGATGCGTCTTGGGCTCATCCCATGGGGACCATCTTAGGGAGAACATTATGCTTGTAGGGGCGCATTTGCTGGGCTCTCGTCCGTGGAGATCATCTTGGGAGGCGCCGAGTCTGGGGCTTATCTCATGGAGAACATCTCGGGGTCGCGAGTCTTTGAGCTCATCTCATGGAGAACATCTCTAGGGAACTGCCTAAGTACTAGGCTCATCCTATGGAGATCATCTCAGGGAGAACATTACGCCTGTAGGGTCTTATCTTGCCCGAGACCGGGGGCCGTCGAACTGACACTCGAGCATAATATTATCATCTCGGGAGAACATCATGGATTTTCTTCTAGGGAACTCCTCATAGGATCATCTCAAGGAGTACTACTCAAAGGTAGAATCGTCTGAAGGAGTTTATGAAGATAAAACCACCTCAAGGAGTTCGTCTCATGGAGATATATAATCATCTCAAGGAATTTTTCTCATGGAGATACAATTTTCTCAAGGAATTAGTCTCGGGGAGCTCGACACAAGCTCTTAAGCTCAACATATCAAGGAGTTCGTCTCATGGATCTCGGCCTGACTTCGAGCTTAGCATAAATTAATGCTGATTAGTTTTATATTGCCCGATACTTAGGTTTAATTCTTTGACATGTTACTAGTTTGGGAGCAATAACTTTGCATTCTCGATGGGGCGGTCATCTAGATCACCCCCCTCATTACAACTTACACTAAGGTCAAGGGACCTTGCCTCGAGCTTGCTCCTCTCATCCTAGTCGTTGTCCTCTTATTCGTTGCGCCTCCTCTTCCCTTTGCCCCTTGAGTAGCTCCGCAATTCGGAGTACTTGGCTACCACTCGCCTGGTCGCTGCTATAACATCGTCCTCGAATATAGCATACTAGTTACCTCTCTAGGAAACGGAGTTCATCGATCGGAAGTCGATTTGTGAGAGAAAAGAATCAAGCGTGTGTTCGAGTAAATGGCACCTTGACGACTGTAGGAAGCGGTGTCTGAGCTAATGGAATCCAATTGTAACGAGGCGAATCCCAGGCGCTGTAGAGTCTCCTAATGGTCTCGGACCTCCTGTTGAACGTGGAACAAACTGGTGACACTCTGCTTCCTACGTACTGAGCATTGTACTGGGAGATGAACTTCTTGGATAGTCGACGGAAGGACGTTACTAAGTTCGAAGCTAGGCGATGAAACCACAATAGGGCGGGGCCCGCTAGGCTGGACGAGAAGACCTTACACAAAAGGGCATCATTTCCAGTATGGAGGGTCATAATATGTTGGTAGTGCATTAGATGATCGAAGGGGTCCTGCAGTCCATTGTAAATCTGAAATTTCGGCAACGAAAAGTGCGGCAGAGCCTCTTGATTAAGGATGGCATGGACGAACAAGGACATTGAGATATCATCCAGCACCCGAAACTCAAGGTCTAGGCTTGTGAGGAGACAGGGTGTCGCTCATGCAGGAGTCCCATTGCCATCGTGGGTGGCGGTCGGGTGGAGAAGATGTTAATGCGTGGACTCGGACTCACATAGGGCTTGTTGGAGTGGGTCGTCCTAACGGTAGGTGGCGGTGTTTGGGTGAGGTAGGGCGGGGCCGAGGCGGCATTGTGTAGGGTGGCATTCTCCTCTCGTAGAGAAGTGTTGGTTGTGAGGAAAGAAGCCAGTTGTTGTTGGTGAGAGTCATGCTGCTCTCGAAGCCCCCTTTCCAGTTGCATCAGGTGTTATTCCATGGAAGCTCGAAGCGGGATGGTAGGTCACCATTGATTGGCCCGGATCGCTAGAAGGACGACGGTGTTTCCATAGATTCTTGATAAGTGTTTTTCTTCCATAAAGTGATAGCAATAATCACAAAGTAAAAGCCATAATAGCCTAGAAAAATTGTTTCTTTTTTTTCATTTTTCCTTCTTCCCCTTTTATACCCATGGGTCGAGGGTTACATGTTTAATGCTCATAATTGAGACATTGATAAGAGTTCTTTCACTTTCTTACGTTACACACTCTCTTGTACAGTGATTACCTCACTTAAAATACTTGATTACCCGCGAGGAGTGAGGCCTTGCTTGCGTGTGCGCGACCTTTGTCCTACTGAGATGTTTATTAAGACCCTTTTTCCTGACTCTTGTCTTCATGTCCAAGATGTCTGCCCGACTCATCTCCCCTTGAAGCTCGAGGTGATCACTTTGATCTGCTTACGTCATCATAGCTTTACGGCGGGCTTACGGAGTCGCACACTTGAATCGGTAGGCACAGTACAACGTTGTCAGAAGCCTAGGTTCGGCACATGCTTTAAGGCTTGTTCCTCTCCCTGGCACATGACTTGTGACTCATCCCACTCCACTAGCGTCACGCCTGCCTGAGAGGATTGTAACGTACACATAGTTCTCTTCATCTTCATGCCCGAGCTAGTTGTCCGAGGTAGCTCTCTTGCCTTTTTCCGAGGGGTTCATTTTGAGCTGTCATCCATCCCTCTATCCTTCTCTGCTCGAACTCAAATGCTTGTAAGTAGGTTAGGTCAGGATCATGCAACCTCAATCGGGTCTAGGCCTAGCTCCCAATAAATGCTAAGCTGCATGTACGTGTCTTGGACTTATCCGCTCCACGCGGCATAAACAAGTGACAAAAACCACAATCACTACACAGGAATAAAAGTCATTTCCTAAGGAGCCTAATTGATCGGACCTAAAAGACAAATGTGAAATGAGACACAACGTTACCTAAACCCTAGGGCAATCATAACCCTAAAAAGCACTCATAACCGTAGCACTTAAAAATTTACTAGGCGGTTCTCGTCTGTGACTGGCTGATGGGAACAGGCGCTACGGACATATACTTTAACCACTGATAAAGGTAAGGATTAGAGGAACTCGCTTGTCATGAGGGAAATTGATGAGGGCGTCTATTAATTATTTTAATTAATTAAGAGTCTTTATCTTTTAATTATTTTATTTGATTAATTATGATTAATTACTTTTTCTTGTCCATTAAGTATTCTAGGTTCCTTGTTTAGCAAGGATTCATTTGAGCCTCTATAAATACTTAGTCATTCTATCTTTGTAAGCAATTTTTATTTTTATTCAATAATCAAAACCTAGCCATTTTTGCTAATCGAGACTTTGCTTAGAGATTTTTCGTATGATGATCTTTGCACGTTACACATTGCGTCGAATTGGTATCGGAATGATTTCTCGATCGATGGCTAATACTAGTGCTAGTGAATGAAACAATCCCCGAGGAAGCGAAGATTGAGGATTAACAACTATTTGAAGGCTGAATTGAAACGAGAACTTCTTCATGAAGCAGACAACAATTGATAGAAATTGCTAGGCAACTACGTGAATTGTTACGAGGAGGTGTTCAAGGGAACATGAACAACTTATTGAATCAAGCCGATGAGGTAACCTTGGTAAGCCAATGGTTGACCCAATTCCTTAAATACGTAGAAGACCTATTGTTCATGATGATAGTGATGAGGAGCTAAACTTTGGTGTCGATCCAATTAATCTAGGTATGGGTAGATTTGGAAGGAACCGAAACTTTAATTACAATAGGCATGATGATGACTTTAAGCTTAAGGTAGATATCCCTACTTTTAGTGGAGAACTTGACATAAAGGGATTTCTTGATTGGATTGCTAAGGTGGATCGTTTCTTTGAGTATATGGAAATCCCTGAAGAAATGAAAGTAAAGTTGGTCGCTTTTCGATTGAAGGGAGGAGCTTCTGTTTGGTGGGAACGATTACGAGAAACTTGAATCATGGAAGGAAGAGGCATTGTCCAATCATGAAGGCTCATGAAACAATATTTCAGGGGCATATTTTTACCTCCTAACTATGAACGATACTTGTTCGAATCGTATCAATGATGTTCATAAGGGACAAGGACCGTGAATGAGTACACCTCTGAATTTCTGAGATGGGAAGCCCGTAATCAATTGTCAAAAAGTGATAATCAATAGGCAACCCGTTATTTGGGTGGTTTGCGGGCTAATATTCATGATAAAATTGGGGTGCATATGGTTTTAAGTGTGCAAGAGGCAAGGAACTTAGCTTTGAAGGCTGAATTGATGTATCAAGAATAGAGTCGAACTGAAAATTATAGGTGATATGGTAGGGGTGACAACAAACAAATAACGACTAAAAGAGGCAAGCAATTGCAAGGTGGGCAACCCACTAATCATCCGTCCACAAACAACAATGGATCGATTAAAGTTCCAGTTGGAGGCAACAATCAAGGTAAAAATACATATCCTCCTAAAAATATTAATAATAATCCTTATGCAAACTAGATCCTTCCGATTGTTTCGATATAATGAACACGGGCATCAATCTAATGGTATCACAGATAAAGTCGATTCGATGTTGTCAGAAAAGGGAGGAGGAAGAAGCATGTGATAATGAAGTTGGATTGCTTTGTGGACTCTTGATAGGGGCGATGGGGATGATTTTTTGAACATGAGGTGTACATGTGTTGTAAAGGAAACTTATGTTGTCACAAAAAGCATGGAATGATACACAGCATATAAGCTTTTTCACACCGGATGTACTAGAGAGATAGAAACTTGAATTGATCATTGATAGTGGTACGCTAAAGAGAACATTGTTAGGCGTAATTGTAGTTCAAAAAGCGCTTAGTTGACCCCAGCACACATCCTTATACAATTGGGTGGATAAAGTGATGGCATTCAAGTGGAATATCGTTGTAAGGCACCTTTCTCTATCGGAAAATATTCTTATGAGGTTTGTTGTGATATTGTTGATATGGATGCATATAATTTTTTATTGGGAGACATTGTCAATTTGATGTTGATGCTACACATTTGGGTAGGAAGAATACATATCAACTTGTGAAAGAGGGTGTGTGTTATACTTTATTGCTTATATGAAAACAGAAGCGAAATCAAAGTACACTAAGTGGAGAAGCGGAACTTTCTTCTTATAGTAGCATAGATTTACTAATTTTGTCAAATAATGTAAAGATAAGAGATTCATGTAAGGATTGTAAAAGGAAAATGTAGGTAGGCAATCAAAGTGAATAAAATTTCTTTGGAGGTGAAAGAACTCTTTGCCTTTCGAATTTCATGATGTTTTTGGGCGATGATACACGAATGAATTGCCTCATTTGTGTGATATTCAACTTATCGCATTGATTTGGAATACTAGTGCTAGCCTTCTAATAATCTTCCCCAGCATAGGATGAGTCCTAACAGAATGTGTGATGAAGGGTTGCTAAGCAAGGCACACATATTCAGTGCTTATGAGCACATATACGGTTCAACTTTGTTGATGCTAAGAAAGATGGGAGTTGAGGATGTGTGTGGTGATTGTAGAGCGATAAAAGAATTATCATTGGATATAGATTTCTTATTTCAATGTTGGATGATATGTTTAGTCGGTTAGGTGGAAGCAGTTATGTTTAGCAAGATTGACGAGGTGGTTATCATCAAATGGTCGTCTAGAGTGATGAGTGAAGACATCATTCAAGATAAGGGATGATTATATCAAGCTTCAACAAAGAAAGTATGGATTGTACTAGATTGTTAAGAAGATCAACAACAATGTTTATGGTTGACATGCCAAATTGGATGGAGATTTCAAAGACCTTCAATATTGATGATCTTACCTTGTTCCAACCATATATGAATCTTGGGTATCCAGAAATAACTCAAGGACAAGTTCTTCGGAAGTGGAGGTGAATGATGAGAGCACCTATTAATTATTTTAATTAATCAAGAGTCCTTAATGATGATGACATTATTAATTATTTTAATTAATTAAGAGTCTTTATTTTTATTTTATTTTTTGATTAATTATGATTAATTACCTTTTCGTATCCATTAAGTATTCTAAGTTCCTTGTTTAGGCTAAATTCTTGTTTAGCAAGGATTCCTTTGAGCCTCTATAAATACTTAGTCATTCAATTTTTATAAGCAATTTTTATTTTTATTCAACAATCAAAATCTAGCAAATTTTGCTAAATCTCTTTAAAATTATGTTTATTGTTTCTTAATTGAGATTGTCCAAACAACGTTACGACATGTGTCACACGTGGAAACGCTATAAAAAGGAAAGGCCATGACCCAAGAAAGTAGAGACAAGATTGAGGGAAAAATCTGGAAACCTATAAGCCTAGAGACCCGGGAAAGAACCTTTGGGTCTTTAGGATCTTCAATCACGTGATTGAATTCGTAATATCCAATCTCATAGAAACTACCCGTAGTATGTTAAGTCTATTTATTACTAAATATTAAGTTTCCTTTCGTGATTAAGTAGTAAAATGATGGGATGAAACAAGAGTTTTCATGGTAATACTATAATATGATATGTAAAATTAATAGATCAAGATTTCCATATATGTAACCCTAGCTCATGTGGTAAAAGAATGGGAAAGGAAATAAAAAGTTCCAAGTTTGAATTTTTATCAAAACATAATACTACATCGTGATTCTTAGACCTGTGATACATATATTTGAAAATTTTATCCAAAAAAACCTATGAAATAATTCAATCTAACTTTTATGTGTATAGTCATTGAACACGACCCTGCACTTATCAATTATTTATTCTGGGACTGTGGCTTTAAAAGTTCGTTAAGTGGAAATTGAGTGGCAGCCAAGGATTAAACAAAATTGAGTGGTAGCCAAGGATTAAACAAAATTGAGTGGTTGCTAATTTTGCGACTGGATAAACAAATCTCTGTCACCAGCCATTACAAGACTTTCACTCTTTTTGGTTTCAAAATTTAATTTAATTTTAAAATCAGAACCTAGAATTAGGTAAAAACCAATATTAATAATCCAAGATTCAATTATATATATATATAGAATAGTGAAAATAATATTAATGATCAAGATTCAATTATATATATATATATATACCATATATATATATACCTCCACTATATTATACAGCAGCCTTACTCACTTTATAAATTGCACAATCTCTGCAAAAATTGCACTGAACTACTCAACAATGGCCACAAAAATCAAACACCCATCTTTTCCAGCCGCTGCCGTCGTGGTGTTCTTCCTTCTCCCGCTCCTGCCGGCTGAACTCACCGACGACCCCCAAATCCCGGACGATGAAATTCTATTAGATTCATGGTTGAATAATACCGTCCAGAACCAGAGTCTCCGGCGGACGACGCTTGATCAGGCCCTAGTGAATGCGGAGGAGAGGGTAAGAATCATCAAGGTAAGCAAAAGCGGAGGAGGAAACTTCGATACGGTGATGGCGGCGGTCGATAGTGTTCCGCCTGGTAATACTCAGCGCGTAATTATAATGATCGGAGGTGGAGTTTTTGAAGAGAAAATCAAGATTGATAGGAATAAGCCTTTTATAACATTCTATGGATTGCCGGAGAACATGCCGGTGCTGTCGTTTGACGGGACGGCGGCGAAGTTCGGGACGGTGGACAGCGCTACGCTGATAGTGGAGTCGGATTACTTCATGGCGGTTAACATAATTGTCATGGTGAGTCAACTAGTTATTTACACATTTTTAATTTCTTACCCAAAAAAAAAAAAGCCGCATTACATGCCCTTGACGCTGTCTAAGTGGAAAAGAGGACGTGGTACTGGATGATTGGCTAAGTAAGAAGAATATAACGTAAAGTGAATAGATAGAAGATTTCTGGTACAGCTCTTCTTAAGCTCATTCTAAAACCGTGAGGCCATCCTGCATGATTGGGTGAGGGCGGGCTCTATCCAACCATGTATAATTAATTGTATATATTGTGAAGTTTATGATGATTTAAAATTTCAGAACTCGGCTCCAAAGCCAGACGGGAGAAAGACAGGAGAGCAGGCGGTGGCATTGAGGGTGTCGGGAGACAAGGCGGCGTTTTATAACTGCAAGCTGATCGGTTTTCAGGACACCTTATGTGATGATAAGGGCAGGCATTTTTCCATGGATGCTACATTGAAGGCACTGTGGACTTCATATTTGGAAGTGGCAAGTCTCTCTATTTGGTAAGTGCTTTTGGAATTAACCAACTTCAAGCTTTTTTTTTTTTGTTCTTTTTTCTTTCACTAGTAAATTAATGTTTTTTATATTTTAGCAGAGAACCGAGCTACATGCCAAGGGAAACATTGGAGAATTTTCAGTGATAACAGCGCAAGCGAGGAAAGTAGAATGGGAGGACAATGGATATTCGTTCGTGCACTGCATGGTGTCGGGGAGTGGGAGTGGCACTTACTTGGGGCGGGCATGGATGAATAGACCCATGGTGGTGTTTTCATACACCTATATGACTTCTGTTGTCCACCCTTTTGGCTGGTCCGATAACTTCCACCCTGAACGCGACTCGTATGTTTTCCTTCTCTTTCCTTATGTTTTCTTATCAACTCTATTCCCCCAACAAACATGTATCATAACATATATGTCAAAACAACCAATGCTTCGTAACAAATCAAACATAATTCTTTATGGACTTTCAAATAAACAAATACGGGAATAAACTACCGAGATGTGGCTCGAACCCCAACCCTCTCGCCAAATTATACCATGTCAAAAAACAAACATTTCTAAGAGCTCAATCTTGCTTATAGGATTTGAGTTTAATATAAATATTATACTTCTTAACAACATGCAAGATAAGCAAAGAAAATTCAACTAAAAATAATGCAGAAATTGACCTAAGAAAATATTAGGCAAAGAAAATTAAAAGGAAAAATGGAAGAAAAAGAATATATATAATTGGGAATCCAATATTATATTGATATAGTGTAAAACATATTTTCTTTTCTCTTTTTCTCTTGTTTTCCTCATTAATTTTCAAAGAAAGTTGGGGAAAAATTAGAATATTTTTCTTTATATATTTTATTCTTTTGCAGTTTTTATGTCATTCAAGGGAAAATGATTTTCTACAGTATTTTTTTTCCATTCCCTAGCGTTTTCCGGAAACTAACATAGCCTATACTTTTCGATGCAGGTTGGTTTTCTTTGGGGAATACAAGTGTATGGGACCAGGGGCAGACGCATCAAGACGAGCGAGATTCACGAAGATGTTAGACGATGATGGGGTGAGACCCTTCATCACCCTCAACTACATTGAGAGAGAAGAGAGAGAAGAGAAAGAGCGCTACGAATGGTTCTTCCTCCGCCACGCCTTGCACCCAACTGATAGACATGATCAGAGAGAGAGAGAGAGAGATATATGAATTGGTGTACAACAAGTGGATGATGACGAGGCTCTGTATGCAAAGCAATATTATTCTTGTTTAATGAATTCCCTTTCCATTAAAGGGTTACCAGCCTCGCCCTCAAAGAGATGCAAGTCAACTGTGCTCATAAACTCCATCTCTTTTTGTTTTATTGGTTCTTTCATTTGCCTTTTGGTTGGGCTCGTGTGGGCATGTCACATCTACACATTATTTGCTCCTCATGGGTAGAAATTTATTGGGATAACCATTAAAAAGGATGTATCATAAAATATTTGCAAATCAATCCTTGTGACTCCTATTTGCTTAAGTTATTCTGGTCATGATTGTTTTAACATGTGCTTATAGAGCCAATTACATGCAGTGGGTGTGGCTTTATTTAAAATTACAGTTTGAAACATTTTTCATAAACCTATTTCCTCAAAGAATTATAAACTATTAGATGGTGTTTGTTCTTAGAAAGTATGGGAAGTATTAAGAAAAGAGAAAATGAGAAAGAAAATGATTTTCATATGTTTGGTTATTTAATTAAAAATATGACAATGGTAGAAATAAGTGTGTTTCCGGTCACAGTCCTTGGTGTTTAGACTATAATCTTGTTCATACTTTAGTACAATGTGTCCGAACTCCCTCCTATGGATCTTAGCGTGCGCAAAACAGAAATGGAATATTTGTAATAAAGTAAAAACACACATAATTTTTTACGTGGTTCGGTAATTACCTATGTCCACAAGGCTGTGCCTAGATGCAAGGATTTCTACTAATCTGATTCAAGATTTACAATTAGTCTTATATAATACAAGACTCTCTGTCCACGGCCTTTCTTAAAACCTAATCACTCATAGTAGAATTTAGTATGAACTTCCTCAATTCCCCTCTCAAAAGCATTGCACACCCATACCCACATTACATCAATATAAGATGAAGAAAATAAAGAATATCATCTTTCACACAAGGTAAAAGGCTTTTAACGTACAATACCTCAATCGAGTATCTGCACTCAGCACTCTTCAACACGTTCAAACTTCTCTTGTTCTTCTTCAAGCTTTGCTCCTGAAATTCGTAATGAGAACTTCCAAAGCCTTGAATTTATAGCCTTGCGATTCAGTTTTGGAAGTCTTGATAGGGCTGGATCATTATCGTAATAAGACTCCAACTTTACCTTCTATTTACCTTCTATTTTATGTTCTTGCCTTTAAGTTATCACAATGAAAATAGGAAACTTACTAATCAAGTATCATCTTCAGAATAGAAACCTATCTAGTTCGATAGCTTAGAAGTCCGGATCTTCTTTGATTTGATCTTTATTTTCTTGCCAAAACGATCTCAAGTTCATCGGTACCTTGCTCCCCAAGTACCTCGGTCTCCAAAGTTGCAGACTTTCGTGCTTCCCACATATGCTTTGCTACTAGTTCGGACTTCCTAAGTCAAGTAGTTTCCTGCACTACGGGATTGCCTTAATCCAAACTACTTCCTGGTCCTACCAAGGACTTCACATCTATTTCATCAAATCTAATATTTGAAATAGTCATCTTCTTGTAGAACGCTAGGGACGAAGATATAGACAATTCAAACCCCATAAAACTCATGCATTTTTTTCATTTTTTAAATTGTATCTAGAGATTTTAAACCTATTAATTTTTGTATTGTCTTTAAATTAAATTCTTTATTTTCAAATATTAAAACCACCAAAAGAAATAAAATCATGCGGAAGAAGGTCTTTATGATAAGAAATACTCATATATTATAAGAACATATATGTTGGGTGTACGCCCAAAGTCTCATATCGGTTAGAAATGGGAAAACATATAAGTTTATAAGTCATGGACAACATCCAATTGGTATGAGGCCTTTTGGGATAGAAGCCCAAAAACAAAACCATGAGGGCTTAATCCAAAGGTTGACAATATCATACCAATGTGGATAGGGAAGGGTCCATGAGATTTCCAACAACGGCGATGAATGTGGAAGCTAAAAAATATGATGTGGTGAGCCCTTGGCCTTTGGTAGGTGGTACTTCATGTAAGGCATGTGCCCAAATGCAATAAAGACAAAAAAAAATCCAATTTGAGGGGAGGCTCGATGGAACTTTGTTTGAGAGAAGGATTGTTGGGTGTACGGCCAAAGTTCCACATCAGTTAGGAATGGGAAGACTTATGAGTTTATAAGTGAAGACAACATCCAATTTGTATAAGACCTTTTAGGAGAGAAACCCAAAAACAAAACTATGAGGGCTTAAACCCAAAGTGAACAATATCCATAGTGATGTGGATGAAAAGGTCATGTGTTTCTAACAGTATACGTATAAACCTGCCATGCTGTTGCAGTCAATTTTTACGATGGACAAAGCCCGGATTTGGTCAATATATGAATTTCAATTTGAAGTTTCCCAACGAATTTAATTACTCATTACTATCCGATATTTTTCAGCGATTAAGATATGTTGGTAAACTTGGCTGATTTTCCTTGACTCCGGCCAGCAATTGCGACGGATTACCAACGAAATTTATGAACAAATTAAACTCTACTGGTACATTTTGACGAGTGTTGGCGTCATATTATAAACAACAGAATATCCGTTGTTAAACTATTTGTTGGTAAATACCAACAGACAAATACCCGTTGGTAAATACCAGCATATGTAATTTGTTGAAAAATCACAACCGCTGTATTTTCTTTAAAGTGTTAGAGATTAATATCATTAAAAATAAAAGCAACTTGTATTTTTATATTGCAAAATAATCTACCTTTTACATTTAACTTATTATTTCTATAAACAAATTTTGTTTTTAAAAAAAAAGCTAATTTTTTTTATTCAACAACATGTTAATAAAAAAAAACTCCTAAAACGACTCATGGCCTACAAATTTGGTAATCATAAAAATGCTTATAATACATATAATTTCAGATCTTGGGCAAACCGATGAACAATGGATTCGGTATAATGTCTTTGTAGATTTCAGAGCGAAACTTTGTCGTCTGACCCAACAACACAAGCTACACCAATAGGAGGCGACAAAATAGAACACATTGCAATTTCAACAATATCAACATAACAAAGCAAACGAAAACAAATGAAAACCCTTGGAGTGAAAGAATCCACTTTATTGAAAATTTATTAGAATATAAATTTAAGTATGTAAATTTTAGTGAATATCTTTGTAATAAATATATTATCATCATTGCAAAATAAAAATTATATTTTTATCAATATTTAATTCAAATTTAATTGGATTTTATTTGATTATGAGAATTTATTATAGATATAGTCGTTTCATTTTCATTAAATTTTCATTTTTTAGGACTTATAAAATTTAATTAGATTTTATTTGAAATCCAACCATTACTTTGATGAAGATTTAATGTTGATACCACTATTATCTTTCATCTTATTTTTCACTCATTTACATATTAGGTTGTCTATTTTCTTGGTTTTATTTTACCTTAGAAAGTGTGTTATCAATTCATTTGTCTTTTCTTCTTTCATTTATATATTTTTTTATTTTTTTTTAAAATAGTTAAAATGAATACTTAACTAATTAAAATATTAAAATTCATTTTTTAAATATGCCAAATAAAAAATGAAAAAAATAGAAAATATCAACTAATTAAAAATATTTAAATATTTAAGAAATTTTTAATCCTTGTCAAGTCTCATATCTTTATTTAAAGGATATCTTTCATCATGATAGAACGTTTTCTTACCTACCTAATATCAAATTAGTTCACTTGCCTAACTCAATTGGTCAAGAGTTACTAAAGTGTTTAGTTATAAAAAGAAATCATTTACATTAATTCAGTATATATGAAAAAAAACACCATTTAACCAAAATTTTAATAATAGAGAATTTTGTTAAGTGCAAACGAAGCACAAAGATTTAAAGATTTTCATACCATTAAAAGATGTATTATCTAATAATAGGGTTTAAAAATGGCGTGCAGAAGCCCTCACCAAGCGAAAAGGTAGCTCATTGGCCTTTCGGGCCACAGCATGGTGGCGAGCCAGTTCGATTGCGAGGCGAGTAACGCAGACTGACTGAAAAAGCCCGTATCACGTAAATCAAAGGCAAATCTCATCATTAAGGGAAGTAGGATGTTTGATAACTATCACAGCAATCCGACCAAATCTCACGAGGAAGGCGGATTATTCTCGATAACTTTGTATATGTTATAATATTGCCGATATCGATGAGCGAAGAAATCCTCCCGTCGATGAGAATCATACCACCATCAATTGGGAAAAACATACATAAATACCAGGCCACCCCATCGGTGAAGGTACGCGAAACGATGCATCTACTAAATGTTAATCTTTGCAGATATTCACGCTGGGCATTAGAAGTCAATCGCATGTCCGTACTCTTTGCATGGAGATGATTGAACGAATGATTATTCAGATAACGTCAACAATTAACATATAAATCTTGATCGTTAGATGACATAATATTCTAATGCCATAACTAATAATAATAACTAACAATCCCTCTATAGGTCTTAGAATCCATTAATATCACCTAAAAGATCCTCCACTTATGTATAGTAATTATAATAAATTTAAATTGAATAAGTATCAATATAGAATAAGTATTAAGTTTATCCCATTCAAAATTTCATTTTTATTAATTTATAAAAGTAAACTAGAAAATGAAAAAACAGTGGCATCTTTTAAAATATAAAGTGAATAAATATATATTTTTAAATACACTTTAAAATATTCTAACTAATATACTTATTTATAGTGTTTGAAATGAGTTTATACTTTAATTATTAATAGTCATAAAATAAAATGAAAATTTATTTTAAAATTATCTCGATAATATATTTTATTTATAATTATTGATATTTTTATAAATCAGATGAAATATGAAGATATCATATACTAAATATTGAAATTATTTATAAGAATAATTACTAAATTAAGAAAATAGTTATTTACTAATATTTATGGCCAAAATGAAAAATTATTTAACTCATATGATATATAATTACCAATTAAAATATAAATGTAATGTATATAGATAATGCGAAATTATTATATGAATAATTACTAAAATTTAAAACCAATTAGTGATTCACTACTATTCATAAATAAAATAAAAAATATGTTTTAATTCCTTATAGCTAATATATTTATTTATAATTACTTATATGAATATTATATATAGATAAATTATTCTATATGGATAATTATTAATTAAAGTAAGTAGGTATGGATTGATTTATAATTACTAAATTAAATATGTTAATATTAGGGTGTTTGCTAAACACTACTGGCATCAAAAAAATCACCATAATTTTATAAGGGTAGTGATTTGATTAATGCTTAAAAAACTTTCCAGCCACTATGCTTTCGTCAGTTAAATAGATTTCATTTTAGCATCTTTGAAAACTACTGAATTCATTTTGGTGCTCAAAATCAATTGGAATGGATTTCAATCATCTTTGAACATTGTGCTGAAAATCGATTAAATGGTTCATTTGGCGATGCTAAACACCTCTAAAATTTTCAATGGGTATTTATGTCATTTAACTTTTATGACTTTCAAGTTTACACCAAGCTTTCTATTTTTTTGGAAATGGTGTGCGCTGCCATGGTGTCACCAGCGATTTCCTATTATTAAATACTACTCATATTTTAGTGCCAAACTCACGCCTCATTTTGATTTGTGGCCCCACCCTTGCAACGCCTGACCTCCTCCCCATAGAGCCACACCAGCATCAGACCAAATTTTTGATAGTACTAATAATTTGATTTTTTTTTTTTTAAATGACTCTTCTATATATATATATGAACTTCACATAAAATTTACTATATATAAATAATGTTAACCTTAATTTTATTTTTGTTAAATAAATAAATTTTGTAAGAAATTTTCAAACAAATATCTTATGGTCTCTGAATTCTGAGTCGATGGATCGTGGAGTCACGAGAAATGATCTTTGCTTGCGAAGGCATCTTGAAGGCACCTCGGGCGGCGGCTAGAGTGGAAGTCTCTTCTCGAGCCCCTGCGCCGTTCTACGAAGCGGATCAAGCGGAGAGGGAGAAAAGGAATATTAGACCTAGCCATATGCAGTGGTACAAGGGCATACCCTGGCAGGAGCAATGGCATGGAGCGGAATAAGTGTTAAGACACGTCCCTTCTCTTCCAACTATGACGGAAACAGTACCACTGAGGACCTCAGGACGATGATGGTTACAGTATTGGAATGAAATGCGTGAATACCTACGGCGATGGCTCACGAACAAACACAAAGGTAAGTAGCCTATTCTGATAGTTGGTCGCGAAAGGAGAAGATGACCAAAATAACACGGAAGGGAAAAGGTACGACTTAGAATGATGCTATCTATATATATACCTTGCTTTAGGGCATGCAGTCGCATTTAATGCGGCGATGACTATCGTTGGATCTCAGCCATCGGCCCGGTTCGCTCCAAACCTTGCCAGACTAGGTGGGCGAGCGAGGGCCTTCCCTCGGACGGATTCTGCGACGTTAACGAGTTTATAATGGGTAATTAGCCTCGATTAGATGAAATATAGAATATCCACACCTGATTACCCAGTAAGGCACAAAGTGATAAAAGCTGATTTTATTAGCGCACCAAAGGTGTTCGACGTTACATAAGCGATGCTTGTTGCCAAGCGATCATAATACAACCGACAAACTAGCATTCATAACATCGAAATGCATGAAAAAACGGGTAAGGCAAGTAGTCTGCTGCGAAGAGGAAAAGCGAGAATTGGGGCTAAAAGAAGGCTGCGGCGGAAGCAGAAAATGAGAGGATGAGGTACAGGGGGATTAAGTGATCCTGTGAGGGTGCGGGAGGGTGTCCTCGAACTCATTCAAGTTCTAGAACCACCCAAAGACCCAGGGACATTTCGGGCTCCGCTGGCTCCCTTACAACCTCTGTGACCCCAGATTAGGCGCCAGTAGCGAGACATAGTCATCAGCCGTCTCGCGATCCGGACTTTTAGCGATATTCGGTTATCAGCTTCTCCGATGAAGGAACAAGGATAACCAGTAAGACAACTAATCTACTAGCCTTTTATAGCTGCCTCTAAATCTTAGCATCAACTACAGCAACTTGATAGCATCTCTAGTAGTTTAAGCAGGTTGAAAATTTACGTTGAAATTGTTATTAATGATGGACTATTCACATATTATGGCGGTCAGCTTGTTCCTTTTTTTACTCACTGGCCAGAGATGATCTTCCTCAGTGAGGAAAAGGAGGGCATTGTGGGTACCATGGGCCTGGGCAGCACCTGGCTAGGCGGCCCGACTGAGATCCCCGAGGAAATTTCAGGCCCCGAAGCAGCCAGAGCTCGGGAAGCTTGGGCGATCCTCGCCTAATTGCCCCGAAGGGATTAG
The DNA here is from genome assembly GCA_016808115.1 of Tetrastigma voinierianum. NCBI lineage: Eukaryota > Viridiplantae > Streptophyta > Magnoliopsida > Vitales > Vitaceae > Tetrastigma > Tetrastigma voinierianum. The sequence goes on from JAEQBH010006127.1 coordinate 363,824, forward strand.
GCCCAGCCGGTAGGCCCCCAAAACGTGGCCAATCCTCCGTCAGTGCCGGGCATCTCCGTCCCAAGTGCCAGGCATCTCATATCGGATGTCTTTTACCCAATGTTCCCTTTCTGTCAGCAACTCCACAACGAGGCGCCTCACAGAAGCTCTTCATGGTATAAGTGTAAGATCTCATGGCCACAACCTCCTGCTCAATAGAATAGGAAAGCATTCCTAATAGCAACCCTATCGGGGAGGCAGTTACATAAAAGGAAGAATAAGTCATCCTTCCCAGAATAAGTCATCCTTCCCAGAATAAGAGCCACCTTCACCTAACAGTATGGGAAGAAATCATCTACTCTCCGAAAAGAGCAGATCCTCTTTTCTCCTTCATAAAGAAAGCAATCCTGAACAAGTCTGAGATCCTGGATCGAAATAACTGTGCTCTAAGCTCTAAGTCTTCCAGAAAAAGACTAACTTTGCCATCGGATGGGCGACGGAACACCACGAAATGCGTCTTCTTATTGTTTTGCGATTTGCGACTCCTTGATGAATGCCTGACGATCCACGGCTACAGAATTCGGAGACCACGTATCTTATCTAAGTGTGACAAATTGAGTAACATTTTTCAATAAGACGATAAATTAAGTAGTTAAAACGTAATAATAATAACGTCTACTCACTACTACATAAAGGACCTATTGATCCGTTATGATAATTTTCTAGAAATTAATTTTTGTGTATAGTTTTGGAATCCATGTATTATCATATTCTTATAGCATTATAAGTTATAACGCAGACCTAGGTAGGTTTATTATTGTAAGGTCAAAAAATCTTAAATAATCCATTGTTATTATTTATCAATATTTGATGGTTTGGAAGTTTATGATTTATGAAAAAAAAAAGTTAATGATTTATTTGTTGACTATTTCCATATTAAAATAGCTTTTATATTTTTAAAATAAAACTTTCTTTGGAAACTTTTTAACTTGTTATTGATGTTTCTAACTATATTTAACGAATATTTTTTTATGTCTAATATATTTTTTTACTTATTATACATAATTTATATAACTATGTTGGCTCTAAAACAAATAAAAATAGAGAAAATAATTTATTTTTTAAAATTATTTAAGAACACTTTTTTTTTAAAAAGAACACCTTCTTGTGATGTAAAAAAAAACACATCTTATTTTCAATTCATAATAATAAAAACAAAACAAATATTAAGGTGTTTTTCTAATTATTTGTTTTGAAGAACTTAAGCCTAATTGTGACATCGGCCAAACATGCCCTTCTTGGTTATATAAAGACATAATGTTATGGAATTTTGTAACTGAAAGAAGATGTATATTTATATTTATATTGTTTGGAAATAGTAAAAGTTTGTGGTGATTTCATTTGGGAAAAATTTGCAAGGTTTTTTTTCGTTTTATTTTTATTAAAGTGTAGACCCCAAATTTGGGCTATTTATTTTATTTACTATATTTTGATTTTATTTTCTTTTGGGAAGGTAGATTGGAGGGGTTGGTTAGGGTTAGGTTTTTGGAGATCCTATAAATTAGAAAGGTAGAGATAAGAGAGAGGGGGGGAAATTAGAAAAAGACGTCTAGGAGATAGACGGCCAAGGAGGGACGATCAGAGAGACGGGAAGAAGAAGAAATATTTTGGAGGAGAAGACAACTTTTGAAGAAAGAAAGGTCAGTAGAAAGTGAGAGGGACAAGGCTACTATTCCCGTATGTCTTTTTAAAAAATTAGTTTTGACATCTCTTTATTCTCTATCCATTTTACATTGCATTAGTGTTTTAGATAAATCTCATTAGTTTCACTTCTTGCTTCTTTTTTAGAATTAGATGAATAGTATGATGAACTATTGTGAGTGAAATTATGGGCTTTAACAACCTTTAATAAATCCTTGGTGTTACTTTCATTTGTCTTTATGAAATATTAATCCATAATATTTCAGTTTAAGATCTGTAATGTAGAGTATGCTCATGCTTGGAGAACCTTTTTTTATTTTCTCCTTTTTTTTTATTGCAACCATCGGTAAGGTAATTTATGTTTTTTGTGAGCTATTTATTTATAAAGAATTTTATTTAAATTTTAGATTTCTTGTGTTTTAGACATTTGTGTTTTTACGCATAAAGTTTTTATGCTTAGATATATAATTACTTTAGCTTTTATTTTTAATAAACAATTTTATTATCAATCACTTTTTTTCTATTTGATATCTTATCTATTCTATACATTTTTTCACATTTTTCGAATTCATAGTCACCTTTTTAGATTCCTATCCAGGATCTCTCACTCTCACTTTTCCATTTTATATATTTATTTTTCTTATTTTGTATATTTATTTCTCTTATTTCATATATTAACTTTTCCTATAAAAAAATCTTATATATTTTTCAAATTAATATTTTTTGAGTCAAGTTTATATTCTTTGGGTATATATACATTCCATATTTATATTATGTATAGATCGTCACCCTTATTTACTCCATATTTTCAAAGATTTTTGTTTTCCATTTTAGATTTTTTTTTTTTTTTTATTCATTTTAAAACCCTTTAATGTCTGTTTTTCATTTTGGCATTTTGCAAAGGCAACCTATTTTCATTTGAAGTCGAATATAATTAACACAACTATTGTTATAATATAATCTAAAATAAGTGTATAATAACATTCTTAGGCAAAAGAGCGTCCTAATCAGACTGTGATTGACTATGATATTTTTCAAAAGATGCATAAGAGGATGAAAGATGGAAGCTTTATTGATTAGTGATCGAAAAATGTTGTTGTAAGTTAATGACATAATAATGATTTCTTTAGTCTCTATATTTAATATTGCATTGCTTATTTTGAGATATTTACTTGCTTGTAGGATGAGGTGATGTCACGATACAATGTTAAGACTCGAATGTAATGAAGCGAGAATTTATGCGGTCGATTGATAAAGACAATATTTTTCTGAAGGCTTTGAACCGATGAAGAAGAAGCTGATTTATGGACTTGAAATAAGGTTGGTTCATTGATGGCTCAGCAGCGAAATATCATCTGATCGTAAGCATTTGAGGGGTAAGTTATACGAGGAGGTGCGAGAGGAGATGAGAGATGAGCTTCAAGATGCAGTGCGGGAGATTAAAGAAAGAGATTATGCAATTAAAAAAAAAGCATGAAGAGATGGAACTAATGATGAGGCAGAGACAACAACAGACGGAGAACGATTGGAAGCAAAAGCAACAAGAGATTGAGCTAATTATACAGAGACATTTGAGAGCCAATGGTTTTGTAGCTCCAATTACCAATCCAAACCACACCATTAATGATCACGCGTAGGATGTGGATTAGGAGTAGATAATACTTAATTTATTACTATCTAGTAAACTTTGTTTTAGGATGTTGATTATGAGTAAATGATAGTGTGATAACCCAATACTATCTAGTAAATTTAGTTATTTCATGTATATATAATTTATAACAAATTTCTTATTTAAATATAAATATAAAATGTTGTAAAAAGAATACTATTAAACTTGAATTTATATTTATACTATTTTGGATGTAAAATTATAGTTTCAATATTTTAGTTTTAAATATTTATATACATATATATACATTTACCCAACAAAATGAGAATCCATTTGTATATTATCAACGAGATAGACACTAAATTTAACAATGGATTATGTCTTATATTTACCAACAAAGCGAGAATCCGTTTCTATCTTTCGATGGATTAACATCGGACATACGTTCAACATTTACCAAGCGATGGATAATCATTGCCAAATTTTGTCAAAAGATTAATAAGCGAATTATCAGCGGATAGACATTATTATAACAATGGATTATTATCTGTGGTACATTACCTCTGAATTACCATAGATTTTCAAAAATAAAAAAATTTGCCAATGGATTACATTTCCCAACAATCACTCCGTTACTAATCCGTTGAAAATGTCCCTTGGTAATCGGTTACTACTCTATTTAATAAATATACCAATGGATTTATTTTGCTAACATATTTACTAATTCGTTGGTAAAAAAGAAAAATATTGCCAACAGATTACATTTCCCAACTTATCACTCTGTTACTATGCTGTTGGTAATTTACCAACGGATATCCATCCCATGTGTCGGTTCCTAATCCGTTGTTAAATGTATATGGATATGTATTGTGTTGGTAAAATTTAACGACGAGCACTTTACCTATGGACAAAATCCATTGGTAATCTGTTGGAAAATGGATTTTCTCGTTTAGCAACAAATTTTGGACGTTGGTAAACACCAATTTTTTTGTAGTGTATAGTTTCAAATTTTTAAGATGATACAAAGATTTTGGTTGAAGGCAAGGATGATAGTTAACCTTGCAGGTAACCTTATGGACCAATATGTTGTGACTCGTGTAATAATAGTGATAAAGATTAGAGAAAGAAAACAATAAGAAGACACACAGATTTAATGTGGTTCGACAGTGTGTCTACATCCATGAGAATTGTGGTTCAAACCTTCACTATAACTGAATATAACACTGGATATGACTAAAATACAAAAGAACCCTATACTCGATTTATCTGTACAATGCCAAGGAGCCGTTCTGTAACCCCTGACCTATTATTTCGTCCCCCCAAAAAAAGAAGATATGAATGAAGGGTAATGCCAAGTGGAGCGACGGCGTTTGCCTGATCCTTTTAACCTCGATTTGAGCGTGACGCTAGGCGAAATTAGTTGACTGCAGTCAACCAGCGGAATACCGTGAATGTCGGGTGACGGAGCATTTTCACGAAAAATCGGGCGAGAGTCTCGCTGTGCGGGAGCTCTACCCGAATACAATGCCATGTGGCGCGTTTGCGAGTCGAGCGGTCAATGCCATGCAGTATATCGTCTGGCCACTTGGGCGTGTGATGCTTTCCGATATACATACCAATCATAGGTTCAACTATATATCCAATAGTTACAAGAGAAGTAATCAATTCTCCTTTATCTAACACATATTAAAAATTCTAACATTCTAATACATGCTTATACACCACAAATCCAAAGCCAAAATCGGCTTTTCTTCTAAGCTCAACCTCTAGGACGAATGTCTCTCGCACGCTCCTGCACGTAAAGGGGTTAGGGTTAGTTTTGGAGATCTATAAATTAGAAAGGTAGAATAGAGAGGAAATTAGAAAAGACGTCCCCGGGATAGGCGGCGGAGGGTGATCGGAGAGACGGGAAGAAGAAGAAATATTTTTTGGGAGGGAGAAAGTGACTTTTGGAAGAAAGGTCGGTAGAAAGTGAGAGGGACCAGGCTACTGTTCGATTATGTCTTTTTTAAAAAAAGTGTTTGACATCTCTTTATTCTCTATCATTTTGTTGCATTCGTGTTTTAGATAAATCTATGTGGTTTCACTTCTTGCTTCTTTTTTTTAGAGATTAGATGAATAGTATGACAAACTATTGTGAGTGAAATTATGGGCTTTAACCTTTAATAAATCCTTGGTGTTGCACCCTCTATTTGTGCTGTGAAATATTAATCCATATTTCCAGTTTAAGATGCATAAATATAGGTATGCTCATGGCAGAACCTTTTTTTATTTTCTCCTTTTTTTTTATTGCAACCATCCGAGTAAGGTAGTTATGTTTTTTTGTGAGGCTATTTATTTATAAAAAAATTTTATTTAAATTTTTAGATTTCTTGTGTTTTAGACATTGTGTTTTCTGCATAAAGTTTTTATGCTTAGATATATAATTTACTTTAGCTTTTTATTTTAATAAACAATTTTGTTATCAATCACTTTTTTTCTATTTGATATCTTACCTATTCTATACATTTTTTCACATTTTCGAATTCATAGTCACCTTTTTAGATTCTTATCCAAGATCTCTCAATCTCACTTTTCCATTTTATATATTTAATTTTCTTATTTTGTATATTTATTTCTCTTATTTCATATATTTACTTTTCCTATAAAAAAATCTTATATATTTTTCAAATTAATATTTTTTGAGTCAAGTTTATATTCTTTGGGTATATATACATTCCATATTTATATTATGTATGAATCGTCACCTGTTACTCCATATTTTCAAAGATTTTTGTTTTCCATTTTAGATTTTTTTTTTTATTCATTTTAAAACCCTTTAATGTACATTTTCATTTTTGGCATTTGCAAAAACAACCTATTTTCAGTTTTGAAATTCGAATATAATTAACACAACTATTGTTATAATATAATCTAAAATAAGTGTATAATAACATTCTTAGGCAAAAGAGCGTCCTAATCAGACTGTGATTGACTATGATATTTTTCAAAAGATGCATAAGAGGATGAAAGATGGAAGCTTTATTGATTAGTGATCGAAAATGTTATTTGTAAGTTAATGACATAATAATGATTTCTTTAGTCTGTATTTAATATTGCATTGCTTATTTTGAGATATTTACTTGCTTGTAGGATGAGGTGATGTCACATTACAATGTGGGCTTCGAAAATATGGCCAAACGAGGAATTTATGCGATCGATTGATAAAGACAATATTTTTTACGAAGGCGTTGAACCATTGAAGAAGAAGCAGATTTATGGACTTGGAAATAAAGGTTACATTGATAGCTCCAACGAAATATCATCTGATCGTAAGCATTTGAGGAGTAGGGTTATATTTGAGGAGGTCTGAGAGGAGATAGAGATGAGCTTGAAGATGCGATCGGGAGATTAAAGAAAAGAGATTATGCGATTAAAAAAAGCATGAAGAGATGGGAACTAATGATGAGCGAGGGTGACAGTGGAGAGCGATTGGAAGCAAAGCAACGAGATTGAGCTAATTATCTGAGACATTTGAAACGATGGTTTTGTAGCTCCAATTACCAATCGAACCACACCATTGTGGAAGTCAGCGTAGGATGTGGATTAGGGAGTAGATAATACTTAATTTATTACTATCTAGTAAACTTTGTTTTAGGATGTTGATTATGAGTAAATGATAATTAATGATAACTTAATACTATAATATTGGATTATTTCATGTATATATGGTACTTAACAAATTTCTTATTTAAATATAAATATAAAATGTTATAAAAGAATACTATTAAACTTGAATTTATATTTATACTATTTGGATGTAAAATTATAGTTTTCATGTTAGTTTTTTAAATATTTATATATACATATATATGCATTTACCAACAAAATGAGAATCCGTTTGTATATTATCAACAGATAGACACTAAATTTAACAATGGATTATGTCTTATATTTACCAACAAAACGAGAATCCGTTTCTATCTTTCCAATGGATTAACATCGGACATCGTTCAACATTTACCAACTGATGGATAATCCATTGGAATTTTATCAAAATTAATAGCAATTATCGCGGATAAGAACGTATTACTTAACAATGGATTATTATCTGTTGGTACATTACCCTCTGACCGATTTTTTCCAAAAAATAAAAAAATTTGCCCGATGGATTACATTTCCCAAACAATCCTTTCAGTTACTAATCAGATTGAAATGTCCCTTGTTAATCAGGTTACTACTCTGTTAATAAATATACCAATGGATTTATTTTGCTAACATATTTACTAGTCGTTGGTAAAAAAAAAGAAAAATATTGCCAACAGATTACATTTCCCAACTTATCACTCACATTTACTATCTTTGTTAGTAATTTACCACTTGAGATATCAAAAATGTCCCTTATTAATCGGTTCCTAATCAGATTTAGTAAATGTCTTACCAACGGTTATATATTTGTGTTGGTAAAATTTAACGATGAGCACTTTACCTATGGACAAAATCCATTGGTAATCCTTTGGGAAATGGATTTTCTCGTTTAGCAACAAATTTTGGACGTTGGTAAACACCAATTTTTTGTAGTGTATAGTTTCAAATTTTAAGACAATCTGAGATTTTGGTTGAAGGCAAGGATGATGATGCAACCTTGCAGGTAACCTTATGGACCAATATGTTGTGACTCGTGTAATAATAGTGATAAAGATTAGAGAAAGAAAACAATAAGAAGACACACAGATTTAATGTGGTTCGACAGTGTGTCTACATCCATGAGAATTGTGGTTCAAACCTTCTTATGCTTGAATATAACCTTTGGATATGACTAAAATACAAAACCTATACTACGATTTGTATTTGGCTCTTTGCAAGGGCCGTTCACTGTAACTGACCTATTATTTCGTCCCCCCCGAAAAGAAGATATGAATGAAGGGTAATGCGAGTGGGCGACGGCGTTTGCACGATCCTTTTAACCTCGATTTGGTACATGGCCTTGAGCAGAAATTAGTTGACTACGAATCAACGCGAATATACTCGTGAATGTCGGGTGACGAGCATTTTTCAATCGAGCGGAGTCTCCTTTGTACGGGGAGCTCTACACAAATACAATACTTGTATAAAACACATTCTGTCCCAAGCAGGTCCAATATATACAATATATATCAATCACGGCCACTTGGGCGTAAGCGATCTTTCGATATACATACCAATCATGAGTTCAACTATATATCCAATAGTTATAAGAGAGGTAATCAATTCTCCTTTATACAACACATATTAAAATTCTAACATTCTAATACATGTATACACCACAAATCCAAAGCCACAATCCGGCTTTTCTTCTAAACTCAGCCTCTAGGACGAGTCGTCTCCTCGCACGCTCCTATTACGTAAAAAGGGGTCCACGGCGGGAGTGAGCTAATGCTCGATGAGAGAATGCCACAAGTGGGCTACTCACCACCTAAGTGCAGAATCTGATGTTCCAATTTAAACTCACATTCAAGCAAATGCATGATCCTACTTGAATGTCTACATGACCAAATCGGATCTGAGTCTCACGAAGGCTCCTCACACTCACCTAAGCCTCGTGTGAGAATATTATGTTTATTTGTGGACTACCCTCCCGATGTATAAATTGTGGACCATCTCTGGATGTTATATTTAGTGGACTACCCTCCGAGATATATCAGTTGGGCGCTCTAGGCGAGTTGATATATTATTTCATTTACAATGGACTACCCTCAGATGAATATCAATTGGTAAGCTCAGGCGATTGAAATCATTTTTCATTTGGACTACCCTCAGATAATTAATATTTTAGACTACCCTAGAACCATTTTCCTCTAGACTCATCTCATGCTAACTCCTATAGTCTAGGATGTTCGGTGCATATGGAATCTTATGTATGCCAATTCGATATAGTCTGTCACATGCAAATATACAAACATGAATATACTCGCATAATTCATATCACACAATCATATTTATGCAGTTATACAACTCATACATCAAATTAAGCTTTCCTTGGGCTAATGATCAAACCATAGTAATTTAATTTAAATCACTCGACCAAACACATATTTTCACAAAAATATATTCTCGTGTCACTATTCCTAGGAACAGTAAAACCCTAGGGTTTACGGTTCCAATATTCAACAATTCATAAATTCACTTTGTGAACCCGCATTTCACGGCCATTTCCGGCCCCATGCATATCACAATACAATTCATTTCATAATTGCACAATTTAGTCACCCAAAAACAGCCCGTAACAGCCCCCTCACGGCCACTGTTTGCACAAATGGTTTCAATAAATTCAAACAATTCGGTCCCAAATTTTGGGACCGATCAAACAGCCATTCAAGGCCTCAAGCTAACCAATACATAATTTATTGAACCATTCATCACACATTTCACCCAAACAGTCCGTAGAACAGAATCTGATTTTGTTAGGTAGATCTCAATCCAAACACGTTTTAGGTTCAAGGTTTGGGCAGATCAGAATGGCATTTAAGGCCTCAGCCAAGCCAGAAACATTCACAAAGTGTAAAGGGAATAAAACCAAGTAGGGAGAAACCCTACCTCTCGGAGTTTGAAACTCCTAAATCCGGTACCCTGACCCTCTCCACATGACGGTTCTCCTTCTTGTCAGAAGGCAGCGGCCGGTCGGATCACCGTATTTCTAGAGAGAAGGAAGACTCTCTCTCTCTACAAAAACCTCCATTTTCGCTTCCCAACAGCTACTGCATCCCCCCATCTGCTCTCCCACGTTTTTGCTTTATTTCAATTTGAGGAGAAGAGCACTATTCGAGTTTTTGTCATTTAGTGACTTAAACTTTTCTAAAAATGACGTTTATGTCCCTCTTTTCCCAGTTTTGACATTCGACACTATTTTGGCCGTCCATTTTCATCATTTCTCTACTCATACCACTCATGGCACATGAGTACTTGTTATATGTGACTTTCGTCGCGTCGAAAATCGTTTTCTGACACGAACCCAGTTGCCTCGTAAAGCGTCATATCCAGATTATCTCGAATTTGTGAAATTTTACGTCTTCAGTACAGATTTCGAGAGCGATTCTGACGGTGCAATTCGTTTCATCATCAAGATCTAGAGAAGAATAAATTACGGATTTTTAACGAAATTACAATTTTATGTCGAAGTACGATTTGCCCTTATTCCAGAAATTGGAATTTCTCGAGTCTTACATGAGCCACATGCCACAACACAATTCTTCTCCACTTCAGTATGATATTGTCTACTTTAAGCTTAAGTGCTTATAATTTTGTTTTTAAACTCTACCAAAAAGACCTCGTATCACTGGAGATATGATCCATACTTATGAGCACATACTCCTTCCTAATTGTAACCCATATGGGACTTTGGACACACACCTAAGAAACCTTAACATTTGAACATAATTAAAAATTAAAAATTAAAATATGTACCACCCATTTAATTATAATTATTATTAAGATAGATTTATTCAAAAATTGAAATAATTGTAAATTTGTAAAATATAACTCTCATATTCGAACTGGAAATTAATAATCTATTTGAACAAAAATATCCTAAATATTTTATTATTTATATATAAGTTTTAAAAGGAAAAGATTATCTTATCAATTATTTTTTAATATCCACGTTATCAACACCTCCATGCTTTTTCTCTCCCTTTTTTTAGTGAACTTCCTTTAGTTTATGGGAAGAGGGGAAGTGGGGTTGTAAAAGATTCACAAAGTGCCAATTTTCCAAGTGGACGAAGAGATTTCAGTCACCAGCTAGCCACCATTATGATGCTTACGTTCTCGCATACTGGTTTGATATTCAACATATTCAAAGCTACCATAGGTACTTCCACTATATCATACAAGGGAGGCAGGATTTTATAAATTGTACCCATCTCCGCCCTATCCTTTAAAGAATGGCTACAAAATTAACGCACTGCTTTTCCAGCGCCATGCTGCTGTAGCGTTCTTCTTGCTCGTCCTCCCTCAGCTGTACTAACGGATGATCCCCGTCTAACGATGCAATTAGACTAGATTCATGGTTCAGCAATGCCATCCAGAACCACAAACGCGGCGGACCGCCCTTGATCCTGCCTAGTAAGGCGGAGGGAAAGTAAAAATCCTCAAGAGTAAGTAAAGTGGAGGAAACTTCAATACGGTGATGGCTGCGATCGATAGTGTTCAGCTGGTAATACTCAGCGCGTGATTATATGATTGGAGGTGGAGTATATGAAGAGAAAATCAAGATTGATAGAATAGGCGCTTTATAATAACATTTTATGGATGAGGAGAACATGCCCGGTGCGTCGTTTGATGGGACGGCAGCGGGTTCGGGACAGTGAACAGCGCCACGCTGGTGTGGATAGATTACTTCATGGCTGTTAACATAGTTGTCATTATTAATTGAACTAATTTACTAGAATGCTGGCTGTCACATTTTATTTTCTCAGCGACAAATTAATGTGAAGTTTATGATGATTTAAAATTTCAGAACTCGGCTCCAAAGCCAGACGGGAGAAAGACAGGAGAGCAGGCGGTGGCATTGAGGGTGTCGGGAGACAAGGCGGCGTTTTATAACTGCAAGCTGATCGGTTTTCAGGACACCTTATGTGATGATAGGGGCAGGCATTTTTTCCATAGATGCTACATTGAAGGCACTGTGGACTTCATATTTGGAAGTGGCAAAGTCTCTATTTGGTAAGTGCTTTTAAGATTAACCAACTTCAAGCTTTTTTTTTTTTTTCTTTCACTATTAAATTAATGTTTTTGTTGGGAGCAGAGAACTAATCTACATGCCAAGGGGGACGGTGGAGAATTTTCAGTGATTACAGCGCAAGCAAGGAAAGTAGAATGGGAGGACAATGGATATTCGTTCGTGCACTGCATGGTGTCGGGGAGTGGGAGCAGCACTTACTTGGGGCGGGCATGGATGAATAGACCCATGGTGGTGTTTTCATACACCTATATGACCTCTGTTGTCCACCCTTTAGGATGGTCCGATAACTTCCACCCTGAACGCGACTCGTGAGTACTTCTCCTTCTCTTTCGTTATCGCTTTCCTCTAGTTATGTATGTGTCTAAGGTCCACATGAGTTTAGAAATAGGAAGAACTACTACAAATCAATCACTACAATCAGGCCAGATTGAAGTGATAAAGAGATGAGAAGTGATCACGGGAGATCACGTACTCGAATCACTTTATAAAAATAAAATATTATAATTTGTGAATGTGATATATGCAAAGTAAATAGGTGTAAAAATAATAATAATAATAAATTTGAATAATATCTTTAGTACATATGATAAGTAAGCTTAAAAACAAATTTATAAGGGCTTGAGACTCCAAAGTTGACAATATTATACGAATGTGAAAATTGAAGAGTATTGAATGCCCGTTTAGCTTTAGGTGGAATCTAAAAACAAAATCATAAGGGTCCATACCTAAAATGGAATGATATCGTACTAACAAATTACTATATGCTGTTCAATTTGCAGATTGAATTCTATGGAGAATACAAATGTAAAGGACCAGAGGCAGACACATCCAGAGCGACGAAATTTGTGAAAGATGCTGAAGCGATGATGGAGTGAGGCCCTTTGTCACCCTCAACTACATTGAAGCTTCAATATGGTTGCTTCCTCCTCCACGCCTGCCAACCCACTGAAAAACATGATCAAAGAGATACGAATTGGTGTATAACAAGTGGATGATGACGAGCTGGCTATGCATGCAAAGCATTATATATTTTTATTTAATTCCCTTTTACTAGCCTCCTCGTCTACAAAAAGCTGCGGCTCCACTATCTTAGAAAACTCCATCTCTTCTTTGTTCTCATGCCATTGCCTTTGGCTCTGAGAATATTTGGAGGCGTCTCCACTTTATACATGTCAGGACACGCGCATATACACATGATTGCTCCTTATAGGTATAATTTTTCTCTTTGTGGATTTGACTATATGCTCTGTTAATGCCCTCTTGTGGCTCTTGAGGTTATGGGGACCAAAATTTGTATATGTTTATCTCTAAAGGATCCTGTTATTATTAGGTGTAACTTATATCTCCTTAAGCTCTTAATTTGGTCTCGATAGTCCCTTAAAGTCTTGTAGATTAATCGAGGAGTAAGTATAAAGCGGATTCCGAGACATCCATGATTATATAAAAAAACATGTGTTTAGCAAGTTGCTTACATGTGCCATACTAGTAAAGTGCAATGGCAGCGTTTTTATTTAAATTTCTTTTATTTCAAATAAATACCTAATGGGAGTAACTACTCACTTTATTTTTCCTTTGTTTTTCATGTTTTTGTCACCGACCTATTGCGACATGTTTTGTTGTCGACTTATTGTAGTGGGTAGTCGTGTAGTCGACGGTTGGCTTCTTCATGAGTTTTCGTAGTAGCAGTTTAGATAATAAAGTTTGATCTGATAAAGTCATCATATCAAATCCTATTTGTTAATATGCTACCAAATCTTGAATCTTAGGTATTCTAAATATTTTTTTATTATCAAATGTATATCACTTAAACCAATCCTTTGCTATTAATCTCGATGTTGCATTATCCTCTAAAAAGTTTTATCACTTTTGATTTTTATGTTTCATAGACTATATTGCTAACCTGAATCAATAAATTTTTTACTTTTCAAAAAAAAAAAACCTAATGGGTATTTTTGAAAGAATCATCCATTAATTTTAATTTTGAAAAAAACTTATAGGGACTTTCTTATTTAAATGTTTTCCAAATATTATCAAACAATTTTTTCTGTTCAAAAATGTTTTTATATTAATTCTACTTTTTGAAAAATTATTGTCAAGTTTAATTTAGAATGTTATGTCAATTGACTCTAAGGGTCAAAATTTTCTCCCACAAATATTAGATTATTCATTCATTACTTTGTTTTTTTTCCGTTTGTGGATGAAAGTAAATATTTTTAGATAACAATTTTCTCGAACAAACTATTCGCTAAATATGTAATTGAAATGCAATGCATGCACAATGACTTTGACCAACTCATTGTCACTACTTCAGCTTAATAAACAAGTGGTAATAATAATAAAATAATTAGGTACACATCATGTCACACGAATTCTTGGACATCCACATAATTGCTTACTGTTTGGTAAAGTAATTTTAAAAAAAATGCTTGTAAAAAAATTGATATCAATGTCTTAAAAACTAGATTCGGGTAGATAAATAATTCAACTAGTTCAAATGTAAATCAGTAATTTTTATTTTATTAATGATGATGATAGGATTCGAAAAATAGGCTCAGGCCCACATGGTGAAATAGGCCCGGTAGCGAAACACTTAGGCCCACATTATTTAAACCACAAGGAGACATGTCCATTGAAGCATTCAAGTCTTTTTGTGACATTCAAGCCTTTTGGTGCCCGGCCGAATGAGGTCCAACGCTTAGCCCAATTGATTATGGGAAGTCTCCCATGAATCTGAGAAAATAGAATAATCCACCTTAATATATTAGTAAATCCGACTGAACCTCGTCAATAAGGAAAGAAAGACAATAATAGATCATCATCAAATCGAATCCCCGATAAGGAAGGAAGATTATCACGAATAAAAATTCTTCTTTCTATATCCTTTGCAAATCCGATCATAGATAATAACAAAAATATCTCATCAGTAGGAGCGAATCCTGAGTCACCATCCATTTGGTTTGAACATCTACTATAAATACAAGGTCCCCCATTGGAGCAGAAAGATGCGCCAAATACTAATACTCATCTTGTCGCATCCTCATAAAACATTCGCCCTCTAAGCGGTCTCTTTTCTTTTAAAAAGCGGCTTAGGCATCAGTGTACAGGCGAAGCCCTCGTAGGCCTTCTTTCTTGTTTTTGCAGAGGAGTGCCACCTTCAAAACCAGCAGCAGATCAGCGTTGCAGCGATCCTATTTCAACTTAGACGATCCAGCGGCCTACAACCCAGCCCGCATTAGTCCGAGTCGGCGACGGCCCCCACACGCCTCGGCCGGGTTCACGGTGAAAAAGGCATCATCGGTTGGCGATGCAGTAGAACGGCGGTTCCTTTACAAATATAAGCGATTTCTCGATTCGCGATGAAATATCGACTGGAACACAGCGGGAACGCTTTAATCTTCGAGATGCGAGACCCTGACCAGGCCGCGCGATGGCGGAAACCTCGTGCGTTAGAAACAATGCGGGCGGCAGATGAGGTGGAGCGCCGCCTCGCGATCAACGTCCCAACGAGAAGAGTAAGAACAACTCACGGGCCAGTCACGGCGACCACGGGGCGCGGCAGTTCGGAAAATGCGACGTTCCCCTCGCGAAGGACAACACAATATCAACACTCCCAGAAGTGGCTCGCGAGAATCAGTGAGGCACGAGGCGCGGACCACATCCTAGCCACGGAGAAAGCGATAAACGACACTTGGAAACGTATCGGGATGGAGAATGCGCCACCCTCGGCCAGGCTTGAAGGAGAGCAATCCTGTAGGAGCGAGGAGGTTGAGAGCCTCGACAAGGCTGGTAGTGTGAGGGGAGGTAGTACGGGCGCTCGACCTTTATGGATGTGATGCAATGGCCCGGGTCACCTACGGTAGGGTGCTCCACTTTTTCCCATGACGAGTTCGAATCACGCGGGTGGGCGTTCGATGGCACCGGAGATCCCATCGTCATCTCAGCACTTACAAAAATCAAATGGGATTGCATGGGTATCAAGATGGGTGCGATGCGAGCTTCGCTATCTGCTAAAGGCCCAGCAGCATGGTTGATAGACTTCCTGTGGTCGATCTCCTCATTCAGAGAGCTTTCCATTGCATTAAGTCTCTCACTTCCATTGGGGCAGAGGCGTATAGAAAGCCAAGTTATCATCCTCTGAAGGCCGTCGACGGGGCTCATGAGAAAGCGAGGTCTTGTAATCAGTGATTGATTAGGAGTCTCTACAAGGTAGATATACCCAGACGGAAATTCGCGATCAACTGCGTTCATTGTGGCTTAGAGTTCGGTCGAAAGACTTGATGTTTTCCATCTCCAAAATCGACAAGCATGGGTGAGGTGCTCATAAACGAGAAGTATATTAACGATTGAAGAGCCCTCGAATCGAGAAAGTGCTTCCTCCTTAAAGAAAAAAGGAAAAGAAAACGAGATGGGCATAAATAGGAGAAGGCCAGAAAGGTGGAAAAGAGGAGAATAAGAAAAAAGGGATGGAAGGAGTTTGTGCGAAAAAGGGAGAAACAGATGTGGAAGAAGAGGAAAAACAAAAAAGGGATGGAAGGAGTTTGTGCGAGAAGAGCAAAAGGGAGAATGAGATGTGGAAAAAAAGATGAAAAAGAAGGAGAAGGAGAAGAAAAAAAAGGAAGAGAAAGAAGAACATAAAATGGAGAAGGCGGCACAAGAGATACACCGCCCTCTCGGACATTCTAGCAGAGGCAGGGAATAACATGACTCATGAGGAGACTAGGGAAAAACCGACTCACTTGTGAGAAGTCAGCGAGCGAGCAGAATCTTGAGCGGATCCCAGCGAAAACGACCGGACTTGGCGCTTCATCGCATATTTCAATTACACACACGAAGCGATATTCAGTATAAACTCCATAGCAATGAAGCGCCATTTATAAGAAGGCAGAAGCACTCAAAAAGTCGCCGCAAAGCGTTTGAATTACTCCATAAATGGCATTAAAGCGCTCGCACCTTTCGAAAATCGAAGTCAGATAGCGCGCGGCGGCTCACTTTGGCGAGTTCGTCTACTGCGCACGAGTTCACGCTTCTGAGAGTGAGATCAGCTCGAGCTATATCGCCACTTTCAGCCACGGCGCGAGCGCGGCTCACTTTGGCGAGTTCGTACACTGCGCGCAGTCCGCAGCCACACGAGGAGTCGGTCGGCTCGAGCTATCTCGCCCTTTCGGCCCACGGCGCGAGCGAAAGCGGCTGCTTTGGCGAGTTCGTCTACTGCGCTAAGTCACGCTACGAGAATCGAATCGGCTTCGGGCTTCTCTCGCCCTTTCGGCCACAGCGCTGGAAACCCAGCGACTCACTTTGGCGGCGAGTTAAATACCACTCTGCACGGTCACTACTGAGAGTCGAATCGGCGCAAACTATATCGCCACTAAACCCACAGCGCCGAGCGGCTCACTTTGGCGAGTTCGTCTACTCATGACCATACGGCCCTAATCGGTTCAATTAGTGAGCTCGGTAAGCGGGCGGCTCCGGTGACGAGCTCAGCCATTCCACGAGCCATGCGGCCTAAGGTCAGTTCAACTCGGGCAAATCAGTAGAAGCCAGACCCAACGACTCATAATGCCAGGCTCAACCATTCCACCCACGAGGCCATCTGGCCTAAGGCCAGTTCAACACCCGAAGCCGGAGTCGGTAGCCAGACGGCGGCACATTGAGCTCGACCATTCCACGGGCCATGCGGCCTGGGAATCCCAGTTCAACTTCGATGGAAATCGGTAAGCCAGACCCGTGACTCATATTAGCGAGCTCAACCATTCCACACGAGGCCATGCGGCTAGGAATCAGTTCAGCTCGAGCCAAATCGGTAAACAGACGACACGCATTGGCGAACTCGACCATTCCACGGGCCGTACGACTGGGAATCGGTTCAACTCGAACCGTCGGTAAGCGAGCCGTGAACACATTGACAGAGCTCAACCATTCCACAGGCCATGCGACCCTGGGAATCCGGTTCAACTCGAGGCAAATCGGTAAGCCGAGCCTGCGGCTCGATCCAAGCAGGCCATGGAGCCACGGGCGAGTAGCTCGAGGCAAGCGGCTCGCCTCAGCGAGCCATGCAGCCGAGTCGATTCGGCTCAGGCATACGGCCCACGGGCCCATTTCGGTTTGAAGCTCCAAGCTGCTCCTTCAGACGTTGATTCAAGCCGCTCGGTTAATACGAGGAACATCGCGAAAAGCGCAAGTAGAGGCAGAAGAGTAAAGTGCAAAAATGAGTATTCATTAGGACAAGGCTACATATGTCTTGGGTCCCGAATGACGAAATACATAAAAAAGAAAAGTATAAAAGCAGAGCATCGGGCGAGGCGAGCGTCTTGTAGAGAGTGAACATCGAAGAAACGGGCCGGTGAAAGGGAATGGGCCTCGGCGGGGGTGCGGGTTCTCTGAGGTATCGGCGAGAGAAAGGACCCTCATCCTCCTGCGTCGGGAAGGTCAAAGATTGAAATCGGTGAATAGGCGTGCGGCCTTCTTCTTAAAGCGAAGCCACCGAAACGTGATTAGGCCCTCGGTCTCAATAACTTCATCTCTTGAGCCACGAAAGTTATTTGCGTGAATCCCCACGCGGCCGCGGCCTCCTGTCAGGCGTTCCAGGAGGCTAAGCGCCTCGTTAGCCTCGCGGCGAGCCATAAATCCAGCCAGCGTCGTCTTATCAGCATGAGTCGTCTCACGATCTACGCGGTTCTTCTTAGACTCGACTCGCCTTGGGATGTGAAACTCATCCTAACCCGACTAAAGTTCATATTGGGCAAACTACAGCCGTCCACCGCCTCATCAAGTGGATTACGCCCTGACCCTCGAATCATCCGAACCTCAGGAAGCTCGCCTTGATCGCTCTGTTGTTTAGGCCTGCGTCTTCTACCTCAGCGACGCGGTGAGCGTGGTATGTTTCAAATCAGATTTAAGCTTCACTGCTTCCTCGGTCAAACGTTGCACTGACCTCATGACTCGTACTCGGATGTGAGGAAGCCACCCTCGCCTTATAAGCGGAGCCGCTTTGGCATAACCTTCCGTTTAGTTTGGCCTTTATTACGGCGAAACCCTTCAAATGAGTAGCCACACACTTTTTGACATAGAATCAACATCTAATGCAAGTTAGAAAGTCAACTCAAAATGGAATCAAATATGATGCGGGAACTTACGGAGCGACCCACACTGGGAGAGACAAGGCAACCTCATCAGGCGTATGGCCAGACCTCTTGAGATCAGAATCCTTAAGAATGGGCGAATTTGCTTTGCCGCGAGTTAACATTGAAGTAAAGAGTCCCCGTCTCACTTGATTTTAGATTCCGGATCTTTCCTCCTCGCCTCTTCCGCCCTTCGAGAAGGTGGCCTAACCCTCTTCGTTGGCGGGTTGATTGATGTCGTGACCATGATAGCTGCTCAGTGGCCCACAGGGGACCTTACGCATCGCGGCGGACCCGAATGGGACCAGCGAACTCAAAAGCTATAGGGCCTGGCAGTTCGGGTTTATGGACATGAGTAGATGAGAGATGAGAGCATCTTGACCCGAGACTGACCAAAGCCGGTAGATCTTTCTCGGTCAGGAGTTTTTCATTTCTCTCTCTGCAGGGCTTAGGCACCATCTCCAGGCGGGCCAGCCGGTTCCCCTGATGGGTTTGGCGTGAGGGCTGTGGAGGAACTTTCATGGTGGAAGGAGGTGAAGGCCTGACGACGGGGAAGCTAGTAGACCTCGAACTTCGAAGGGCCCAGAACATTCGACTTGATCATTTCCGTAGGGCGAGAAGGACACTTTCGGCCCAGCGCCCGAGCTATGGCCCGTTATCTTATTGTGAGATCAATCCCGAGCACGAGAAGCATGCTGAAGCGATCTGAATTAGAGATACCCCCCGATGACCACGCACAAGTTATAACCAAAAGCAGTGAGCATACCGTATTCACCAAAGTGGTCAGCGATGGACTTCCAGGAGTGTCGTCGCTGTCGAGAGAATTAATATTATTACGATTACGGCCACTAATAAAGTAGTGTCCCTTCTGCTTTGTGGGAAGAAGGTAGATCGGAAATCCTGAAGAGGAGCGCAGGCTTCAGAAAAATAAAGGAAGCCCTCGGAGGGTCTGTGGACTAAAAAATGAGGAGCAAGGCTATGCTAGGAACAGAGCCCCACGTCCTAAAAGAAACCCAGCGGACCTTAAAATACTGACCGTTGGGCGCGAGTTGAGAAGGACGGACATTGAAGTCTTTGCCTCAAAGCCACTTTTTATGAAGGGATGCGGAGAGCGAAGACCATTATCGAGAAGGCCACTTGAGCCTGCATCTTGAGCACGGAGACCACATGGGGTCAGCGTGGGACCACCCAGAAGACCGCCGGAAGGGGCGATCGTCTGGCGTTTATTTATCGCTGAAGGCAGGCCTTGCTGGATCCCCTGATTCACATCTTGGCAGTGAGATCTTAAGTATTCGACCCCAGGGTATTTAATCGAGGTTCACTTTCCCTTACCCTTGTCGAGGAAAAGGCACCTCTGGGAGCATCCTCGAAGTTCAACCCAGATGGCGTCGAAGACCTGCGCTGATTCGTCAGAAAAGTCACCATCGATGCATAAAGAAAAACGGCCCAGGACCCATGATGAAAAATAATAATAAAATTCGGCCAACCTAACCTGGCGCTCGTCATTATGTGAAAAGGGCCAAAGACAAGACCCGATCGGACCCGAATCTGACAAAAAGGCTATCGAGAAAGACACGGAGAAAGACTACGCACAAAGGCTGGACGAGAAGACTAAGAGAGAGGAAGTGATCAGAGAACTCGCTAAAACAAAGAAAGGTCAGAGGCTTGAGAGGCACACAAGACGAGAAGGATGTCTGCTGAAAGCGAAGAAATTGAAAGGAGTGGGAGAAATGGCAGCAGCCAGAAGAGTCATCATTACCATAAGACAAATGACCCGGCGACTGACCTGCTAATCCGACCAGAAGCGAGACACGTGGAAATTGCACGAAGCGAATCAGTGCAACCACTTACGTCTGGCAGTACGCAAGGGGGTGAGGGCAACTTGACTGAGATTCAGAAAAAATAAGGCTCACGAGGCCCGCGGGCGAGAAAGGCGTGTGAAACACTTAGGCCCGTTCACTAAAGCCCCGAAGGAAGACATGCCCGTTCAGGCATTCGAAGCCTTTTCTTGACTATTCGAGCCTTTAGTGCCGGCCGAATGAGGTCCCGGCCCCGGCTTGGCACGGGCCGATTATGGGAAGTCTCCCATAAGATCTGAAATAGAATAATCCCCAATAATATATTATTCGCATAAATCCAATAAAAACACTCATCAATGAGGAAAGAAAAGACAATAATGATCGTCATCAAATCGAATCCCATTATTGTGTTATTTTTTCCACCTTGTTGTGATAAGGAAGGAAGATTATAAAATAAACTTCTCTTTCTATATCTTTTACCGTCAAATGCCGATAACAAAATATCTCATCTGATGAGGCAGATCTGGTCGCGTCATTTGAACGCCTACTTTATCATGCAAGGTCACCCCATCGGTGAAAGGCCGCATGGTACTCAGCCACTCATCGCGTCATCCTCATACATAAAAACATTCGCCCTGCAAGCGATCTCTCTTTTCTCTCGAAGAAAGCCGAGCGGCATCAGGCTTGACCACGGCGAAGCCCCTCGCGACCCCTTCTTTCTTATTTTGCAGGAGTGCCACCTTCAAAGCCAGCGGTCGGCGTTGCGTGATCCTATTTGACTTAGGCGATCGGCCTGGCTTTGACCACATTTAGTCGAGTCGGCCGGCGGCCCCACGCTCAGCCCAGTTCCGGTTGAAAAAGGCATTATCAGATGAATTCAGTCCTGAAAATATTGTTTAGTTTATCTAGCATTATTTTATACAAATATATCAATTTTGGAGATGTAAAAACCTAATATGAGGCTTTAAATACGTAATGAAAATGGCAGTGGCTTCCATGTGGATGGCAAATGATTTTCATGTTTGTGCGATGAAGATGGACAGTCCTCATGATCCAACTGACATGTCCCAAATTCTTCAATTTTATTCAGGCAATTTCAATGAGGTGGGTGGAAGTTTGCCTCTTTGGAGAATACTAGTGGCCATTTCGTATTTCATAAGTGTATATATATATATATATATATATATATATATATATATATATTGCCCTCAGCAAAACCAAGTTATAACGTCTTGTTAAATAATCAATTCTTATAAAAGCTTAAATCGGTAGGATTTGAGTTTAATATAAAAATATGTTTAACAAATAAAAACTTAAATTTAAAGAATTTGAGTTTAATGTGAATATCATGTTTAACAAAGTCAAATATAAAAAGATTATACTTTTTCATCACTTATTTAAGTTAGCCATTTAACTCATGTTTTTAAAGATTAATATTTCATATTTAATTCATTACTTGAAATTATTATTATGGCCATAGTTTGCAAATGTTATCTTGGGGATCACCTAAGGTCATAAATTAATCATTTATTTACAAACCCATGACATGAATTTTCATATACCCATATTAATGTTAAGTCATGTACAATACAAGAATTTCACCCTAAAATAGGCCCAATTTTTTTTTTAAAAAATGTTATATTATTTAAAGAAACTTAATTTTTTTTCTCTCACATTAGCTTTAACCATAGGTTCTGGACTAGATGGATTTCTTAATGTGGTTGTAGTTAGTTAGTTTGTGATGATATTTAGCATTATTTACTTATTTACATTTATTTAAAATCTAAATATTATTATTTTGTATAGGTTCTATCATTTTTTATGTATTAAATATTATTATTTATTTGCTTGTTATTTTTATTTGAAGAATGATAAAATATGAAATATGTATTTAACATTTTTTTTTTTAATTTTTTGGCCTGTTTAGGCCTATAGCTCTTGTAGGACCGGGCTAGGCCAATCAAAAGTTGACCCGAATATAAGTTTGTTGAATTGATTCAGGAAAATAATATAGAAAAGGAAAAAAAATACTAAAAATCATTTTCCTATGTTTAGGTGACATGAAAAAAAAAATGAAGGACAAAAAATTTATAAAAAAAATATGATAATATTTTCCTTTCTTTCATAAAATTAATGGTATAGATAAAATTAAAATAAAAATTGTGTTTGTATTATATTCATGTAATATTTGGTTCTCGTGATCATACAGTGTATTTTTTAGATTTTATATCTTTGTAAAATATGAAATAAAGAAAGAAAACGTTTATTAAAAGTCATGCAAAGGGAAAATATAAAATAAATTCCTTATTTTTCCTTTAAATTTTTATGGATAACTAAAGAAAGAGAAAATTTGTGTATTTCTTCCTTAACCTTCCATTTTTCCTTTCAAATTTTCCCCTTAACATTTTCTTAAAACCAAACATAACCTAAAGGTTTTTACTAATAAAACCGATATCATGATCTTTGTGGATTTTTTAATCCTTTGGTAATGTCCATATTGCCTATTTGATCGTACAAAAGGGGTAAGGATTCATCTGTTTTATTGAGATTTTGTTTTTTTGTTGTTGGTTTTTTCAGGCCTTTTCTACATTTAGCCCAAAAAAATAAAAATTCCTAAAATATAAAAGGTTGAAAACTGTTCCTAAACCTAGTCTAGTTTTTATCACGTGCTAAAGTGTCTCTTGAAATATCTAAAATTTTGAAAACCTTTATTTCGATTTAAGATAAAGTGTCTTTTTAGACAACATTTTCTAAAGTTTCATAAATTATGAATTTAAATTTAAAGTGTTTCTTGAATAGCCACTTTTTAAAGTTTATGAATTTAGACTACAAGTGTGTCTCTTGAAAAAACACCTTTACTTTTTTTAATCTTCATCCTATGTGGAAAGCCTATATGAAAAATAAAAAATAAATAAAAAAAACTTCCCTAAAATTGGGATTATTTTCAAACCATGTTTTTCTTGATTTTATTTTTATTTTTATATTTTCAAATTCCTTAGTTTTTCTAATAAAAAGATAAGAGGAAAAAAATGTCTCACTAGGCACGTTTGAAGTTCATATAAACAATTTTAGTTTTTAACTTTAGCACATAGATAAAAATATAAGATGGTAATTAAGTCCATCAAAAAACCCTAACTTTGTTTTCTCTCAATTTTTTATCTACTAGCTTTTTTTTTTCTTTAAGGAAAGATGAGTGATTTTTTTGGCATTCTTGTCCACGAAATAAATACATTATCATACTTAAATGCTCTCGATAAAATGGTTCTTCCACATAGATATAGATTTTTATATGTTTTTTTCGTGATTTAGTAGAGTAAATGCTTGGTGTGGTTTGATTATGCGTCGTCTTTGTCTTGCTGCGATAATGATTAATGCGTCGTCTTAGTATGGTGGTTGTGTCGTCTACGATCTGACGTTTTGATTCCGTCGTTGTGTGATGTGATGTTTATTTGTGTTTGGGCAATTGAGCGGTAACGTATCTGATGACAATCATCTGATGGTTGTTAATATCTTTCTGAAATTGAGTTTAAGATATTCTAGTCATAATAATAATATCAAATGTGTTCAAATGTATAGGTTTTGTGTCATTTTATTGTGCTATTAACTTTAATATTGTTTCATCCTGTGTGGTTTTTAACGATTTTGATTATATATTTCGATCGATCATTCTTTAGTTGGAATTAATGAAGTATTTTTCGAAAAGTCGAAGAAAAATAAATAATAATATCTGTTTTGCTCAAAATGACCATTAGAAGAGGTGAGTTAATATATACCTAGGGATGACAATATACATGTCGTTAAGCCCATTCTCAACCTAACCAGGTTAATTTTAAGAACATCTTCAAAAATTAGATGGAGTTCCATTGGTTTTACAGAACTCACCCTATGATGCTGCGAAAATGAGAGAGGAAAGAAAATATACTAAGAAAAATAATTCTTTTATATTTGATTGACGAGTCAAAAAATATAAAATAAAATCAAATATAAATAAAATTGCATATAAATTTTTATATTTAATTTTTTTTTAAATTGACAGTTAAACACTTTAGTTATAAATAAACGTAGTAAAATATCCTAGTGGGACTTGAACCCAAGATCCCTCTCCTCCCTATGTCCTACCTTTATGAAACGTTGAATGTTCTACATGAACTAGGTATAAAGACAAATTATTCAATCTTTATATTATTGATTTAAATCCTACTTTTCCTCTCTGTTTTCTAAAAACCCAAAAGAAACCTTTACCAATTGGAGGATTTTACAACGCCGTTTAGATTTTCTTCACAGGGAGCTAAACTCTTCAAAATTGTAGAAGAAATAGAAGTCTTTTGATGAAGGCACAACGGGAGAATAAAAAAACTTGAAGTGAAGCAGATGGTAAAGGGATTTGATAAGGTATTTTTTATTTATTTATTAGGATTTGTTGAATTTTTGTGTTTTCTATGTTCTCTCATAACACAAAAAAATAAATAATAAATAAAAAAATGAAAAACCAAACGTGTTCTTTGTGTTTTTCTTTATTATTCTCCTTGTTTTTCCATGAAAAACAATTTCAAAAGCGTAAACAACCGGCCCTAAAATTATAGTTTGAACTAAGATTGAGCATATATATACAACCTAGACTATACAATCCGATTTGAAAAATTGACCAGATATTGCTAAAACATTAGTAGCACTGAACAAGATAGAAAAACAACATGCTTATTCACCAAATGAAACAAGTTGAATTCATTTCAATACCAAGAAGTCACTTTGAATATTCCTTGTTAAAGTCTAGAAGTATAATGGCCAGAAGCCTCCCCCAGTTCTATACAGATTGAGTAACTTAGCAGCAGCTTTATGCTCCAGTATCTCCACCTGATTCAAGCTGCCCTGAAAGCTTCCTGCAGGGCTGTGAACTGTGTTTCTATAAGCCTTGACAAATCCTTTTCTTTTTCCAGATCACCATGAAAAGATGAAATAGTCTCAAAGAGAGTGCGACGGGCATCATGCACTACAAAATCCTGTTTGAATAGCAATGATTTCATTTACAGACGAAGAGAAAATGAGAAATCAGAACTCTTATCAAACTGGTTGGTACTCATTGTCCATCTGTTTTATCAGCAAGCATAATAAATCATGATGTCCTTTTAGCCAAGATATTAAATTACATAGGATGGGTGACAAGTGACAGGCACCTGAAGATGTTAGTCAGAAAATGAAGGTTTTCTCTTTAGTTTTTAAAGATCCAGAGTTCAGCAAATTGTGTTATTTCTGTTACTTGTTTGACTTATTATCTCCTGACTTCAGACGGGCAAGATTATGAAAAAGGCAGGATATGACAACTTTTTGATCAACAAAGAATACAGAACAATCATCATGTTGGCAGGAACAGCCAATTTATGGAACGCTCAAGCTTGAGTGGCTCATTAATCATTAGTGCATTTATTCATTTTTTTTCATAGAAGACAAAGCATCAGAAGTCGATAAGCAAACTGAGAAACGATGAAGAC
Organism: Tetrastigma voinierianum; assembly: GCA_016808115.1. Classification (NCBI taxonomy): domain Eukaryota; kingdom Viridiplantae; phylum Streptophyta; class Magnoliopsida; order Vitales; family Vitaceae; genus Tetrastigma; species Tetrastigma voinierianum. The sequence goes on from JAEQBH010006127.1 coordinate 390,217, forward strand.
ACGCAAGCACAACCTAAAGGCATGAGTCAAGCTTTTGGTTGTATGGACAAGTGGCTGCTTAAGCTTTTGCAGTTCCTTAGCTAACATTTCTCTAAACAGTAAATATCTACTTGGGATAATTTGAGTTACAAATAGGTCAGACTTAATTTAAGGCAATCTGTGACGTTCTGATCTTTAGGGACCTCTGGATCTTTTACGGTAGGAGAAGCACATTTTTGTCTCCATGGTAGGAAGCACCAGATGTGGCTTCAGAGTGGACTGGGAGCATCATCTATAGGCAGAAAGTTCACCACAACCAAGAGCTCAATTCTAGAGCAATGTTGAGGCCTAGTTCAGTCATAGGACCAAGTGATTTATTCTTTTCAGTAACTGGACGGAAGTTGTTTAATGATATATGTAAGACTTACGGTTACTTGAGTTCAAAGACAATATTTCATGATACATGTTACCAGAGAACCACTTTCCTTGTCATGAGCACAAGCATAATAAGAAAAGGTTATTACAACTGTAGCTTAAATGTTTTGAGCACATAATATAGTTGATTTATTTGATGACTGAAATTCACGTACCTGCGTATGATCAGTGGGATATTGCCTTTTTCGTTTCGCATCTAACTCAGATCTACCCAAAAACCTTAATCTATGGTCTGTAGTTGATCTCTCATTCTCTTCAGTGCACAACTTTTCCCATTTCTTGTATTCATCACTCAGGTTGAGGGTAGCGAGAAAATATTGAGCAAGTTCTTTTTCCCCAACTAAACAATCTTTAACAGCTCCTGCAGTTGAAAAAGGAAGCCAATTAAGATAGTTGAACATTTTGGAAACAATCATTTAATATATCACAGATAGAACATTGTAGGGATGAGTCACTCAGATTACTTGCCCAACTAACTCTTATTCACTGAAGTGTACAAGCTGCAGGCCAAAACATTTACATATAACACCATTGTATCATACCTGTTAAAGCCAGTTTGGAGCACATCTCAACATCAAGAATGTCAGGGGCAAAATACCAGGGGTGTCCAAGACATAAACATTAGGATGGCTACCAATCTGTAAATGAAAATCAATTTTATAAGTCCCATGGAATAATGAAAATATACAGGAAAACAAATTGGGGGGAGAGAAGAAACTTGCTTAAGTTTTTATAACAAATTTGCACACTAGTTCGTTGTCAAGTGAGTTGGAGAAATGCAGAATAAAGACAATTTGTAGGCGAAATAGTATAAGATTCCTAAAATTACTACTCTTTTCATCAATTTGCTTGGCAACCATCTGAAGCCTAAAAAGGAATAACAAAAAGATCATGAATACTCAAGGAATTAGGTCATCTTTGGATCAAAATGAATGCACTATCAGGACTTTTTATCAATTTCAATGGTATGTAAAATTTTCCAATGCACTCTAAGCCAAATACAGGTGTACAAACCTTCAAGCTACTGATATCTTTTGTCTCCCCTGGAATTGGACTCACAACTGCATGCTTCAATTTTCCCTTTTCTGAAAGTCAAAAACCTTCAGCAAAAAGGTCAAAAGGAAAATCAAGATAATAATTTTTGATGATTAAATTCTTATAAAATTTCAGAAAACAAAATATAAAGAAAGAAGAAGGAGAAGAAAATATTCCTATAGCTAGGAATAGTAAAGAAGGTCGTATTGCCTGCAGCACTAATCCGCCCAATTTGATGCAAAGAGTTGGCCAAGGCTGATTTACCAACATTAGGAATCCCAACAAGCATTATTGTCGCAGTATAACTAGAGTGATCAATCTTCTTTAATTCTTTGACTTGGGCTAGTAGAAACTTCAGGAACTGTAAAATATGAATTGCTACTAATAAATGATATTAATATTAATTAAACAAAAGGACACATGATATCATGAGAACCCATTAGAAAAGAATGGGTTTTCCTTGCTTGCCTCTTTGTAAATTATTGGTAAACCTGAAAAAAGGCCCTTGCATGAGCAAACAAACACAAGCTATCCTTACCAGAGACTCCTACTGTAAAATCAAAAGAATATGATTTTATATAATTGAGAAACTGATCATGAAAATCTAATGAAATAGATTCATTTTGAACTAAACAAAATGGACTGAAACAAAAATCTATGAAATACCATAAATTGATTTGGAATGTCCCAATTTTTTTTTTTTATGAGTAAAATAGATAAGATTAGTGAAAAGATTTGATTAAGTTACCTCCTTGATGTTGTCTTATTGTAGAATTGACCCCAAAGAAATACAGTTTTGTGCTCAAACTCCTCTCATCCACTCCTACAGTGGAAAAAAAAAAAAAAAAAAAGAATTGAATATATAAATTACATAAAAACAAGTAATAAATAAATCACAACCAAATGAGATTAATCCCCATCAATATTCTAAAATAAAATAAGTTGTACGATAGAGCATTGCTTCTTCAGCAGAACTTTGATAAATTGTCAACTATTCATTGCATGGGCTTAATTAAGAAGGGGGCAATTGAACAAAACTTCTAGGCTTGAAGCATGAAGAGAAACTGAAAAAGAAGAAAAGAAGAAACGAGGATAATTTGAAAGGATAATCGAAAGGGTTGTGTTCTTAACATGGAAATTAAGAAATTATGGAATTTTACACCATGAGATTTAATTTAATTGTTCTTTGAGCAAAAAATTTCAAAGCAATATCATTGAAATTTCAAGCGGTGGCAGATTATCATGGAATACAGCTAGAAATGATTAGTATAGTCTTCAGAAGACAAAAAAAAACCCTTATGAATAAAACATCAAGATTTGTTGATAGGGTATATTGGCAATGCAAATTATAGCATAAGAACGCATGTCCTTATCAATTTCAATCAACTTAACAGAACTTCTTCCCAAAGTTAGCCTGATATGAACTAAAACCTAATGGCCAAAATTTTTCTGTCAACAATAAATCTATAGCTCAATCTCTTCCTGTATAAAATTATTTTCCTAAACCTACACAAAAGCACATTAGTCAGCACTCAGTATTGAAATTTACCACCTACTAGACCTACCAAAACATTCTATTTGATTAGCAAGTTTTTTACTTCAAGAATTTCATATACCATGCATAAGAGAATGTATAGCACAACACCCAACCTTAGCAATAATCTTTCCTAGAAAAAAGAACATGATTAAAAAACAAAACAGAATGGAAAAAATACTACCTTTATTTCTGAAGCGATTTGCAAGAGAGTCCATCTTATTTCAAGACTATATGCGCTAAAGAAGATGAGAAGTTCCTCAGATGATCATACTCTGAGGACAGCGGAATCTAAAGATTAAAAAAGCAAGGTATCGTCAACAACATAAACTCAGAGAATAGTTTAGAAATATAGTTAGATAAATCAGAGTCACGTACTTAAGTATCCTAATTTCACTTTAGAAAAGGCTATTGATAGAAATCTCCAATAAGCTCTCTTAACAACAAACTTATTGTTCTTATTTAAAAATGTTTCTCTTTTGAGCTATAAGCTATAGCTAGTACAAGCCCTTGCTAAACACAATCATCAGCAAAGAAATAGCGAGAAAATAGTTCCAATGATTGAAATTTTATGAGAAAAAATCAATGGGAGTTGCACATGCACACCTCTTAAAAATTCTCATTCTCTTTGTTGAAATTTTGTTCACAACTATCTCCTTTCAACTTGGATAGAAACAAGTTTCATTTTTTTTCCTTTTTTTGGTGCACAAATTAAGCTAATGATATCCTCCTTTCACCAACTACCTCACCCAGAAAAGCAAAACTGGCACCTTAGCCATCTTCTTCAGTTAAGAGTCCCCACAGAAAACTCAGGCACTAGACCAGACTTTCCAATGCTAGCCTCTTTGTCCAGAGAACTAGTGTGCACTGATGTTGTTCTGCTTTTGGGTTCTTATTCCCTTGCTATTGAGTTTTCTTTTACTCCTTTTTTATCGTTTGAGATGAAAATTTCTTCCCCCATACCAAGACATCCACCACGAAATTTTGGCACTTTCTAAAGAGTAAATATAATTGGTATTGAAGATGCTACTCTTCCCATCTCATTTGTTTCCGCTCCTTCGTTCCCATCTACCTTACAAATTGTGCCAATATGCTGGTGACTGGAAAAAAATATTATAGTGATTTTAATCTGTTGGAGGTCAAGATAAAGATGCAATTAGGATAGTCAAGGGAAAGTTCTTTTAAGTCAAGTTGGTGAGGTTACTGAAGTCAGGATAGTCCAAGCATATGGGTTATGCTTTCTCAGTTCTCTTCCTTGTTGAAAACATCTCAGAAGACAGAAAGTGTGTGAAAGTAGGACCTGCAGGAGAATGGAGAAGGAGTCTGGTGAGTCGATCAGTATGGCAGAGTGAGAGAAACAGGGGAATACAGAGTGGTGTATTGAGAAAGGCCTTGTTGCACATAAGGTGTTTGTAAAAAAGACTGCCTCCAAGAAATTCTTCTTCTCGTGTTTTTTGTTTGATCTTTCTACCATTCAGCACCAACAATTGATGCGGTGAGCGTGGAGGACGGTGGGAAGATCAATCCAAGAGTCACCTTTGAAAGAAAACAAGTCGGCTGAATCTTGATAACAGGGAGTTCCTCAAATCTTGGTTCAGGGGGAAATTCAATTGCCATAGCATAGTTTGAAGTTGACAAAATTCACCGGTGAATGACTGGCGGAAGGTCAGATGAGGAGCATTGCTGGTACAGCAAGGTCTCTCACGCCGATGATGAAGATGCCATCAACCAGTTGAGGAGAAAGATCAAATCGTCCCGCAGAACATGGATGCCAAAAGCCCATAGTGCACTTCTTTTGAGTCTTGGAGATGAAGTGCTAAGGGAGGTTTATGGGGAAACAAAAGCTCTTGCAGTTTGGAGAAACTCCAGGTTCTCTACATGAAAAGGTCGTTAGCATACAGATTGTATCTCAAGAAATGGTTGTATACTCTTCACATGGAGGATGGCAAGGACTTCAGAAAGCATCTTGATGATTTCAACAGAATAATGTTGGATTTGACAAACATTGGGGTAAAGATCGAAGGAGGATCAGGCAATAATTCTCCTAAGTTCCCTGCCCGAGCCATATGAGCATTTTGTTGACACCTTGCTCTATGGGAAACAAACCCTAACCATGTCAGATGTGAAGGCTGCATTAAACTCCAAAAAACTTCAGAAGAAAGCCAAAATAAGAGAAGATTTTGTTGAGCTGTAAATAGAATATTGACTTGTAAATAGAATAGGAGAATTATGTCAGAATCCCTTAAATTGAGGGATTCAGTTAGTTTCCATTTTCTGTGTTTAGGAATAAGTTAGTTTCCTTTTTATGTCTTTTGTTTCCTTTTTTCTTCTCTTGTAATCCCTTATATAAACAGGATGTATAGTCAATCTAAAATACATAAAATTATCACTTTTCATCCCATATTTCGTGTCATGGTATTAGAGCTATAGGTTTCTAAAACCTGGGCATCATTTTAGCCTTCATTGCCATTTCTGCCTTGTAGCTGGATTTTTGCTTCTTTCATTTTTCTTTCTGTCTGTTTTTCACGATTTAAAGACAAAGCAGGGTGTATCTCTATCGGGGGTTTTTCGTGAAGATGTCGGAGTTACGAGACAACTACTACGACACAATCGGAGGGAGATTGTTGATCTCAACAACACAGGGGTGCAAAATATCCAGGCTGCATATAGGCTAGTGGAAAAAATTACCTTAAATAATTATAACTTATTCATGTCTTTGAAAGGGAAAGGGAAGATTAGCCATCTTATGGGTACAGGGCCGAAACCAGGAGATCCCCGCTTTGAAGTATGGGATGAAGCCGTTTTGAAGTATGGGATGAAGAAGATTCTATGATTATGGAGTGGCTATGGAATCTATGACTCCTGAAATTAGCGACACATGTATGTTCTTGTACGGCTGGAAGGATATTTGGACCTTGATCAACAACGTGTTCAAAAGCTAGAGATGTAGTTCAAGTATATGAAGTCAAGGTGAAGGCGATTCTTTTGCAAAACAAGAGGAGTAAAAACGATTTTGAATATGCCAATCAATTGCAGCAAAGCTTTGTGGCAAGGGCAGTCATTTTAGGGTGATAAAAGCGATGTCACGAGGATGCAGCTATTCTAAAAAGGATTTCATTGAGCAAGATAAGTCTATGATTCTTGTTGGGCTTAACCCGGAAATTTGATCAAGTGCGAATCAATGATTTAACGACGAGAGGTTTAAGGTGCTTTGTGAGGTGTTGACGATTCGAGGAGAGAGAAAGCGAAGGACTGTTATGCTTGAATCGCAAAAACCTTAGATAAGGTCCTTTAGTAGCAAAAAACAAGATATCTAGAGAAAGGAAAAAATGATATGCCTAAACACTTAGGTAGAGACAATCAGTGGAAGGAGAACAAGAACAATCTTTGGTGCACCTATTGCAATAAACTAAAACACACAAAAGAGAAGTGTTGGAAGCTAAATGGTAAGCCACCAAGTCGAGAATGGGGAAATCATGGAGGGCAGCAAAGGCCTCAAGCATACATGGCATAGCATCCTAAAACTGAGGAAAATTCAGAAATAGGTGGGTTCAATAATGAAGAAATTGAGAAGTTGAGAAGCTTGTTAGGATCCCTTGGCAAACCTACGGGAGCTTGTTCTTTGGCTCTTTCAAGTACAACTTTATTCTCTTTTTCATAAATGCCTCAAACAAGGTTCATGATGATTCTTAGATGTGAACTGGTACCTGAGACCATATGACACCCAAATCTCAACTTTTTCATACCTATACTCAAAGCCCAGTAACAAGGAAATTACGTGTGATAGCTCACTACTTGGCCCATTACGAGTTTCGGAGAACATATATATATCACACCTACCCTTATCCTTAAGAATTTCCTCCATGTACCAAATTGTCGGTCGACCTTGTTTCCATTCAAAAGCTTACTCATGATCTTAAATGTTATGCTATTTTTTTCCCTTCTTATTGTGTTTTTCAGGAAAAGGGTTCGGGGAGGAGGATTGGACTTGCTAAGGAAAGGAACGGTCTTTACCACCTTGAATTATCTCAGAAAACTAGTAATAATTTGTCTTTGTCTTTTCTCAGTTCCTCAAATAAAGATACCATTTGGTTGTATCACCTACATCTAGGTCATTTATCTTTTAGGGTTTTACAAGTCATTTTCATATTTGTTTCCAGATGGATATTTCTAAGTTTCATTCTTGAAACACCTTGAATTGGCAAAACATACTGTGTCATCTTTTCCTATTAGTAAAGAAGTTCTCATCCTTTTCATTTAGTCATGACTTGTATGGAATCTTTGTTCTATGCCTAATGTTTGGGAGACTCGTTCGTTTGTATCCTTAATTGATATTTTCTGAGTTATGGATCTTTCTTCTTAAACAAAAATCGATGTTAATGTTGTTATGCCTAATTTCCAATCGTAGTTTTCAAAACCAATTTGGGTTTCAATAAAAAGCTTTAAAACGATAATCTTTTAGAGATTACTTCTTGATTTTATCTTCTTTTACAATCCTGGCTTGTTCTCCATGACTCATCATGTTAACACGACAAAATGGGGTAGCGAGAGGAAAAATGGGCATTTACTTAACACAGCCGAGTCTTACTCTTTCAAGGGAATACTCTAAGTCTATTAGAGAGGGGGAAGTTGTTCTTACTGCCACATACCTGATAAATAGAATTACCTCACGAATGTTAAACAACAAAAGTCTCGTAGAGGTACTTCAGAGTTTCTATCCACACTTTAGAACCTCAAACAGGCTCACTCCTAGGGTATTTGGGTGCAATGCATTTGTTCATGTCCATAGCCAACATAGAGACAAGCTAGACCCCCGAGCCATAAAATGTGTCTTCCTTGGTTACTCATCCCTCCAGGTTGTCTTCTGACCCCTCAACCATAAAATTTTACATCTCTGCAGATGTCACATTCACCGAAAACAAACATTTTTTCCCCAAGTCCTCTCTTAATGGGGAGATTTCAATGATGGAAGATAGTCCTTGTGAGTCCTTTAAACCTCTTGACCTTCCTCATGTCTCAACCCATGGTGATGAAGGACCTGAGTCACCCAATTCTACCACTGAACCTGTGTCATCCTCTATTCCAGCCAGTGTCACTCGCAATTTTCCACAGTTTCCTAAGGTGTACTCAAGGGCAAAGGTCATTCGAGCTGAAGCGAGATCGAAATTTGGAGTAAGCCACAGGAATAAGAAATCACGGTAAGATCGGACCACCTTTACATACACAACTTTGGTAAAACTGCATTGACTCAACAAACAACCTAAACTAGACCTTCCCATTCTTTGTCGGAAAAAGGCACCGAAGAATGCACTAGCAGGCCACTTGATCCGAGTATCACACCATGTGTCACTTAAGCATCTATCACCAACCCCGCAGAATTTCATTGTAAGTCTAAACACCCTTTATCATCCACAACCTTGTTTTAAGGCATTGACAAAAGAAGGTAGAAGGATGCTATGAGAGGAGATGGAAAAAGAATAAAACATGGGAGATCGTTGAAAGGCGAGAAGGAAAAGCGTTGTTGATTGCAGAGTGGATTTTCACACTAAAATATAGGTGATGGATCTCTTGAGACATAAAGCAAGATTATTAGCCAAAGTGCAACCGAGACTTATGGAGTTAATTATCGAGAGACTTTTGCTGCAGTTGCAAAAATGAATCTTTGTAAGAATCACATTTGTCATTGGTTACACAATTGTAGCTCTGCGGTATGATGTTAAGAATACATTTTTCATGGTGATTTTGATGAAAGAAGTTTACATGGAGCATCACGAGTTTGAGGGGAACCACAGGTAACAAGGTGTGCGAGAGCTGAAAAAAAGGCCTTTATATGGGCTAAAACAATCTCCTGAGGCTTGGTTTGAGAGATTTGCAAAGTCATGAGAAAGAGTTTGAGTACAAACAAAGCCCGAAAGTGACCACACTCTCTTCATTAAGCACTCTGCTGCGAAGTGCTTGCTCTTCTAGTCTATATTGTGACATCATAGTGGCCAAATGATGAGAGAAGAAGCATGATGTGACGAGAGATTGAGTTTGAGATAAAGACAGGAGCGTACTTCCTCGATATTGAGGTGGCATATTCTGAGGATCTTCATCTCTCAAAAGTAATATGGCGGTTGTTGGCGAGAAATAGGAAGATTAGGTGTAAACCAGTCTCTACTGATAGATCGAACCCTGAGATTGGGGAGAGGCTAAGAAAGACAATGGTGGATAAAAGTATACGGCTGGTTGGTAGGCTCGTATACCTTGCTCACACTCGGCAAACATCGCCTACTCGATGAGCATGATTAGTCAATTCGGGCATGATCCGAGAGAACTCATCTTCCAAACTGCCTGAGTCTTTTGCATTACTTGAAAGGCAACCTCGGAAAGGAATTTTGTTCAAGAAGAACGATACTCTTGCTCAGAAGCATGCAGAAGCCCGACTATGCGAGGTTTCATAGTGGATCAAGATCAACTACGAGTGTGTATGCTTTTCTTGGAAATTAATCTAGTAACATGGAAGTAAAAAGCGAATGTAGTAGCAAGATGGTTTGCGAATTAGAGTTTGGGGCCATTGCTCGAGGTTGTGAACTACTTTGGTTAAAGATTATTCTAGATGATTTAAGAATCGAGTAGGACCAGCCTATGAGCTAATGTGACAACAAGTCGACTAATATTACTCCTTAACCTATCTGACACGATAAGACAAAACATGTGAGGTTGATAGACATTTCATCAAAGAAAATTGGAGGAGGAAGGAGTAGTGCGTATTAATCTATGTTCCATCAGAACATCAATTAGCTGATATTCTAACAAAATGGTTGAACAATTCAATGTTTCACAATCTTGTATTCAAGCTAGGAATGGAAGACATCTATTCCTCAGCTTAAGGGGGAGTGTTGAGCTGTAAATAGAATGTTGACTTGTAAATAGAATAGGAGAATTAGTTCAGAATCCCTTAAATTGAAATTGATTAGTTTTTCCTTTTTGCATTTTAGGAATAAGTTAGTTTCCTTTTATGTCTCTTGTTCCTTTTCCTTCTCTTGTAATCCCCTATATAAACAAGTTGTAGTTTATCACTTTTCATCCCATATTTCGTGTCAGATTCTAATGGAGAAGGGCTCACGACCAAGGAGAAATCTGGCTTGAAATCCTAAAATATGATTAAGTCTTGTTCAAAGTCAAGAAGTGGCAAAAAGTGTTTCTTCTGTCAAAAAGAGGGTCATTTCAAGAAAGATTGCTTGGAGAGAAAAAGGAAGTTGTCTGAGAAATCCTCTGAGAAGGTGGATGCTTCAATGGTCTCTGATGGATATGATTCTGAAGAAAACATAATTGGTGAGATTTTATTAATTTAAGTGAATACATCTGACCTATATAACACATTATATATACACATATTTTTTGTGTACCACTAGAGGAAGTTCCCATAGCAATTCCCTAAACTTTAGGATTTGATTCACTTCCCATAGTGATTATTCACTTCCATGCTTAATTCTATAATCAGTTATTGACCTTGATTCTTTCTTAAAATATATTATTTAAATAATTTCCCACTCCCCTGAATTTGGTGAATATAGATCTTCCATTCCCGACTTCTTTAATATTTTATAAAACACATTCTGACACAACCCTTTTGTCATTTATCTGCTAATTGATGTCCTATAGGAACTATATGGGTACAAATTAACCCCACTATCGACTTTATTTGATGAAGTGCATACATCTCATGTGTCTTGTTCGGTCATCTTTGTTTGGGATTATGAGCAATGTTGATTGGTTATTATCACCATAGAGTTTCATAGGCTTACTCGTTGAACCTTCCAAATGCGTCGAGAATGATCAGGCCCACAACAGATTCACAGCCTCCTCTTTGCCATAACTCTAAGCTCGCCTCACACATGGCGAGTATTTACCACATTTGCTTCTTACTCCTCTAGATAGATTTTGAGAAAGGTACAATAGCTTGTAGTTGACAGCCTGTCTAATGGAGACCCCGCAAAATCTGCATCAGTGTATATTACCAAAGCAAAATCTGATGTTTTCTTGAATAAGATTCCCTTTCCTAAATGTGCCTTTAAGTAATAGAGGGTTCAGTAAATTTGCTTGTTGATGATTCTCTGGATCATTACATGGAATTGGTGATTCTGACTCGATGAATAAGTATGTCTAGCCTAATGTGTGCAATCGTGAGTCTCAAATAATTTGTTGATACATTTTCGGTCTTTCTTCTCACGAGTGCTTGCTTTCCGATCTGATTTTGTTCAATGGGAGTTGCAAATGGTTTGCTAGCTATCATACATGTTTCATTCCAGAAGATCGATATATTTATGTTGAAATGAAAATGCCTTGCTTGGGCCAAGGCCACCTCGATTCAGGAAATACTTCAATTTCCTAAATCTTTTATTTCAAACTCCTTGGCTAAGCATTGCTTCAAGGTATTTTTCTCTTTCTCATGATTCCCTGTCACAATAATGTCATCCACATACACAATTAATGTTGTGACTTCCCCTGAAATTGAACATTTTATGAAAAGTGTATGATCTCCCTAGCTTTGTTTGTAACCATTAGCTATCATAACCTTGGCAAACCTTCCAAACCAAGCACGTGGGGATTGCTTTAACCCATATAGTGCCTTCTTTAACCGACAAACCTTGTTTCCATCACTCCCACTGAACCCTGGTGGAATACTCATGTAAATCTCTTCTTCTAACTCACCATGAAGGAAAGCATTTTTTACATCATATTGTTGTAATTCCAAATCAAAATTAACAGCCAAGGATAGTAAAATTCTTACTATATTCATCTTTGCCACTTGAGCAAATGTTTCTTGATAATCTACTCCATATGTCTGAGTATACCCTTTTGCAACCAACCTTGCCTTGTATTGTTCTAGGGAGCCATCACCTTTAAATTTTACTACAAACACCCACTTGCAGCCCACTGGTTTCTTACCACTAGGTAGATAAACCAATTCCCAAGTTTCATTCTTTTGTAATGCATCAATTTCAACCTCCATAGCAAGTCTCCATTCTCTCTTTGATAATGCTTGGTGTGAGTTAGGAATAGAATAGTGCTTAAAAGTTGAAAGGAAGCTTTTATGATTGAGGAAAATCTACGGAAGACACAAAGTGAACGTGGATATAGTGGCCTTTTTGTGCATTCACGGGTTCTTTTTCTCAAAGTATAGGTAAATCGTGATCAAGAATAAGAAGTTGAGTTATGTTAAATTGTTACCTCATTCCCAAGACTCGAGTTCGGTAGTTGTTCTTGCCTTCTTGTTGCCATGAGGTCCACTTCTCCTTGCATACTGATGAAGCGAAAATGATCAAAGGTGATTGTCTTCTTCCTTTTTTCCTCTGGAAGCTCTTCGGATTGTGATATTGGAATTGGAGTGGCTTCTTTTAATTTGAATGACTCGGATGAGGGGATTATTTCTAGTGGTGGTATGGCCGACTCCTCATCTTCAAGTATAGATAATTCCCCACGAAGATAAAGTGGAGAAGTGGCTTTTCAACAAAGGTAACACAGGTCAAACATAAAGTTTCCTGTTGGTGGATGATATTATGTCCCCTTTTTAAATAGATGGAGTACCTAAAAGCGTGCCAAGTGCTCTAGGATATAATTTTCCACACGATTATGATTGTGAATATGGACGAAAGGATGTGCACAAAAAACTCGAGGAAGCAAGGTTGAAGGAGGGATCAGATGTCAGGATAAAATTGAGACAAGTTTCTAGTGGACTTGCACCCACTGAAAACTCTAGAAGGAATCTGTTTATGACATATCTTTGATCTTGATCTGACTACCTCTCCCAGTAGAATTTTGGTACATTTGTTGAATAAGGCTCAAATCTGTTTCAAAGAGAAGATAGCCAGTTTTTCCCTCTCATACATTTGTTAGGAGTGGTGATACAAGATGATTAATATGATTCCCTTCCTTTTGAAACCTCGAGAAAAAATTTGATTGAAATAATCACGAGCATTGTTTGAGCGGATTTTCTTGATTTTTGTACCAAATTGATTTTGAACTATTGTACAAAAAACAAGGAAAATATGACTCACATCAGATTTATTTTTGAGCAAATGGATCCAAGAAACTCTTGTACAATCATCAATAAATGTTACAAACCATTGAATCCTAAGATGGCGAATGGTGGATGGTCCCCCAAATGTCACGTGAATTAGAAAGAAATGAGAAAGAAGATCCTTTATTACTAATAGGGAAGGATACAATTATGTTTTGCATACTCACAAATGTCATGCGAAAGGTTGAATATCTAGTCCCTTGAGCAAGGTAGGAAACCTTAATTTTGAAAGTAATGGAAAAGGAAGGACGTGACCTAGACGCCTATAGTGTAGTGACATGCTGTGATGAAGAAAAGTGAACCAAGTGGATTTAACCGAGTTAAGCTATCTAGTACTCAAGAAGTAGAGTCCATTGTGCTCCTTGACAAGTCCAATCTTCCTCCCTGAACCCTAGTCCTGAAATTCACAAAAGGAGGCATCGAATGTAACACGACAACTTAGATCTTGGGTAAGTTTTTGTATTGAAACAATATTAGCAGATAGTTGAGGGATATGAAGAACATTTTTAAGAA